>CP136068.1:158801464-159401464 GCA_032622095.1 Siphonodentalium dalli | reverse complement strand
TCAATATTATACTGAGACCACTTGACTGTATAATATTAAATACTATGTTGATATATAGCAAACAACTTTTATATAATATCAGAATTTCTCCCCAAATCATTCATATGATTTCCAGTGTGATCTTAATACCCACAAATGTCACACAAGAATTAATTTAATCACTAATTTCCATTTATCTAAATTGTGCCTAATCCTATCTTTACCAATACATATTCGAAGCTTTATCTCATAACTCGAATACTGCCACATAATATGGAATGAGTTAAGTTAATACTTATTATATCTCATTGCCCTATTATAGTATATTGTAGTACACGTTATCTGATTATCATCATAATATTATCTAAATTGAACCAAACCCCCCCCCCCCCCAACATTGTAACATCCATACATGTAAAGACAAAACAAAAAACATACTATACGTGTTATAGTTGTGTATAGTAAATGCCTACCGTGGATCCATGACATATGTTACTCAAGCAGCACCAAATAATATCAATCCGATCAGCTAACTGGCATGTACGTGTAAGTAACATGTTGTTGAACACTCGGCTATTTGATTTCTTGTTTTGCATTACTGTCAGCTGGTCAGTGTCCAAACAACTCAACTATTTATTTCCATTTATTTAATTGTTAAAGAAAGACCTCTCGAAAATAATCCTTATTTCGGAAACACAATAAGATCCATAGTAAATCCAGAAATCCGAAACCCAAAAGACAAACATTAATCCAAAACATACTTCGCCTACGGGAACCTTCCGAATTAGCACAAAAAATAAACACATGGAACAAATGGGGTTTGACATAACTACGGGTGTCACACGAGCAAACTCACAAAATCAGTCGTGTATGATGAGTGCTAATTATTGATGGAATGTGTGCTTTATCGATCGGTTTGCCCGGTCGAGTATCTATCTATATTTAGCCTCACCAACCAAGAAAAACGTCCAGATTTAACAAATGTGCTACTGTTTTATCAAGTAATGAGTTGGTGTTATTTCCACGCCGTATTATGATTTTTTGGCATCAAATGCGAGCTACTTCCAAATTATTGACGGTGCTGATATATGAGCAGCTCCCTATCAAGTTAATTTACATGTAAATGCCACTTAATCTATATATCTAGTTTACTTGCTTTCACACAATGCTTTGGTCATGACTAAAATAAGGCATATAACACTTATTATGCTAATTCATATGCGTGCAGCTCAATAGTCGCAGTGAGCATATGGTGCGGCTTGTGGAATAAGCAAGGCTCGGGGAAAGTAATTACTATACACATTCATGTTATTATTAATGCATGAACATGTAACTATTCAGAGATAACATGTGTACTACTATTTCATTGTTAGCATGCCACTAATATGTAATATTATCTTACTTAAGCACAGTATAATGTCTGCACCTAGATATGGATGCGTTATGAATCGACTTTTTTAAGATGATTGTTCATCTCCAAAAAATTACAATTGAACACATACTTAATTACATACCGAATTGAGTTTCCTAATTCCACTAGTTTATTTCACTATATTACATGTATATATATACTATACATATCCATATAAGCACCCCGTGTGCCTCAGCCCATTAACTGTCTATCTCATCTTCTCCTAATTTTCACTTTGGTTTATTTCATCACTTGGAAAGTATAGTAATACAATAAGAAACGAACATGCAAGTCGTATTGAACTAATAAATCTAGCTCGGGCTGTGGCAATCCAAAGAACTTAACATGTAGTATATGCTGCCACCACTGGACGGTCGGTGTTGTCCATCCAAGCAGACGACGACCTTTAGCCGGTTGTATATGTCTCTGTTTTTTCTGTTTTTGTACTTCACCTTTGTTATGTCTGTAACCCTTTTCTTTGTGCGAATGAATGTGACATCAAAATGTACCATAATATTATATATATATGTGCCGTGTGTGCCACTACATAACATGTGTCTGGTTCGACAGCTAGGGCGTCCGCATATCTATAATGAGTAATATAAAAGTTTTTTCTCTGAACTGCCGTGGACTTAACCAAACCGATAAACGCCGAGACGTTTTCCATCACATCCGTAACCTTGGTGGATCTATATATTGTTTGCAAGATACACACTTTACTAATCGCATGGAAGGGTGCATTGAAGCAGAATGGGGATGCAAAGCAATAATGGCATCATACTCTTCGCAAGCTTGAGGTGTAGCTATTCTATTTAGAAATAACTTCGAGTATATTATTCACGAAACATACAAAGACTCTGGTGGAAATTTTATTATACTTGATATAACCATAGACAAAATACGTTTAAGTTTGGTGAATTTATATGGGCCCAATGATGATAATCCAGCTTTTTACTCTAACCTAAAAAAAACTAATTACCCAGATTGGGAACACGCAAATAATCATGTGTGGAGACTGGAATCTTGTTCAGAAACAAGACATAGACACTTATAACTACAAACATATAAATAACCCCCATGCCATAAATGAAGTTGTTGACCTTGCCGGCAGCCTTGAACTAGTTGACGTGTGGAGACTATTCAATAAACAAGGAAGACGTTACACGTGGAGAAGAAAATCCCCAGTTAAAATGGCGAGGCTAGATTATTTTTTAATCTCTGAGGACCTCCTTAATCTAACTGGAGAAGGACCGGAAATTTTACCTGGGTACAAATCAGATCATTCTATTATTTCACTCTCATTAAACGTCAGTGACATCAAAACTGGTCCAGGGTTTTGGAAATTTAATAATTCTCTTCTGTACTGTAGAGAATATGTTAATTTAGTAAAATCAATGAATAGCTGAAAATAAAATTAGATATTCTTACTCCACAAATGTAACCGAAAACGAAAGCAAGATAAAATGTTCAATTGGAAAACGACTCTTCCTCGACGCAGTGTTGCTTGATATCAGAGGCGCCACCATACGCTTTTCCGCACATCGAAAACGTGAGCGAACAAAAATCGAGAAAAATCTGACATCAAAAAAGGAAAAAATTATTTCAGATCTTGAATCCAACATCTCTGGTGACAAACAGAAAATAATGAAAGACTTGGAAAAATTAGAAGCCGAAATTGAAGCAATGCGAAAAGAAACAATCCGCGGAGCCATGGTTCGATCTCGTGCTAAATGGATAGAAGAAGGTGAAAAACCAACAAAATATTTTCTAAATTTAGAAAAACGTAACTACATCTCCAAAACCCTGACCAGTCTGACAATCGCCGATGGTAGTACAATCACGAAACAAAACGATATTATGAAAGAAACCCGAAAATTTTACCTTAATTTATACTCACATAGGTCAATGGACGATCGCGATCTAAACTCCCTTCTTAAAGATGGAAAAGTTCCTAAACTAAACCCTACGCAGGCCTCGAGTATTGAAGGACCATTAACTTTGCAAGAATTAACAGACGCGCTTAAGAACACCAAAAATAATAAAAGCCCAGGGCCATCTGGATACACCTACGAATTTTATAAAAAAATTTGGTCTGACTTAAGTCCCCTTTTAATAGACTCGCTCAATGAATCGTTTTCGGTAGGGGAACTATCAATCACACAAAAGCAAGGTATTATAACTTTGATTCCAAAAAAGGATAAAAATAGAAAGATGCTAAAAAAACTGGCGTCCCATCTCCCTTTTGAATACATCTTACAAACTAGCCTCGTCATGTATAGCGAACAGAATAAAACGTGTGCTCTCATCTATAATCAATCCCGATCAAACTGGGTTTTTAGCTGGTAGGTATATAGGAGACAACACCCGATTAATATATGACATAATTCACAGGACAAAGCAAGAAAATAAATCTGGTCTACTACTCCTTATCGATTTTGAAAAAGCGTTTGACACTGTTTCCTGGTCATTTATAAGAAAATGTCTTGACCTTTTTAATTTTGGAGATACCATAAAGAAGTGGCTATCAATTTTGTACGATCATGCCAGCTCATCTATTCTGATTAATGGTCATATTTCTCAGAGCTTTTTGTTAGGGAGAGGCTGCCGCCAGGGTGACCCAATATCACCGTATATTTTACTCATCTGCGCAGAAGTCTTGGGGCTAATGATACGCCAAAACAATACAATTAAAGGGATTATCCTCGGCGGTTCAGAGTACAAAATAACACAATATGCGGACGACACGACGCTCATTCTTGATGGTTCTGAAAAAAGTCTACGTGAATCGTACTTAACACTTGACGAATTTGCTCGGGTATCGGGTCTGCGCGTAAATCCTGAAAAATGTCAATCAGCATGGATAGGGATAGGGTCACCAAATAAAATACGGCATGTTCTTATAGATTTAAACCTGTCCACTGTAAACACTTTCAATTTTCTAGGTATACACTTCGACACTGATTTAACAAACATGAATATAAACTACAATTATAAACTCGAAGATATAGAAAAGACCACAAAAATTTGGAAACACAGACTCCTGACCCCTTTAGGTAGAATAACCGTTGTCAAATCCCTCATCTTACCGAAATTGACACACCTATTTATAACTCTACCAAGTCCAGGTACAACTTTTTTTAAAGCCCTAAATACCTGTTTATATAATTTCATTTGGAATTCCAAACGCGATCGAATAAAAAGAAAACAATTATGTGCCGATCATATGCACGGAGGTTTGAAGATGATTAATGTTGAAAACTTTGATAATGCCATGAAAATTACCTGGATACGACGCTTGGTTTGCAAACAATCAAAATGGGCTTCATTGTGTAACACTACATCTTTCTTAAACGACCAACTATTTCTCACGTACCATTCAAGTTATATTGCAAAGCAAACAAACAAGTTCGCAAATCCATTCTGGAGAGATGTTTTCGGTGCATGGTGTAAATTTATGCGATTAAATAATTCAAATAATACTATTATGGCTTCGACTATCTGGAATAATCCGAACATAAAAATTGGAGGTTCATCAATCAACTTTAAATCGTGGAGAGATGCGGGAATATATTTTATAAACGATTTATTCCAATCAGATTATACATTCCATACCCCACACACATTATATGCAAATTTCAACATCCGCGTCGATTTCATAACTATCAGCAACATAAAACGTCAGATTATATCAATGGCAAGTTCTCTTAATCAACCATTAATCCGTATACCATGCCCATACCTACCTAATAATCTTACTGCGATACTCCGTGACAAAAAGGGCGGACAATTATTTTATAAAGTGCTAGAAAGTGAGAAAATTATGCCAAATTCATGTCAAAAATGGGAATCCGAAATTTCCGAGAAGATAGAAAATTGGGAAGAATATTTGAGCATGCCCTTTAAAACGACAACCGATACGAAATTACAGTGGCTCCAATTCAGAATAAACACGCGAATTATCGGTACCAATAAATTTCTGAAGTTGGCTAACCTTCGAGTCGACGACTTCTGCAATCGGTGTCAAAATTTACAGGAAACAATTTCTCATATCTTTTGGGACTGTCCCCATGTACAAACCTTTATAAAGGAAATTGAAATATGGAAGGAAAACAACCATTTTCCCATTGATCTAACAAAGAAGAATATTATTATCGGTATAGATCACGAATACAGAAAGTCAATAAGCAACCTCTTCCTGTTAGTGATGAAACAGTATATATACAGGACAAAATTCACGCCAACACAACTGTCGCTTTGCTCATTCCTTTGCGATCTTCAATTTAGGTATGGATGCGAGAGATACAATGCAAAATGTAACATGAATTATGACTTCGATAACCAGTGGATGACACTTCGAAATGCCTTAAAAATAAAATAATAGACTGAAACCCCGATATTTGCAGACTCAAAAATACACCCGACATAAACAGTGACTCTGAATATAGCACACAACAAAATGAATTATACCCGGTACCCGAGCGAAAGAAATCTATCCAATTTAGTGTTACACTGATCATTATAATTTGACCAATCATATTCTACGATAACTGCAATAGATACACCTGTTTTATTAAACACATCACAACACTGTCCGAAAAGCAAAAACAGCGAGCGTTGTGTATTTTCCAGATAGCTGTCGAACCAATATTTACAATACAGTTTCAATATGGTTAATTTATTAATTATACTGTTTATGGTAAACTCTGAACATAAAATAATTAAAGTTACACATATTGTTTGGAACTTTGATTCTGCAAACCTGATATACTTACTACACACCATCAAACACTTTAGCTGCTTTAGTACGGGATTTTGAATGTTATTCTGACGGAAACAAAATAGTCTATTGTTTTATCACCATTATTTTAGCTAAAGAAAGCAAATTTTCGGTCAAATATATTTCAAGGAAGAAACTAATATCACTGCTTCGTCTTGCTGTTAAGTTGAACGGTGCCTAAAGAAAGATATAGTCCCAACACAATATGTGCCTTTAAATATTTCCGAAAGTCATGTCACTGGTACGAAAGTAGGCCAGGTCATGGCAGAGTCCGCTCTTCCATGTCCTGGATCGAGAGCATGAGCGAGTGCGTGTATTATGTCTTTTCTCTTTTGTTATTCTTTGTTCACAATAAAAAAATAATTAAAAAAAAAAAAAAAAAAGTCCCAACAACGCCTTAGTTGCTTGTATTTCTCGATAAACACGTAAGTGGCCTTTTCACCGGGGTAGTAATTCGAGCAGAGTTAATGTTATCGCTAGTCTATTGTCCCGGGCGAGTTTACACGTGTGTTTATGGTGTGTCCTCTCTCTCTGTGAGTTGAAACTGTTCGCTTCAAAGTATAAACCGATCGCTTTGTTACATTGTTTTAATAATAATTTATCTCAAAATAGTTTTTGTCAATAATTGCAGAGAATCAATGCATCAGACGGATTCACGTCAAATTCATTTTGTATATAAATTGTATTTTCCAATTCGAAAAGTACAGCTTAATGACACAATTAATAGTTGTTCGTCTGCTTCAGTTACATTTTGTATATTTTCAAGTCGATCTTGACTTCATCGGCTTTGGACTTCCTGTATCTCACCTTTTCTTCCTATAGGCAAAATCAACCACATAAATTTCGCCCAATTGTTCGAACTGAATACTCTACTAACGGAAATTCAAAATATTTACAACGGACATATTTGAGGTAATTCTTTCTAACTTGTTAAACTTAAAGATACGGGCGGCGTTGGCGGCGGTATGTTGTTAAAGTATTCACCTCCGTCAAAAACCGCCATAAACAGAAATAATAGAAACAATATAGACACACCTTGTTCTTATATCAATCAGAAATATGGCATAAACAGTATGTTACTGTCATATGTTTTCCCCTTGTTAAGTAAACAAAAGCAACAAAAAAACGTTACATAACCTGGCTTTTGTTTAGATCCGGATATCGTAAACATAAAAAGCGTTATTTGTTACTGTTTTCCTGATATGGAAATACTAAAGAGCGTATATATCAATTGTGTGTTATTAACCAATAAAATTGCGCTGTGTTATGAAAACAGAAGCAAACCGTCTGTAACACGAGCAGGCTCTTGTTTACGTACACCATCGTACGTCTTGACGACAATATACTATTTACACGCCGATTATGTATGACATATGAACAAAACTATATATATTTTAATATTCATTCTGTTGATGGCGATTTGAACAAATATGAATATTTCTGCAAGGAACGCCGCACGTGCCTTTAATGTGCCGGGGCGTAATTATATGCAAACAACGTATTGTTGTTGCATTTGTGGGCTTATGCATTTGAAAAAGTGTAAGTGGTCGAATGACATACTTGGTATAATTTCGTTTCGCGAATTGATATCATATAAATGTGTATATTATGCCTGATACAATGCAGGAAATTGGCCCCTGTAAAAAAGTTAAAGACACCAACGTACACGAGTGTGATCCTCTTGCCATCTACATCGGTTTAAAATTGCAACTCTTGGACGGGCATGTAATGGCCACTATTTGAGGGGCATATAATGACCACTCTTTGAGGGCATATTGTGACAACTCTCGGAGGGGCACGTAATGACGAGTCTTTGATGGCCATGCAATGACCACTCTTTGATGGGCATGTACTTAACACTCTTAGAGGTGCATATAATGAGCATTCTTGGAAGAGCATGTAATTACCACTCCTCTAGGGGCATGCAATGACCACTATTGGAGGGGTAGGTAATGGCCGCTCTTGAAGGGGCATGTCCATGTAATTACCACACTTGGAGGGGCATGTCAATGTAATTACCACGTTTGGAGGGGCATGCAATGAACACTCTTGGAAGGGCAAGTAATTACCACTATTGGAGGGGCATGTAATGAACACTCTTGAAGGGGCATGTAATTACCACACTTGGAGGGCATGCAAAGATCACTCTTAGAGGGGCATGTAATTATCACTATTGGAGGGGTGTGCAATGAACACTCTTGGAGGGACATGTAATTACCACTATTGTAGGGGCATGCAATGACCACTCTTGGAGGGGCATGTACACGTAAATATCACTCTTGGAGGGGCACGGAATGACCACTCTTGGATGGGCTTGTTTGACTATTCTTGGACGGGCATGTAATGGCCACTCAACGGAAAGTGATACCTGTCTAACATTGCAGTGTGTATTCTGCCCCTCGGATGGAAACATAAACACAATACACCCATATAGCCGTACAACCCACAGAGGGGTAAAATTCTGCTGGCCCTCCAGGATTTAGCGTGTACCCTAACTTCGTGACGTATCTCGCTCTGAAGTAAAACCTTACCTTCGTGACGTTCCTCGCTATCCACTCAATAGGAGTGGTCATTCCTCCTGTAACCATCGAAGTTAAGAGAACACACATTTTTGTCTTTACGTTGTATCCGATGTTCGAACAGTACTCATGTCTCGTACACATTTTCTCACACCTCAGAATGTTTGTTAGCTTAATTTCAATCAGAAGATTTGCAGGTTGAAATGGATTCAAACCAAAAACGGCAGAAACATGAAATAGCAAAACACACATCAGTCCGAATTTGAATTGATCACACACGCGTAACCAACACATGTTTTGTTTGTGTTTAATTGTAACACTTCTAACGTCGTTCATATGTACATATCTCAATAATAATAATGTTGCATGTTATTATCGGAAAACAAGGTGAGTATGGCCACTGTGGTGATGGCGGTTATTTTCTCTTTTCAACCAGAATCACAATAAAAATCGCTTGGTCCCGAGATGCAAACCGACGTAAATGTTAAATTAAAAAATCCACACTGCATGCAGAGCTGTCTTATCCAGACAATGGAGTACTATATTCCCAAACACTATACAGTTTTCAATTTCTAATTACGAATGCAGGCAGTGGTTTCATGAATCTTGCATTCACAAAGCGGTATTTCTTTGACACGTCAGTTCGATGAGTCTTGTCTGGATCAGCGGGAACCTCTTGTTTGCAACATCCGGTAGCACTTTTTTTGTGGAACTATTGCTTTCATCGATACACCAGCTACATTACATATGAACATCGGATTTGAGTCGCCCGATAGCATCTAGTTCCATGCACGCACGCAATAAAGTTACCTGCACGCACTTTCGCGGCTCTTCAGTACTATCGGAGATTTTGTTTCACAAACGAGTCAGTCTGAATGCTATTCCAATCATAACAACGCATGCTCAATGAGTTGGTCCAGCGTATATAAAACACAAAGCGAATGTGATGTCGAGTGGGTTTCGACATTGGTGTGTACGTAGAATAGACATTGTTTCTTGGCTCGATACAATGGCATCGGCAAGTAGCACCGATTATATACAACCGAAGTGGCTTCTTTAGAACTGTTGACGGCGGTACAAAGAACTATATCGAACTTTTTGTTTTTGTCGAGAGTCGGTGTAAGTGTTGTGTCAACGAAATGCAATACAACGCGACAGAGTGGGTTGTCTCTTAAATGTTGGTTATTGATTTTAAACCTTTCATGTCTGGACTTTCCAGACATTTTGCAAAAAAATCTGTTCCATTGAATTATCTGATATATGCGAGTCTCCCATAGTGAGCCTCGCATATATAGGAGAATACATTGACCTAACAGTAGTTACCTTGACATTGTAAGTTTGTGCATTCTCTTATATATTATATATTATATATTATCAGTGTCCGCACTGGACCAAATTTACTTTTGCCAAATGAAAAGAGTTTTTGCCAAATTAGTTTAGCATTTGCCAAATGCGGTTTGAACGACTTTTGATGTCGATAGAAAATCAGTTAGCCAATAAGCCAATCACCAAACAATACAATGGTGGAAGGGCTGCTTCATCAGAAGGGCAAATCTCATCACAGGAGGATTAGTAATCCCTTCAACCATCAGTGCTAATGCTATGAGATTAACTTAATAGAGATGTTAACTTTCCCTAAACCTTATAAACACCACTAATATAATAGTATGTTGTAAGAGTTTCCAGAAATGAATGGCAATGATTGACCAATATTTTTCAAATTGCTTGAGGAATTAAAAAGTGACCTGCCAAAACTTTTGCCAAATGAAAATAGTTTTTGCCAAATGTGAATTATTTTGGCAAATTTGGCAAGTGGCAGCGCGAACCCTGTATGCGATGCTCCATATGGGACACTCCTATATATATATATATATATATATATATATATATATATATATATATATATATATATATATATATATAAATAAATACACGCTAAAAGTCGTGATTTAAAAAGTCTCACTGGATCAAGTTGTATTTTATAAAATGCTATAAAATAAAATGGATCTGTTTTTGTTTTAGATGTTGGTGCTGAAATTCGCGACACTTTTGTGTCTTATTTCACCTCTTAATAAAACGCCTTCGCCGCTGAGGTTGAAAACGTGTTTGTTATCAAACACGTCCTCCGATGTGAAGTTTTCCTTGACGTATAGTTCGATATAAACATAACCTAAAACGCGATAAACACTCACATGTTTTAATTGACCCGTTGCAGTGACGTTAGATAAACGTTTAACCCTTTACCCAACAAAACGGCCAAAAAACGCCCAAATAAAGCTTCAACAGCCTAAAATATATTCGGTCTGTCTCAATAACACCATACAAATATGAATATCATTGGAACCTGTTCATTGACCACATTGTGATGGTTACAGTTATGCCCTGTGGCAATGCATTCTCTTATATATGCGAGTCGACCATTGGTCGCATCGCATATATAAGAGAATGCATTGCCTAAAAACAAATTATAATATTTTTCTACATTCTTTGACAATTTTATCATTTTTAATATGTGTTAAGCCTGCATTTCTTATGTATGCGAGTCGACCTATGGTCGACTCGCATATATAAGAGAATGCATTGGCACAGGACCGTTCTATTGGGTAAAGGGTTAACTGAACATGCTTTTAATCTAAAGCGTTGTGCAGTGTTTAATCTAAGGCGTTGTGCAGTGTTTAATCTAAGGCGTTGTGCAGTGTTTAATCTAAGGCGTTGTGTAGTGTTTAATCTAAGGCGTTGTGCAGTGTTTAATCTAAGGCGTTGTGCAGTGTTTAATCTAAGGCGGTGTTTATGTTACACGTTGGTCGTCGACGTGAGGTTATACAACGCGTTTTATTTCAAACATGTTAGTAATATGACGCGTTTGCTTAATTGTATGTTTTAAATACTAGCCACATTTTGGGGCGCTGGGTACCCATAGTTGGGACAAGGTCATTACGTTACCCAGCTTGACTTTTGTGGGTTTTGTTATATATATACATTATCACATTCCATGACGTTGTGAGGCTGATAAACAGCAAATTTGAGACAGGAATTAGTTCTTTAATAATGAATATATCCGTGCGCCATGCATGTGGTAGTCCCGGTGCAAGATTTTGGTATGAAAATGTGTGCTGAAAACAAATACAGTAATAGTCAAGTTGGGTACCGGTACCCGAAACGGTATGCCTCAAACTGAACCCGTATCAAACACACCAACTTATATCGACAATGACCCATTTCAGCCATAAACGTAATTCGATTTAAAACATAACTTGAAAAAGCGTTCGTCCCTGAATGTCTGTCTTATTCTAATGACGTTATATATGAGTCATGTTCTCGGCTGATTTTAACTTCAATGTGGATAATGTTTCGAATATTCCCAAGGGAAGTCGATATATTCATTTTTATTGATGCTTGAACCACATACACACGAACTGGGAAACGTGCATAATGTCTGAAAACATAATATCAGCGAAAATATATAAAATAAATTGGGTACATGTCTTCCGATTGTATGCAGCTTGAAACCAGTCGTGTTTAAAAGTAAATGTTTATATGCTTCTAGTTGTTACCGAGGACTGGGCATGATGTGTGAAACAACCCTCATGGTACATGCATAGTGGACAAGAGATTGAAAT
Organism: Siphonodentalium dalli; assembly: GCA_032622095.1. Taxonomy (NCBI): domain Eukaryota; kingdom Metazoa; phylum Mollusca; class Scaphopoda; order Gadilida; family Siphonodentaliidae; genus Siphonodentalium; species Siphonodentalium dalli. The sequence goes on along the minus strand of CP136068.1, from coordinate 159,389,158 downwards.
TGATATAAGTAATTGTATATACTATGCTAGCATCACTCTCCAGCCTATAAAAGCATATATATACATAACAGGTGGGGCAGCCCGTGGGCTGAGGCCCCCACAAATGCATAACATGTGAAATGAATGTAACGTGTTATCCGTGCGTGGGTGGGTGGGTGGGATCTTCAGAGCAGGTGCTTTATAGACTGGAACTCGATGTGGTGGAATGGATGTGTTCTCCGAGTTTCAATTAGTTATACCATGAGGTCTTTCTGTCGAATTCGTTGCTCATTGGATGAAGCGTTCTGTCGCTCATCCTGAAATTGAAGGAAGCATTCCTCGCACGGCCGATGGTACCATGAAACGAATTTGTGCTAGATCGCATAAAGATGTTTATGCATTGTATGCATAAACTGTATATATTAGCCAACGTACTGTTTCACTTCCACGATGTAATAGTCTGGTGCTGGTGTATACATAAACACTGTGAGGACATAATTCATTGTTCTTTATGGTAAGTAATGGCTATGCACATGACAGGGCCGTGGCCATTTTGGGCGGGATGTGATGGTGTACTCCCAACAACTTTGATCTAAATTTCCAATTTGTGAAAAAATACTCTTGAATACTACTGAACTCTAGCAGAGGATGTTAAACACTTCAGGAAGGCAACATATTGGGGAACTGTTCGCTAAATCCAACATTGTATGGGACCATCTCCTTTTATACTCAACATAATATATGTAACAAATGAATGTACTGGAGCCGTGCATTAGTGCACAATACACCCGTATGGTCTATATGAACGATGCAATGATAATGGTAGTTAAATGAAAATGAAGTTACGACTCCAATCACAAATTAATTTTCATTATAATTACCATGTTGTTTGCGTCGTTCGTAGAGAAAACGATTGTATTTTGCACTAAGCCGCAGCTCAAATTCATTCACTTGTTACACATATTGTATTGGGTGTATAGTAGATGGTCCCACAAAAAGCCGGATTTAGTGCACAGTCTCCTTACAGCTATTTAATAAAAATAAGAAATGATGTCTTAAATTAATATGTAGCCACTTCTAGTTATCTAGGCTTCGATATGTTGGTAATTATCAACATGACAAGGTGTTGAACAATGTTCATTCCACCGATGTTGTGTCTCCCGGCTTGTATATCAAACGGATATGCTGGTGAATTATGGTACCCGAGCGTGATGAAGTAAATCTTTCAAACATTAAATTATTGTCATCCAACTTATATGAGTGATTAATATCACAATACGAACCACCAATAACAAGATTACAAACCCTCGTTCAGTGCGGGGAAGTTCAAATTGAATGTACGCGTACTATAATAACTAAAGCATTGTTAGCACCACTTCTCACTTTCAGAAGCTGCCACTTGGTCAATAATGTTATTACTACTGTGCTACAGCACTGCTGTATGCAGTGAAGTAAATGAAACCTCCATTTTGTTTTCTATAAAGAGTGATAAATACCAACATCGCGTCCGATCTTTGACCGAGACGTTCCATGGAGCACTCTACACTGCCAATTTGTTAAGTGTTTCGACCATTTTGTTACACCATGTTTACGACTGGTGAATTGCGTAAGGTCTCATCAGGACTGAGCGCTTGTACATATCGTTCTGGAGTAAATGAACGATTAGCACGTAGTTCATGTGAATGAACCGAGGAGTAATGCAGAGACCACTTATAAGCCCCGCTTCTTGTTCAGAATATCATGCCTATTTAGTATTATCATAGGCGTAAGTAGATGCGTTATGCATCACTGAATTAGCACGAAGTCAGATGCATAATCATGTGCATCAGATTCCTCTAAGAAATCGAGGGAGACACAGATGTGCGTCTGTGTTTATAAACACACAGTCTGTCTCGGGACAGCTGGGCGACGTGAGGACCTTCGTAGGCCTCGCCTGAAACAGTTGTTCAGAATAACATGCCTATCCTGATAGGGTGGAGTAAATGCGTCACTTGTTATCGAATTAGCAGTACATCAAACGCATGTGTTACCCAATAGTAGAGTTTTACTTCGTAAATCATTGGGATTTAGTAAGCAATTATTTCATGTGTCTCTTGGGAACAGTCAAAATTGTTGTCCCGATGTATCAGGAATGACTATCGAACTGTTGCCCAAGGCAAGTATTTATGTATTTACTAAGATTAACTGAGAGTACTTCTGACATTATCATTTAAAATCGTACAGTCGACGTTGCTGGAACTGACACTATTTTTTTTTTAATATTGTTATTAATAGTAGTTAAACAGACGACGATTATGTTTCCTATATATATATATATATATATATATATATATATATATATAAATATATATATATGTGTGTGTGTACTAGAAGGTGACCCGACTTCGTCCGGGCTTTGACCTTGAGTTGTCCATTTTGAAGGTCAAGTGGGGTCACGATTTGACAAGTCCAAAACACTGCGCGGACAAAAGTACCCGACAAACGTGCCCGTCGAAATCCATCCGGTTTTACCCGATTTGACCTTGAATTACCCTATGTATAAAATTTCGTCGAAATCCCATCAAAATTGGCGATTTGACGTTGAATTGACCCGATTTCAAGGTCAATGTCACGTCGCACGGGCAAATTAATAGGTTTATGAGACTCCCCATACGAAAGTATCCCACATACCAAGTTTCATCGAAATCCCGTGATTTTCGGGCGTTTGACCTTGAAATGACCCGATTTCAAGGTCAATGTCACGTCGAACGGGGAAATTAATAGGCCCATGTCACTCCCCGGCCGAAAATACCCCCGCATACCAAGTTTCATCGAAATCGGCTCGGTCGTTTTCAAGTCCATCGATTACAGACACACACAGACACACAGACACAGACAGATCTTCCAAAATATATAATAGACTAGCAGGTTAGCCCGCCACCGGCGGCGTTTGTCCGAAACATGACATTTTATGACATGTTTATTATTTAATATTAATTTAATGTTTTTTAAATGTAATATTTTTTTTTCTTCTGAATTTGAAGCTTGCGTCGCACGGGCTCGGTGACCCGATAAAATTCGTATCCGGGGCAAGATACATTCACATATCAAATTTCAAGTCGATAGCTCCACCCGTTTCCGAGATCTCGTCTGCACACGCGCTGCACGGGCGTCGCACGGGCTCGGTGACCCGATAAAATTCGTACATGGGGCAAGATACATTCACATACCAAATTTCAAGTCGATAGCTTCACCCGTTTCCGAGATCTCGTCTGCGCATGCGCGAAGCTGATGTCGCACGGGCTCGGCGACCCGATAAAATTGGTATCCGGGGCAAGATACATTCACATAGCAAATTTCGATAGCTCCACCAGTTTCCGAGATAACGCATTCTTTGTTTTTCAATGAGTTAATTCATGGTACCCGCCTCCCCGTCCTAAACTTCAGAGCGGACAGTCAATTAATCCCGTCGTGAAAGTCGAGATAAGTGCATTTCGTCCGCATCCGTATTTCGGACGCATGGGGTCAGTCTTTTAGCCACGTCCATTGGAATCCGCATCCGTATTTCGGACGCATGGGGTCAGTCGTTTAGACACGTCCATTGCAATAAAGAGCGTTGATTGTTAACACCTCCGTATAAGGTCAATATAAAGATCGTTGATGTCTTAACGACCGCAGTGCCGTTTTGTGTGACTGAGAACGGGTGCTCTGAGCTTCTCCAAAACGCGACCACGGCGGTGTCGGTGTGATTTTACGATTACATAGGAAGTTTGAGCTCAATCTGTACACGCGTTTTCGATTCTATGAAGTACCTTCACACACATATATATATATATATATATATATATATACACACACACACGTATATACGGAAGTCTCAAATTATATAGTAGACTAGCAGGTTAGAATTTTTTTTAATTATTTAGTTTGTATTTATTTTTGTTTTTTATTTTTTAATATGAATTTAATGTTTTTAAAATTTAATATATATTTTTTCTGAATTGTTTTTTTATTTTTAAATTTTGTTTAGGCGGAAAAATTTACCCGTAGAAATCCCCCCTTCCTAGGAACGACAGAAAACACTCGAGCGATAACATTGAATTGAAAACAAACGCTTCCCGTAGTGAAATGTCTCTGGATAATATTTCGAGCGACAGGCTACAGACTCCCGTCATACAGATAAGTAGATAGCGAAACGAAATTTACCCGTAGAAATCCCCCCTTCCTAGTAACGACAGACAACGCTCGAGCGATAACATTGCATTGAATTGAAAACAAACGCTTCCCGTCGTGAAATGTCTCTGCATAATATTTCGAGCGACAGGCTACAGACTCCCGTCATACAGATAAGTAGATAGCGAAAACGACGCTCTTTATATAGACACTGCGGAAAACGAACGCTCTTTATATATCAACGCTATTAAACCCGAAGTGCCGATTGCGGTGATTTGTGATTGGATAAACGGTGCTCTGAGCTTTAACAAAGCGGGACCACGACCGTGTTGGTGAAATTTTACACTTACATTCGAAATTTGAGCTCAATCTGAACACGCGTTTTGGATTCCATGAAGTACACATATACACACATATATATATATACGTAGTTCTCAAATTATATAGTAGACTAGCAGGTTAGCCCGCCACCGGCGGCTTGTCCGAAACATGACATTTATATATATTTTTTTTAAATTTTTAGCTCCACGAGTTTCAATAAGAAAAATTTGTACCCGGTAGCTCCACCAGTTTCCGAGATCTGGTCTGCGCATGAAAATTTGTACCCGGCGCAAGATACATTCACATGCCAAATTTCAAGTCGATAGCTCCACCCGTTTCCGATATCTCGTCTGCGCATGCGCTGCACGGGCGTCGCACGGGCTCGGCGACCCGATAAAATTTGTACCCGGCGCAAGATACATTCACATAGCAAATTTCAAGTCGATAGCTCCACCCGTTTCCGAGATCTCGTCTGCGCATGCGCTGCACGGACGTCGCACGGGCTCGGCGACCCGATAAAATTTGTACACGGCGCAAGATAGATTCACATAGCAAATTTCAAGTCGATAGCTCCACCCGTTTCCGAGATCTCGTCTGCGCATGCGCTGCACGGGCATCGCACGGGCTCGCCAATACGAAAACGACCACCGCCTGGTCAAACTACACACACGTACCAAGTTTCGTCCCGATCGGTCGAGAATCGTAGATTTGTATGAAGTACAACACACACACAAACATAAATATATAAGAGAGATATGTAAATTAGATAGATTGTATCAAAATATATAGGAGAGATATGTAAATGATCTACACACCATTACAGGTGTTTGTCAAAGTTTAGTGGGGTATATCAATACTCATTCACGATCATATCATTGAGGTCCGGAGGGTGTGGGCTATCTCTCGAATACAAGGAGTTCTCAAAATATATAGAAGAGACTAGCAGGTTAGCCTGCCAATGGCGGCATTCGTCCCATGGCTTTGTTCGAAAAAGAAATTGCAACAGGTTCCGAGACACTTGTGCTGCATTTGTACCAAATTTCGCTAGAAACATGACATTTAAAAAAAAAAAAAAAAAAATTTATTTTTTTATTTTTTTAATATGAATTTAATGTTTTTTAAATTTAATATATATTTTTTCTGAATTTTTTTTTTTATTTTTAAATTTTTTTTATTTTAAATTGTTTTAATTAATTTTTTTGTTTCTGGCGGAAAAAAAATACCCGTAGAAATCCCCCTTCCTAGGAACGACAGACAACGCTCGAGCGATAACATTGCATTGAATTGAAAACAAACGCTTCCCGTCGTGAAATGTCTCTGCATAATATTTCGAGCGACAGGCTACAGACTCCCGTCATACAGATAAGTAGATAGCGAAACGAAATTTACCTGTAGAAATCCCCCCTTCCTAGGAACGACAGACAACGCTCGAGCGATAACATTGCATTGAATTGAAAACAAACGCTTCCCGTCGTGAAATGTCTCTGCATACTATTTCGAGCGACAGGCTACAGACTCCCGTCATACAGGTAAGTAGATAGCGAAAACGACGCTCTTTATATAGACACTGCGGAAAACGAACGCTCTTTATATATCAACGCTATTAAAAGTGCCGATTGCGGTGATTTGGGATTGGAGAAACAGTGTTCTGAGCTTCTCAAAAACGCGACCACGGCCGTGTCGGTGGTATTTTACACTTACATACGAAATTTGAGCTCAATCTGAACACGCGTTTTGGATTCCATGAAGTACACATATACACACATATATATATACGTAGTTCTCAAATTATAAAGTAGACTAGCAGGTTAGCCCGCCACTGGCGGCGTTGGTCCGAAACATGACATTTTGTTTCGCTTTTCAATGAGTTAATCGTGCCTTTTGAAGATAAATTATTTTACCCTCCCTAAAAGAGGTATGATTTAAGGTACATCGGGCGGAAAAAAACTGACCCGATGATGTCGTTGTTGTTGGCATTCAGGGCTTCGGGTCGTTGTTGTTGGCATCACGGCTCGGGGCTACCCGAAAAATATCACATTGCCGTATAGGGAAAATAAATATTAGTAATTTTAACTAATTATTTTCTCGCCAACAATGTCGTTGTTGTTGATATTTACGGCTTGGGGGCTATTTTCTCGCCAAAAATGTCGTTGGCGTTCACGGTTTGGGGCACTGCCATATAGCTGCGTCAGTTAGCATGAATTATGGTGTGTAAGTTTAGACTTTAGACTTTAAAATCTGAATGTTTCGGAAATAGACTAAGATTTTCAGCCGTAACAAACAATGTATGCATCAGAAAATGCAAATTCTATATTTTGCAAGGTATTAGCAGGTTTTGGCTCAACGGGTTTAGCAGATTGAAGTGAATATGGATATACAAATATACATATACAGATATATAAAAAAATGTAGAGTTACTCCTCTTGGATCGCGAGCGAATATTAATTAACCCCGAAGTGCTGATTGCGGTGATTTGGGATTGGAGAAACGGTGCTCTGTTTCTTCTCCAAAAGGCGACCACGGCCGTTTCGGTGGATTTTACACTTACATACGAAATTTGAGCTCAATCTGTACACGCGTTTTGGATTCTATGAATTACCCACATACACACATATATACGGAAGTCTCAATATATATATATATATATATATATATATATATATATATATATATATATATATATATATATATATATAGATAAATCAATCTAGTGGGTTAGACTAAGACTGTGATGACACCTGGTTATCATATATCCATGAAGATACAGATATTGTATAATGTGAACTATGTACATAATGTGCTTATTTGATTCTGAAATAAGCAGATAATGGACTCGTACCCGTTATTTCGTTTTTATTTTGGGAGCAGACCATAGTGAAAACTCTTGTTAAAGAGCGTACACCTGAAAAGTCGTAAGTTGGCCTATTTGTGTCAATGTCCGCACATAATCTGCTTCATTACGAGTCGATAATATGACTAAAATATTACCATTTTCAGCACATTATCGACTCAAATGAGGCGATTATAAGCAGATTATCTAACTAAAATAAGTTATATTATAAGCAGATACTGTGCTGGTTTTCGGGAGAAAACAGTCTGGGTTGTCGCCATGATTCAGCGGCTGTCGCCGCGAATGCTACTATCTCCGGCGCCACAAATAAACGACATTATTTGTTGGACAATTTATTTGGTTGTCAAATTGAGCAAGTAGTATTTTTAATTAGTTTAATTTTTTTACATCAAAGTTTCAGATTAAAATGTGCGTGAATGTGTGTACTACACGACTGACTAAAGGCTCCCTTTCAGAATAAATATGGCTAGTGCTAATATACAAGGAAATATAGCGGTCTTTACAATTTGATAAAGTCCATAACATTAGAGAATCCGCGAATGTGGCACTTGTTCGATCTCATTGTCTATATGTTGCGATATATCTTGCAGTAATTGGGTTCAATATTTGTGAAAAATTGTCTGACAAACGCTGAGTAGGATAGCTTACACCAATTACCGCAACATACCAATTATCTGCTCGACTTCCTAAGGGCGACAATTATTGACGTGCTGCCAGGCAATGGTATGCATACCGGTGACTCGGGTTAACATCGGATAAGGTACTTTGGTTAAATTCTCCCACTGTTGGAGGCGGCGCAGAATTGGATCGGGGCCATCCGATCATAAGCCAGAACGGGATCTGACACCACCCGTACTTGTTGTGAAGTTGATTATGGCTGCATTGGTAACATTGCCCCACCCCAACGCCGCTTACAAGGTTATTATTATCGATATTTAAATATAACGGGGAACAATCATTGATTTACATGATCACACGCGACAATACCAAAATATCCAAGCATCTTTTATAACTATTTCCTGATTAATATATTGACTGACCTATTACCCAAATAGTCTCGTGGAAGGTCTTACAGCGTATTTCCGATATCCGGTATAGACCGTAGGTGTGCGTTCTAGTAAGTACCGCCATATACGGCACATGTCAGGACACAACTTTGGTAAATACTATTAACACATTGAACCCGGTAGCCTGAACTATCGTACTGAAGCGAATTTGAAAATAACCCGGAAGCCCGAAATATCTGGCTCATTACCAATATTTGTAACAGGTATAAACATCGGGATACTAATCAAGAACGACTTAGATATCCGTCCCGCACTTATGTGATGTTCATGGTGTATGGAAGATTAAACATACATAGTTCGGGTAGCTATATTTGCGCATGCGCATAATATATGGAAATGATAAAAATGCACCTTACATCGAACCTACATGCAAAGTGAGCAAGTATTGTGTTGAGCTTTAATATTAGTAATGGTGTTAGAACTTGAGCTGCACATAGACCCGCTTCCCTTATGCGGATTTGTGTGGTTATGCTATCGAACTATATCAGTCCTTTAATTTGCCGGTTGTTTGCCATCTGGCTATGGGGGCTTTATAGAGTCATCGGTCATTGAACCCACGAAGACCCGCAACGTTGAATATCTGGCCAGGTAAATTTCAATTCGCAACTACTCATAAAATCAATGCGGAATTACGTCATGCGATATGCCAATATATTAATAGTTGAATACACCTTATTCATATTCATGAAAAATGTTATATATTAAAAATTGCCGCCAAAATGGTCACTGTAAGTGGAAACTATGACGCCTTTTCGCTAATATCTTCTATATCAGTTTCTTCTGTTTTGAACTGGTTGAGAATTGTGATTTTATTTTGTATTCTTTTTATATTAAATTATCATTGTGGTAAGTTTTCACAAAAAATCATAATTGTGATTCTATTCACATTTCAACAAGGAATGGGCATAACTGTGTTATGTGAGTGAGGCATACCACTACCCGTGAATACTGCAAGTTATTCGAACCAAAATTGTTAATTTGGCACAAAATAGCCGCCAAAATATGGAAAATTGTAAATATTTCCCCAGCGTGTAATCGCTTACTAGTTGTGGTTGATGAATAACATTGGCTATTCTGCCTTATATTCATTCAAAACTAACACGACTGGGTCCCCTTCGTTAATTGTTAGCATTGTAACCACTGATATAACAAGAGATATCGGCAAAGTTTAACTTTTCAGGTTTGGACCATTTTTTTTTAAGTAAACTGTAACTAACTTTGGTATGAAACGTGTTTTTTATTGTTTTGTAATATTTTAGATATGTCACTCTAAGCTGTTCATATACCAAACTACACAAAGTGGCTTCCAAAATGGCAACCGACTTGGGTAAAATGTTAATTGTTCACATATATATCCTGAACATTATTCTCTGCTGTTCCGGAAAGTTACCAAATTGTGACTGACTTGGTCATTATGCATTATAGGTAATCAACTAACTAAATATTATATATGGTTGTCCCAGTTTATACTGGGACATGAACATTTAATTTCCATGTATGCAGTGTGGAATTGTGCCGAAAACGTATTTTGGGATTTCTGGTCATGTTTTTAAAAGAAATGGGCAGAACTTTGAAACGGAAATCAGAGGGGCCATAATGTGTAGCTCCTCTATCCCATTAGCATAACAAATTACTAACTAGTGTCGGGGAAATCGTTTAGCATTTCATCCATTATGCATAAACCCCACCGAGAGGGCTGAATCTTTGACGTAACCTCTCTATCGATTAACATATCGTTGAGTTATTGTGGAAAGCGATAACCAACCAAGGTACACAGGTACCCCCACCAGGGCCATACACTCACTCCATATACACCCACACACAAAATAAACAAGATATTATTTATATTAATTATAAATTACAATAAAACAATATGAGATACAACACTGAACCAATTTATAAGCTAGTTCTACAATATTGCGGTAAATATTTTGAATTATTAGTTACATTCGCTTGAATCATTGCAGCCAAACCGCAGTAGATTCAAAACAATATGTACATTGGGAAGAAGTGCAATAAATAGGTTGTTGATGTGTGGGATTTATGGGTCCCTCACACAGCGAACGTCCATGGCCGTCATGGGAAACCAATTCCATATAAGTCCATGCAACCCATATATATCATGCACGGTATATATGCTTTCTAGACTGCTGTTGCGGGGTCAATTTACCAAGACCAATTTATAAGACTTGCACAGTTTTTTAAATATCGCTAAAATCTACCCCCCAGACAATATCTTTCTCTCACCAAAATATAGCCTCCAAAGATTATCAGGCTAGAGTGTCAAAGACAATCTTACTTCGGGTTGTTCACGGATACTAGTAAACTCCTGGTTTTATTAATCTTAGATTGCTGTGGCCGTTGTTGGATCCCATCCAAAACTTACCAAAAAATTGGTGTGGCCGTTTTGGATGCCATCCTAAATTTACCACAATTTTTTCCGTAAATATTAAAATAAAATTTGAAAATATATACGAAATAGCTAACATAAATGTGATCATATGAGGCTTGACGAATATACTAACTCTAGACCACTGTTCTCAATTTAATCACTACTTTGTAAAATTTACAGATAATAGTAAAAATTTAAATTTCTTACTAATTTTATTTCAATAGTAATCTTAGATCACTTTCAAACAACGATATTTATAATTCCCTTCACCATTATCTAGATTGTTTGAGTCTATGTTTCTAGAGCTAGTTTAGCGTGCAGCATTCTGAGTGTAATGTAAATAATTCGCTTTTCTGCGAATATTATATTTTAGGGGTAAGGTTAAGTTTACGCTCACTTCGCATTTGCACATAAATACTATTGGCATTCCATCGTTTTTCTAGGTCAGCTGGGCTATCTTTGGGCTATATTGATGACCAATAGCCTATGTGGTTCACAAGTTAAAGCTAATTATATGTGACTCTTTTTTTCAAAATCCAAGTAATTTTTCGCAATTTCAAAAATATTTATCGCAATGTTTTCTAACTAGCTCATAAGTTGGTTCAGTTTTGTATCTCGTATCATTCTATGACCATTTTTAATTAATATAAACGATAGATTGTAACTGCAATATTTGGTTTATGCTCTGACACTTGCACTCGAGTAAATTTTAATTTTATTTTATGAGTAAGAATTGTCTTCCCTGAACAATATATTTTGAAACACGTTCTGATACGGGCACCAAGCAAAATCGGATTACCTTTAATTTGATATAAAGAATCCTTTGTTCGAGGGGGTGCAGGCAACTCGAAAAATATCTTGTTTGGACCACTGACTATAATACACATACATACCACCCATCACCGCATATCCACACCTGTGTATACCCATAAAAACTACGCACGATCATACATCAGTAACAATGCAGGCACATCAGGTGCAGGCACTACACCTGACCCATGACAACATCGTCACTATATATATATACATATTCACCACATTCATGATAATACAGTCAATCATTGTATACCTATTGACTTTTATTGATATAAACAATATCGGCATTACATGGATCTTAATTTCGCGCTAATATGAATTTGTTGCACAAATTATATTTTATTTCCAAACAAATACTTAATTTGCATTTGTATCGGGTTTTATGTTGGTCATAAGTCGGTAATTTTAGAACATAGCAAATTTCTCACCGATCCGGTCATTGAACTTTGATAGACAGGGGTATATTGACCCGATGAGTGTCAGGAAATAAGTTATGTTGTAATCAGACGACTTAAATTGACACTTATATAGATAATAAAGCGGTATTATTATCAGCTCAGAATAATATATGTGGGGTGCAATTGTAAACAGTTGCATCATGACACGCGGATTGTCATTGTACATGACTTGTGTCGCTTACCTCATATGACTTGATATAGATGCCGTTGACATCAAAATACTGAAAGGGACACTACGTTCTCAGTGATACAGTGAGTTTCGTATCAGCTCAGATGATATGAAGGAAAATTGATACCATGGGTCACTTGACCAGGGAAATGTCGTGAGATCGGCGCCTTTGACTTAAAGTGGGACTAATACATTACATTAACATCAAGAAAGAGCAATTATTATCAGCTCAGAAGATATGTCTGAAAATTGGTAAACAGTTGTAGCATGACATGGGAATGTCACTGGATATCGTCCTCATATAACTAAGACGGGCACTACTAAGTAGCGATGCAAAGAGTTCAGTATCGGCTTAACGGATTGTAATGTTATCCCGATGTATACAACATATATGATTTGTTGTAAAGTACATATAACGATGGGAACATTTTTGGTCAGGCATCACCATCAAAATGTGCAACGTGGGTGGAAATTGGTAGAAGTCTAAAATACGACGGTAACAATATTTCAATGTTGGGATATCAGATTTTCAAAATCCGCAAACATATCTAGAGGAAAAAAAATAGAACTAATTAAATTCGGATGGATTTGTGAAAAATTACCTACCACCATTCCAGTTCCATACTGGCAGGGGTAGTTTAAATTTTGCAATGCACGATGCCGTATTTTGCGACCGAACAGTTTGTGGACCTCTAGCGATGACCTGCAGATCAATAAGTATTACACCTAAGTGTTAGAAACCCACCCCTCAAATTTAAACTGGATCTAGCAATGCGTCACTTAGGAAGGACCCACCCCATAAATAAGGCGCAAAGTCAACTGATTGCGATTCTATGGAAGGACGCCTCCACAAATGATAATCGCCAGAAATATTTAAACAAAGATATGCAATTCAAATTTTGTGAAGATTGCAATCCATATCAAATGTCGGAGTTGAATCAAATGACAGAATGAGTTATTGGTATTTGACATTTATGTAGAACCTATTTTCCTTTTCTTATATAGCATTCTGTATAGCATAACATTGTTGAGCGGAGAAGAGCTCACTGGGAAATCATTATTATGTTAGCTAAAGTTATATATAGTATTATCTATCAACTTATTTGATATAGTTGCAATGGTTTAAAAGGAGACAAACAATTAATTCGACAATACACTTGACTTTATTTAATATTTATGTTTAGTGTATTTGTCAGTTGTGGGTTATAAAAAATGTTTAGTTGTATAAAGCCAATGGTAGTGCATTCCAATGGTATTTTATAAAACATACTACACGTAGTTGGGGTACCCGCTGTTGCTCGGGTAAATAATGCGTACATTGATAGTGCCCTTTCAGGTAATTTGAATTAGATATTAGTCACACGAGGTAAACATCAGCTATTGCATGACACTCCACGGATAAATTTACATCTATCGTTTATGCTGATATTAAATGCTTTTTATTGCTTATTATTAGTACCATTTTAAGTCACCCGGTTTCAACATCACCTATCCCATGGCATTCCCCATGTCATGTTACCTATGCGTACACATTTTCAAGCATAACATCTGAGCCGATAGGAAACGCTATTTAGTGATCAGGTGTATGTTCATATAATCAAAGGCGCCTATTCCATTGCATTCCCCGGTGTACCAATTCCCATACACAAGTTGTTAATGATCGATAATTATATGATTATTTATTTAGTTATGCCAATTTAAGGAGTCTGGTGTCAACACCACTTATACCGTGACACTGATCGAGTCAATTTAACCATGCGTGTGTATCAATGTTCAACGACCCGATGCGATCGGTCCAAACACGACGGAGTGCTGAAGTACCAACATCATGCTGAGCTACAGCGCCATTACCGTCCACACACACACACACTCTTACACAAGTAAACATTGAACTTTCTATATATTCTTGTATGAAGTCAAAACGGGTCTTCGAAAAGAAATAACAAATTGCTGTAAAACTCGCCGATTTTATACCACAAAACTCTGATTTTCTACTGCAGACCTCGTGACCTCAACCTTTTACATAACTCGTTGAATGTATTACCACAAAACTCGGAGATTTGTACAACAGAACTCTCAATCTACTATAACTACAGTTACTACAAAACTCGATGTAACGGGGAATTTTACACGACAGTTATATGTACATTGTAAAACCGCAACACTTTCAGTCAAAAGAGGATTGGAATTTTGATATTTATATGATTATGCTACTATTATATCGTATAGTGTATGTAAATTGCGTCTATTTAAGAAATAACGCTTGTTTCGATTAATGTTATGCAGTTATAACCGACCGAACTGAAGACAAATTATATACCGCGCGCAGCGCCGTTGCAGTAAGTTGGTCTTTAAACTGTTCAATTATCACAACACATAACCTTAATCGAAACAAGAGTTATTTATTGTAATATAATACGTCATGCTACAGGAGAACCACCCTGAGTATATTGCCGACGAAAAAGACGCATCCGACTTTGAAATTAATATGCACGCAGTCAATCAACCAATTATCCAATTATCGATTGATCAAGTGGCGTCATACGTTCGTCGCTTTTGATTGGCCAGTTAGCAGTGTCCACGCACTGGCCAACTGGTCACTCCACTGTGGCAGCATGTGTTCCAGAAATATGTCGCTTGCACCGTGACACGAGTTGCTAGTTTCTCAAACTTCATTTCTTTACAAATATTAGCTCGTTTGAGTCTTGTTGATATTTATAGTAACTTATGTACCCAAGTACTGATCGTTAATTAGCAGTACATTTAATGACAGGACATTCGACATAAAAGAATGTAACATCGGAATCACCGTTTATATCGCAGAACGTATCGATTAGTTATCATGAACATTTATAGACAAGCGGTATATTGGCATGGTCATATGACATGATGCTGCTGTTAGCGTTGTCATTTCAGCAGCAGAAGTAATCAAACAAATAATACCTGCCATTTCAGGGAGCCGTATGGTGTTCGTCTCAGTCCATGGAGCCGATGTGGTGTTCCTGCCATATCAGGGAACCGGTGTGGTGTTCCTGTCATATCAGGGAGTAGGTGTGGTGTTCGTGTCAGTCCATAGAGCCGGTGTGCTGTTCCTACCGTATCATTTGAGCCGGTGTGGTGTTCCTACTATATCAGGGATCCGGTGTGGTGTTCGTGTACCGGCCTTGAATTATCAGATCCGGCATTCCCCTTTTCCCAAATAGCTAAAACGCCTCAATATAAAGACATATATACACTTTTGTGTTGTCATTGATTCTTTGAATCATCGAGATACAGACACCAGCCATTGTCACTGGCATTGCCAAGTGAGTACCCATTCATCGTACACATTGCAATGCATTCTCCATGCATCATACGTGCCCGTCTCGCCCGTTCTGGTTGCCCCTTTGACGACAGGAGCACGCTGAAATTTTGCGAAAACCCTGTGCCAATGCATTATCTTATATATGCGAGTCTCTAACGGAGGGAAATCAATGCACGGCAAATCTAGCAGAGATTTCATTGACTGGATGAATTACCCACTGTGCCCAGTGAAAACACCGACCATCGGCGAGTAACAGGCAACTCCTCGATAGCAATATGCGATACAAAGTCAGCGATATCGTCGGGATGGATAGTGAGACGGTCTGGAGCAGAGCCCATTATCAACCCACCACAATAACGTATATGTTCCGCCGATAGTCCTTGTCATTCATAGCAATTTGACATTTATCTGAAGAACTGTCAGAAGACAAAATGTCAAAATCTGCTATCGCTCTCGCCATCAGTTGTTCAACGTAAATGACAGCATAACAAGAGCAAGCCAAAGAGATACGACGAAACGGTTGTCTTGGTTTCCATTATGTTGACGGCTCTAGACGTAAACAGGGAATAAGTTGCGCGGCTCTCTGGGCGATCAATGACGCTGTTTCTTTCTGGAGACGGAACATACATTGTTTTCGAATTTATTGTTCACGAATATTTTGTTCTTTATCTCAATAGTGGGTACGATGCAAATTCCGAGTGTTGCCGAATCAGTTAGAATGTATTTTTTATATTAATTTACACAAACACTATTACAGATTTGGGCTCAGCTTTTAACTTATCCTTGGAGGTATGGATTGGAGTTGGTCCAAAGAGCAGCATGGTGTGCAAATTGAAATGGATGGCTTGATGCCGAGTCAATAATACAAACACATATTGACGACACCTGTGTTTCTAAATGTTTGTTGTTCACAGTTTGTGCAGCTGACAAAATGCGTGTTATTCACAATTTGTGCTGCTGGCTAAGCATGTTGACACAAACCTCTTCTACTGCAGCCCTGAAGTGCATGAGAGTAAATCAATAGTTTTATATCAATGAATAAACTGACAACATCACAATTGTTCACCAATCAATCAAAGTTGAATGTAACTGTGCGGTTATTTGTGTAAGTATGGCCCGAATACACAACCTGCCAAATGTTACACACGCATGTCAGTAAAGCTATGTCTATATTTTATGTGTAAGTGGATCTGATAATCTATATACATGTAAAGGTATATTCAGGCAGTGACGCGAGCATCGCGGCATATGCTACTTGAGCTTAAACGCTCAGAGTAATGTGAATCGCACGTGACACGTAGTGAAGCAACCACAGACGATGTGACTCGATTTTGCTTTTTATCGGCGACATAACACTAAGAATCATTTATGTAACAGCATGCAATGGCCCCGGTGGATACGACGTGACAAGTATTGTCATAGATTGTGCAATCTTGTCTGGATTCCGGCCCACAAAGCCAGCATGACGTAAATGACGCCACGAACCACGCCATGCCGTCTTATCTGGTTTTCATTAAGCCAGCTAACGAAATTGGTCTAAATGGAACAAATATGCCTAGATCACATGGGAATTCTTCGGAAGTTGAGAAATTTACAATTTCATTCACATCCCGTTGGTACACTGCCGATTCCGCAATTTAGCAATCTCCAGACAGTTGATAACCGGAAGTCACGTGTCAGTTTCACCAAAAACAAAAACCAGCACGCAACCATTGTATAAGCTTTCAATATATGCCGTTTGATTGTTTTTCAATATAAATGTACTGTCATACATATTTCATGAACTTCATAAATATTGTCCTATAATGATAATTGCATTCAGAAACCATTAATACGGTCTTGTAATCAGACATCAACCAGTGGTAGTTATGATATAACGGGTTAATTGTCTCACATGAAACAATGTGACAAGACCTGTCTTACGTTTGCATGTTTAAAACATATGTTAGTTTGTGATTAATTATTTAGATAAGGTGATTTGTACATAATTTGCCCCTCTCCAATTACAATCAATATGTACATATATGGACATATTATCAACGCATTTGTAATGTGAACATGTGTGTTTTAAATGATAGTGCATAATAGTTATCTCGCAACAAAGACGAGAGATTATGTACCTTGTGTAAGAATGGCATCGGGGACTAATATCACCGGGTGATAACTTGCATATGTTTCTCAGAAATTAGACAAAAGTATATACCCGAATATTACTGGAAATACCCAAAACGTGTATAAATTTCACAAACTTCTCTACGTTGAGAATATAGCCGTATTGAAAAATGTGTCTATATATTTGAAGCTAGCCATGAGAGAATATAGCATGGAGACTTAATCTGCGTGCGACTGGGTATTTGGGCATCACTTCCACCACGTCCCAATTGTCTCACACTGGGGATACATTTATCTACCCCCTGCTTTCTCGATGTGGGTGTGCACTGTTCACGGTACCCTTTATGCAAAACAATAGCCATATAGTGCCAACGCATGTTTGGTCCACATCAAATGACTTGGTGGCATATAGGATAGTATTATACACACAAAGGCATACGCCTGATCTAGTTGATTCTGAACGGCTTCGAAACAGATGTGGAAATGCAATCTTACTACACCAAATACAATCACACGCATGCGATTCGAGTGTAGCAGCGGCGTGGACCGTGGCCACATTTAATTCCCATTATACTAGTGAGTACTAGTTTTATATTAACAAGTGGACTCTACGTGTATGTATTGTGAAAAGACTCAATAAAGATAGACATAAGCTCTTTAAGTTCCATATCAGCAGTGGTTTACACTGTGCAATAAGAGCAAACAGTTTTCTTTTCCGAGATTGTATTTAAGGCAAGATTTAGGTTTCAGTTTTAGAAGTATTTTTCAACATTTTAATCACCGTAACATGACAAAGTTGATTAGGTTTCATATGATGCTTGGGGTGTATGAGTCTCTCTAGCTTCAACAGCCTAAAATATCTTCGGTCTGTCTCAATAACACCATACAAATATGGATATCATTGGAACCGGTTCATTGACCACATTGTGATGGTTACAGTTATGCCCTGTGTCAATGCATTCTCTTATATATGCGAGTCGACCATAGGTCGCCTCGCATATATAAGATAATGCATTGGCCTAAAAATATCTGTTTTAACACTTTTTACCATTTTTTCTTACATTCTTTAACAATTTATAATTTTTTCTTACATTTTTTAACAATTTTTATCATATTTTTCTACATTCTTTGACAATTTTATCATTTTTAATATGTGTTAAGCCAATGCATTCTCTTATATATGTGAGGCGACCTATTGTCGACTCGCATATATAAGAGAATGCATTGGCACAGGACCGTTCTGCTGGGTAAAGGGTTAAATCCACACGATGGCTTATCTGCCAATTTAAAATGACCCATCTAACATCTGGTCTGACAACAAAATGTCCTATTCCAAGCCCATTTTCTGCTCGTCGCAATGTTTATTGTAAACTGTACATATGTATCACGACAATCCCATAGGAACATACAACTTAAATACCCTTTGATAAGGGTATCACGAGGATAAATATATGATTTATTGTAAATGAGGTAACCATTACACTCATATGAAGTAATACCACATTGGCACTAGTGGGTGATCTGATTTCAAAACTTAAATTCAGTATACATGTATCTGACACTTGAAACTTGATATACAACCATCAGCACATACATGTAATGTGAATGGGTTTAATGACTGGATCTCATTATACCGTATGCTGGTGTACATGCAGCAGCCCTCGAAATTAGCTATGGCAAAAGCAATTTCGTAAAAAAGCAATATATAATTTCACGCAGTTCTAAAGAAATATCATAGAAGAAAAATACCAAATGCACAATTGTGCACTTAATTATAATCCACCAATTACATTTATAAACAGTCAATGTTGGTGCGAATGACAGCCGAACTTAGGTGAAAATTGACTCTTGAAATTGTATGTGATATTTCCGGTAACCACATTTCATTAATTATTCGCGCCCGACGGTACATTTGCATCACCGTGGGAAATATCACTCTCACCACGTATAATGTCAAGTGTGATTGTCACGGAGAAGTCTCAGCAACACACGACGTGTCGGGCGTCGCATTTCGGGACCACTCAGAACACTCAACAGCTGAATCGTAATATCTAGAACTCATGGTGAGTTTGTAGCCGAGACCACACTGTTTTACTTGCATCACATTTCTGGACCACTCAGAAGACTTCCTAGCTGAAATCTCATATATAATACCCACGGATCAGTCTTTAACCCAGACAACAGTTGTTTTAATCGAGTGTCCGACTTTAATATTATTTGATCTAAGATGGCGAAGTTCTATGCTCTTTTGTTCGTGTTTCTTATTGCACTTATGGCTGCACATTCAGTCGAATGTCGCAAAGTCCACTCTCGGCATCCGCACCTCAGTGGGCTGACTCGGATACATGGAGACCGGCTACGTGAAATGGGAAAGAGGTTAATGCCGACACAGATCGGTGAGGAAGTCTACGAGAGGCAATGGCATAATCCATGCATACCTGTATTGTGCGAATGCCGACTAATAAAGATCCTCACCTTTGCAATATGCGTACGAAGGTGAGTAGCGGAATACCGTATTCGTGTTTAACGTGATGTGGAACACACCGGTATGGTGATCATATACAAATGGAGAATAATCTTGTTCAAAGTAGTATTTTTTACAAATAGTATATTCAAATTGACAACACACATCGTCATTCTTATATATCAATTAAATGAAGTAACTCTCGATGGCGAAATCGTTTTCGCTAGCTTATCGCCGATAGATGCGTACCCAATCGCGTAGTAAATATTTACAATTGAGCGTAGTTCTGACAATGTTTTCTATGGAGTGGTGCAGTCGATTTGCTTCAAATTTCCGGAGATGTTAGTAGAATGCTACATTCCTCCAGCAACCATAGCGTCTGAATACTAACTGATCAGTTTCACGCACCCGAACAAGTACATAATATGTCTTTAACACTTGCTGTGCTAAATTGATTCTCCCACTCAGATATATTGTATGGTTTGTTGCTCGACGTGAATTAGCATGTAACATGCGAAACATAATATAGATGATCTCCAACGAATAAGATTTTATGAAACTAATATGATAAATTTCATTCATAGAACGGTGCGATAATAAACAACTTTGTGTCTAACTCAATGTTAAATGGAGTTCACAAATTAATTTGCATTATAATTACTTCGTTGTTTGCATCGTTCATAGAGCACACAAGTGTATTTTGCATCCATCCATGGCTCAAATAGATTAATTTTTTACATATAGTCTGTTGCGATTAAAAGGAGATGGTCCCATAACTGGCCGGGTTTAGTGTACAGTACCCTTTAAGACAAATTGCACCTATTAAGAAGTGAATTACTGAATAAATAGTTTTACCTGACCTTTGTATGTGTTCAATCATGACGGACCTAGCTGATTTATAAATTGGACAACAATAATAAAATGTCGTTAGAATATTCTACATCACAGCAGTGACGCCGTGGTCATTCAGTTTGAGTTGTATGTAGTTAGAATGTCAACTACTATGTTGTAAGATATATATATATATACATATTGAATTAATGGCTGCAAGTTCAAACGTACATGTTTATATATAGGTAAGATGTGAATACACATAAACACATTGTTTTGGCTGTATAACGATGCCTTTTCACGGCTTTTCGTAGATCTTCAGGATAACGCCATTTTATTATTATAATTATATCTATTGTGACGTCACTTCCGGGAGGTGGGTGTGTGACGTCGCGATTATATGATAGAGTTTAGTTTCGGATTTAATTAGTTCCGAAACAACTTGTGTTCCATCTGCAACCGTTTGAATGTGTTGACTTCCATCATTTTGTGCATGGGGAAAATCCCGAGGATCCATCCCCACATTCATCCATATGTTTACTTAATGGAATCATCCGTAATTCCGGTTGTCTGATTTGCTGGCGGTGGATCCTTGTTCTTTCGACAAGGGAATTTCCCGTTTGTCCAACATCAAATTCCTCACATCCAGAACATACTATAATATAAACTAAATTTCGGGTATTGCGGTCCATGTTCTCATTAGGGCGGACAACATGCCCATTCTTGAGGGTAAAGTATGTCCCGGTGTGCAGGTAGCGACATGTTTTGCATTTGGAGTCGCCACATTTTGTGACCTCTTGTTCACGATTCTCACGATATATATCCTGTTAGTGCATGGCATGTTGCTTTAACGCTACATCACCGGTTAACGGAACTAACGACGATGCCTGTCAAATTATAACATTTTACACCTTATAGCTTACTATCATACATTTTCATAATCATGTACACAATTTTAAATTTCGCTATGTATTAACTCTTTCGAAACCTCGCAGCATACGTATGTGTTCTGAATTTCAATATTGTTAAAATAACTACGACTTTCGTATTTTATTCAGATAGATCGTAAACTGCCAGTAGTTATTTAAATCATGAAGCCACAACTTTTGAAAAACCTTCATTGTTTTTAGAATTTAATGTCTAAGATGCATGGATTTGTAATACTGGTACGCATACACATGTCATGTAATATGCTTTCATATATGCATAACTCGTTGGAGATCAGCTATATTTGTATAATACCGTATGCATTCTCACTATATACTAAATTTATAAAATACCAGGCATATTCCCGTTCTACTTCTTTCAATTTAGTTTACTTCCGAATTGTCCATGTGACACTTTAGAATATATACCTAGGTTTATTTCATACCATTCCCCATGTTACCGGAAATAGGTTTACACCTGTATTAGGTGGTGTTCCAAGCCCCAATACTATCGAAATCGTACAAGAAATCTACATCACATGAGTGATGTCGTGGACATACATTTGGCAAAAATTATTTTCATTTGGCAAAATATTTGGCAAAAGTAGACCCTGCTTTACATTGATGATGCATCGGTTGTGACCATTGGGACATCCCACTAAAGATGGATCGGTTGCATACTTTTAGGAGATCCTGCACAAACATGAAAAACACCCAATTATGTTACCATATATAACGATCAATTGCGTTCTAATTGATATACAACATGGTATACATTATGGAAGTAAATGGGCCCTGCGTGCATATTATTCGACAGCCAACGGTCTGCATTCAAGTTCCACTAAATGTGTTGGTCGCCGTGTTAATTGGAGAGGTTCCTAATTTAAAAAAAAATATTTTTATTGAATAACAATTGAACATACGTACAAAGCGAATACAAGTTACATCTAAAGAATGCATTAATTAGCAGCCACACTCCTATCGCTCTGTCTTGCGCTCTCTACCGACACACCAGCTTCCATGCGTGACTTACATACAATCCCGACTGAGGCCACGTTCACGAACCGGGGTACCCTGTCAGGGAAATTAGCAGCATTTGACTTACATGTCAATGCTTTGATAAATATGGAGTATAAACTACGAGTATGATTTTCAGTCATTGTCATCTACTATATATTGGACAATTTCGAAGCCTGGGAATATATATCTGCTCATGGAATTTTAGAGATTTTAGGCATACAATGTCAAATAATTTTTAGGGGTCAACCGTGTAATCGGTATTTGTGTTTAGTATCTAAAATCATATGTTCTAATGCTAAAGGTTCATAAAGTTTTATTATACTTTTTCTCTGCAGTTTTCAAAATGGATGTCCACTGTGCCGATGCGAAATGGTGAAAATTTATGACATGTTCGCAGTATGCGAAGTACGGTGGTGAGTAGAACGTATTTGTTGTATTTGTAACTAGTATAGGTAAGTGTGTGTCTGCTCCGACGACTATTTTGACATGGTAAGCGAAAATCACACCTAGCCCTCTGGAATGAGAGTAAAATCACACCTAACCCTCTGGAATGAGAGTAAAATCACACCTAAACCCTCTGGAATGACAGTAAAATCACACCTAGCCCTCTGGAATGACAATAACAAGTCCGAATGGATGACTGGCTGACGGCATATAACGCTTTTCTAGTTGGCAAACATAGGTATAGTAAAAAGTATAATGGCTTCAAAACTATCCCTGTATAATTTTCCCACACGATATGAAGGCGAATATATGATAATGACCGCAGAAAAATTGTTCCTCGTTATCCGCACATCGATTTTGAAGTGGACGGAGGATCATGCAACGCAACATGTGGCCCTGTGCCAATGCATTCTCTTACATATGCGAGTCGATCATAGGTCGCCTCGCATATAAGATAATGCATTGGCTTAACACATTAAAAATTATAAAATTGTTAAAGAATGTAAGAAAAAATGGTAAAAAGTGTTAAAAAAATATTTTTTTAGGCCAATTCATTCTCTTATATATGCGAGGCGACCTATGGTCGACTCGCATATATAAGAGAATGCATTGGCACATGGCATAACTGTAACCATCACAATGTGGTCAATGAACCGGTTCCAATGATATCCATATTTGTATGGTGTTATTGAGACAGACCGAAGATTATTTAGGCTGTTGGAGCTTTATTTGGGCGTTTTTGGCCGGTTTGTTGGGTAAAGGGTTAACATATATGTATATACTAACTTACTGAGTACTCTTAACTAACACATTCCACTTATATCTGAAGTAATGCAGTGTATTAGTGCAATATGCATTAACATCTAAGGTACAGCTAGAAAATAGTAAGGTAACGCTACAACTGTCGTTTTCATCTTACGATGACAAATGATCGGTAACCAAGGACACGCAGTTAGTATGCATTTAAGTTCGCATCAGAGACAATTAGCTCGGGGAATGCCCACCATTCCAGAATGTTATTGCCGGTAACTCGACTGCTTTCAATTTTATCAGTTTATACAGTCATTCAAGAAACAAGTATATATATAGAGCGTTGCTAGTAACTGTTCATTCAAAATAAAAGACAATGAGAGAGAATAATATATATGCAGTTATCATAATTTATATAATGTTTGCATGTGGATCCACCAATGATATACGTGTTCATTTATTTTCAGGAGTTAGTAACGAATCGACAACAATGACAGATGATATCACTCCCCATTACGTCAACGAACAGAAGGGATGAAAGAAAGACATTGCCAGTCCATGTAACGCCAGATGTGTACTTTATTCCAAATTATATTAATGTGGTACAAAATAGGGGTGATTTATAATATTGAATATGTTCAGATCTCCCATCTGCAGACTGCATTTTCATATGAATGGCGATAAAGTCCGACTAATGGCCACAGAACAATAACCAGTCAATTGAGAGCTCTGGCCAAAAGTTCGCTTGTGCCGATTGGAAATATTTTAACATGTTTTCTCAGAATGTGTCATATGCTATCAGACCGATATTAATGATCGGCTTTATGTAACATTGATTCGTCAAGTTGACCATATTCACTGTTCAATTGCGTGTATAACACCCATTTTATAAACTTCATCTTTACACCCTACTGTGGCTATACAGCATCGTACTGTGGGTATACATTGCTACTGTGGGTTTAAAGTTTCAAAGGTAATTTCAATTGTTAAACGGTTATACCCATAGTCGAACCATCGTAGTTGGGAAAAGAGTTATTATATTACATTCATTTAAAATTGGAAGTTGTCATAATTTCACTTAGACATGAGGAACATTGCCGGTATTTCAATCAAATGTAGCTTGCAAATGTTATACGAACTAGGAAACATATGAAATGTATCAAGTTACTGGTGGCTCAGAAACAGACTGACGTCATGACGTAAATGTATGCATAATGCATCACTAAGCCTGGCGTACATTCCTTGTAGCCTTGTGTTTTTGTCTCCTGGTGAGAATACCCATCAAAAGTAAACAACGGAGTAGTTGAATTCGCGTCACATATCAACAATGATAATTATGGCATAAAAAAATACACCCATAGTAACCGAGATTACAACATTTCGATGAAATTTAATGAATCAGTCTCGGCCGCAATTATTAAACATACTGTAAGCGTTGGCGGTGGGTATTGCATGTAAAATAGTCGCATCCGTTAAAACCGCCATAAACAGAAATATTATTAAAATATGGACACACATGTTCTTATACGAATCATGAATATCGCGTAAATAGTATATTATTGTCAAAGCCTTGTTGTGTAAACAAAAGACAAAAAGGTTACAGAAACAAAATCCAGTTTTTGTAACGTTTTTGGCTGTTGTTTACATAACACAGCG
The DNA here is from genome assembly GCA_032622095.1 of Siphonodentalium dalli. NCBI lineage: Eukaryota > Metazoa > Mollusca > Scaphopoda > Gadilida > Siphonodentaliidae > Siphonodentalium > Siphonodentalium dalli. The sequence continues at coordinate 159,363,446 of CP136068.1, read as the reverse complement.
TGCGAACCTAACACTAACAAACTATTTACGCGATATTTATGATTTGTATAAGAACACAATATGTCTATATTTAAATATTATTACCTGTTTATTGTAGTTTTAACCGGTATGATTATTTTAACAGCAATACACACGCGAAGGCTATCTGTGTCTTTAATTGTCTCTCCAATTGATTACAATAACACAAGAAAGTGGATTAGCTGTGATCATGTCACCATCGTACTCAATGGCCGACCGACATGCTATTGGATTCATTACATGTTGACTAAGGTTTTAACTTCCCCAAAACCCCATAAGCCGTTACTGGAAATCTTCGTCCGTGGAATGGAAATTAGCCAATGTAACCAATTGCTAAATAAGTAGTGTTTGTTGTAATATGGGAATGAAAACTCGCTTGCCAAAACGTTTGCCAAATGGAAATAACTTTTGCCAAATGTGAATTATTTTTGCATTAATTAATTTGGCAAGCGTCAGCGCGAACACTTGACATGATTCTAATGTGATAACTGTGGGAAATGTTTTATTTAATACATCAATAATATATTGCATATTATAAATATAATATTAACTACGACAAACATAATGTGACTTTCGTCAACGATGTAATCATGTAATTAAACTGACTTTAAGGCGAATTGTGCTTCAGGTTTATATATTGCTAATTTAGAAAGTCATGCTATACTATTGTAATCAGCATATATATACGCATTGGGACTACATCAGGAGATATAACATTGTCGTACAAAACGACGTATTTTATCGGGGAACATGTCTCTATTCCGAAGGTTCGCTATTCCGAAGGTTCACTAATCCGAAGGTTCACTAATCCGAAGGTTCACTATTCCGAAGGTTCACTATTCCGAAGGTTCGCTATTCCGAAGGTTTTTGTTATTTTAAAAGTTAATTCTATATTCTAAAGTATATTGAGAGGGTTCTTTAGTACGAAGACTCTTATCATGAAGGAAATAACTTAAAACATTTAAAAAAAAATGTGATTTTTGTTTTCGTGGGTTTCCTTGAGATTTAACCCTTTGGCGAGTAGAACGACATATATGTCGTCTATCGGCTGAGGACTAAAACGACATATTTTAGGAAGTGTTATTTTACGTCTATATAACTTCAATAAATCATCTGATTTATAAATGATTTACATAGGAGTTATTTTGATTAATATAATGTCCCAAATGCTATAACAGTGGGGCTCTTACGGTCAATCAATACTGGGGCGCTATATAACTTACTGTATAGCAGAATACCGCTGAATGGACCTAACTGCAATTCTGACTTCGTATTGATTTTAATGTTGATGTTTCTTTCAAGTACAGATTGCCAGTTCGGGTAGAATGCATCTCTAACTCGTAGTTTATTTCAGTCATTGTGTTTTCAACTTTCTATAATATTAAAATGATAAACTGATACTGTCTTCTTGCTATTAATAACCGACATCTGGGACAAATAAGATATTAGATTGGGGTGTATAAATGTACGGGGGCGCAAATTTTGATTCATTTCTGGCTAAAAACTCCCATAATAGAAAACCTTCGGAATAGCGAACCTTCGGAATAGTGAACCTTCGGATTAGTGAACCTTCGGATTAGGAACCTTCGGATTAGTGAACCTTCGGAATAGCGAACCTTCGGAATAGAGAACCCTACCCATTTTATCGCACAGGGTTATAGATGCGTAAACTTAAACCAAAAATTTGGTACAAACATAATCATGTTTGATCAAGAGATCTTTCACTCGTATCTATCACTACATCATACCGCATGACAGTTCAGATAAGTAAGATATACACTGATATTGCGGAGTACTTAGACGAAAATAAAACTTAATTATAAAGTACAAGTATTTTTGGCAGTATTGCTATTTAGTTAGCGAATGGGGATAATTTGAATAGCAGAGTAATGGGAACTATATCTTTGCCCGGGGGATGCGCGCAGTTATACTGCGTTAAACATTATTTCCAATGATTTATTGGCTGAGGACAGTCGCTTGTGTTGACAACCCTCCCTCCCTCCCTGTTTTTTTTGTATTGGGACATACGCGTTCGATTGGTGTCTCCCCCTCTTGGCTTACATCTGTATAGGCGGTTATTGTGCCTCAAAAAATTGTCACCCACATGTTTGTATTGGTTACTACTACATTTATTGTATCGGCTTCCTGTAAATAATTATGATTTTCTGAACAGGTAGCTATACACGCATTCCAGTTGTTGTCTTTCACTCTAACCCTGTGGGATAAAATTAGAGTTACTCCACATTACATAGAAAACTGGCGCTCGTTATTATTTTTGGTTGTAATGAGTTATTACGTTCCTATGTGTGATTTACCTTGATTTCTCGAGTGATTATAAACGATAACTTCACTGGTAAATTATGTTACTTGAAATAAAGCGTTATGTATGGATTGTGAATTATGTCTACAGCTGTTTGTATACATCATATTACGCCATTGTTAATTGTGTATACTGTTTAATCGACATCGGTTCTTGTGTGGCATACGGTGCGTAATTCGGATTACACTATGGCATTGACAAATAAAAAATCTAGCACCCGATTGTGAATGTTATGCCATCTTCTGAGTTCAGTCTTATGTATTCACACAGTTGGTGTGGGATACCATATATCGTGTTCCGCAATTGGTCACCTGCCAACTGGGATTTGCATTTCATATCCAAATAAACCGCTTCATAACACGAACCGACGGAACACCGAGCTGGCATAGAAAAATAAAGGCGGTCGATGAAATAACTGGGCGTATTTTCTAAGTGTGCATGGCTAATTAATAATCAATCGATAATTCACAGGTTAAACATTGGGCTGACTAATAGTGGTGTATTCCAATATATCCAGCTGGTTTCACCAAAATAAATAAGCACAAAGCTTTATAGATATAACAAACTGATGTAGTGTGTGTTATTGAGTGTCGTGTCGCTGCGGCAGTTGGAGTACATTTAACGCGAACATTTTCACGATTCACTAACTGGTATTTCGGGATATCCGTCATTTTCGACGTCGACGACACTGACGTCAGGATTGGTGTAGCCAACGTTATTAATTACGCCGGGAATGTGACGTCGAGGTTTCTAGATACATATTCGCCTCTGGTGTATGTGACGATGCAACTTGTTCGGATATGATGCGAGTGGCTCAATCTGACGACGATATTGTCTCGACATGGCTGTGTGTGCGGGAACATTTTGTGATGCGGTAGTAGTGTCTCCACCTGGCGTTGGTCTATTTTTCGTGGTATGTCGGTAACATGGAGATGCGCCTCTGTAATAAGATTAATAGTGGGGAGGTTTCACAAAAAGCTCGGATGTTGTCACGATTACGCTTAGAGTACTACGTCATCAATGCTTGTGCAGGCTCTCATAAAAGTATGCACATGATCCATCTTTAGTGAGATGTCCCAACCGTCACAACCGATACGTTATCAATTCACTTGGTTTGTATCAAATACTTCATTTAATGATACAGACACTCAGTCATGTATACTGGCCGTGTGTCAATCACTCAACCATCACTTATCACGTATCAAGTATCAAGTATCGGGAATTATTTTCAATTGGCGAAAATCTCACTGTATGATTATCTATCAACTGCGCATGATTATCCAAGTACAGTATTGCCGTATTAAATAATGAAGTCAGAAAGCCGCGCAACATATCCCATGTTTACGTCTCCAGCAGTCAACATAAAGGAAACTGATACATCGTCTATCGCTTGCCTGCTTTTTTCATGACGTCGTTTGCGTTGAACAACTTTATGGCGAGAGCGATAGGACATTTTGACATGTTCTGCTTTTCCTTCTTCGGAATAAATGTCAAATTTCTAAGGTTGACCAGAACTGTCGGCAGAATATACGTTATTGCGGTGGATTGACGGTAACATGGTGTGACATTATAATCGCCAAGCCGCCAATGTCATACCATGTAGCAGTCAATCCACCACATCAACTTATAATATATAGTTTACGATAGTACCCCATTAGGATTCCAACTCGCCTGCTATTAGTTTTCTGTTTATAGTAACAGACTCATTTCGCAAACCAATTGCCGCCTGAATACATGGCCAATCTGACATCATAACTTGTACGATAGTGTTGCAATGCGGTATATCATTAGACTTCTTGGTGAATTGTAATGCTCTTACAAATGTCCGATGATAGCTATCCAATATATCTCATTGTTTGTCCGTTTAGCTAGAAACCGGGCAGTCCTAATTTTGTAACGCCAGTGACCGTTATTCATGACGTCCTTTTCCGTTTTCATCGAAGATAAACATGTTAACTTCTGAACTTTCGCCAATATATCTTTGCTAGTGACGTATTTTGTTTGCTCCCCTGCCATCGTCAAAAGTGTGTCGTAAATTGTAAAATAATTGACCGAATATCACTTATTGCATTGTCGGCATTCAGTTCGAATTATGTATTAATTGTAATTATCACATAATTTGGCCATAAAAGCAGTTTCATAATTATCGGTAATAGACACGTTTAATATCAGCGCGTGCGATGACGTCACGGTGTTCTTCAAATAACTTGCGATCGCTGTAGTTTATGATTGTTGTTTTCGATGAATATTGCGCGTTGCTTCGGGTTTATTTGATCATGTGATAAAAGGGATCTCAAACTCGTTCTATTTTATACGTAATTTATCAACCTCGTCCACTAAATTCTATTTGAGCCTCGGTAAACCTCGGCTCGGCTTTAATGTGAACTCGGTTGGTAAATTCCGTATAAAATAGAAACTCATGTGAGATCCTCTATTTATCTTCCAAGAGATCAAGTTGCTATCAAGTGTATCATATAGTTTTCTTGTTTAGTTTGGCAAACTGGCACTCTTAATGCTGTATTGGACGGAATATCTTGTTTTTCAGTTTGTATCGATGATATATGATTTAAATTATCACATTAGGCAGAATGTCTTTGCTAATTTATAAAGTAAATATATGAAACGTAGTAAACTGATGGCAATTGTAACTAACACGTGGTTATACCCCATCCATTTATAACATATTTCCCGAGATTGTGACAAATAGAAGTGTTCCTACACCACAACAGTGCTTGATAAATATAATCAGTGAAGCTTGTTGTAGCGTGGGTTATGCCAAAGTTGTGATGATCGATTGGTCTATCCTCGTTGGATCACTATTTTGGCATAGTTTGCTCAAAGGCATATACTATCTGTATACTCTATGACCAGAGACGTGGCGACAGGGGGGGGAGCAATCTTTGGTCATAATTTTCAACAGTTGGAAATTTCATACCTGCCAAAACATTAGTTGGAAATTTCACACCAACAATAGGTTTGAAAGTGTTTTTGTAGTTTGATTATAGAACAATTTATTCGGAGAATTTATTGTTTTTGGACCAATATTTGCATATGTTCCTATTTTTTGTCAAAATTTTGGACAGAAATGGTCATCAGTTGGACATTTTCCAGCCTTATGGGGGTGACAGGTTGGAAATTTCCAACACTTGGAAAGCTTTGTCTTGATCCCTCCCCAGTGGCCAGTCATAAACTTCTAGTTAATTTAAGAAAACAATATTGTCATACATTTGGTCAACATTGTCATTGGAATTGTCATCAGTTGGAAATTTTCCAACCTAAGTGGGGGTGTAGTGTTTGAAATTTTCAACAGTAGGAAGGCTTGAGGCTAGTCTAGATATGTTAGGATTTTGCAATTTCTTGTTCAGATTTCAAAATTTTCGCACACCGGGCCGAACCATGGTCGGCCCGGTGTGTCATTGCCCCATCCCCATGGCCAATACAAAACTGCTAATTAGTTTAGCATAACAATATTTTACTACATTTGGTCAAACTTGTGGACAGAAATGGGCATCAGTTGAAGAATTGTTCCACCTGAGGAGGAGTATGAGGTTTGAAATTTTCAACACTAAGAAAGTTTCAGTTGAGGCCAGTCTAGATGCTAGGATTTGCGATTTTCTTGTATAGTTTTCAAATGTTCTCACACCGGGCCGATCATGGTTGTCCTGGTCTCTTGTCCGTAGCTGTGTGCATTTGTCTGGAATTAGGCCACTAGTTGTTTTTTTGTTGTTGCAATTTTCAGGTTAAAATATCTGAATGTTCTCATACCGGGAATATAGCACCAGGCTTATGGATATATAGGAAATTAGGCCTGACTGCGGTGCAAGGGGGGTGCAAATGGAATAATGCAAAAACTTGTGTTTGTCTGATGCTGACTCAAGGGGGTGCAGTTTGAATTTCCCAAGGTGGACACCCCCCCCAACGGAGACCCTTTAGCCACGTCCCTGACACGGCCAAGTGATCAAAATGGTACGAACATCACTATATGAAAGGACTTAGCACAAAGACAAAACATATCTATGCATAGTATCAGCTGCATTACATGTCCGCCCAACCGCTCTTTATTGCATGGCTCCATTGTATTCAATGTCGTTCGTGTGACATTGTGACAGCTTTCATCGATATGCAACTTCCATCACAATTACTATAGGTTGTATTACGGCTCGAACACTACTCGAAACTAGTCCTATCTCACATTTAAACCTTTGATAACTTACTACTGCTTAGTTATTTGATTCCCACTGATTCAAAAGTAGAAATATTCAGCCAGTAAGATCAACTAGCAAACTATCTATATTGACCATATTAGCGAAACATTTCTACAAATGAATCACAAGCTGTATATATTATGTCATCTGTCTGCCTATATATAGTATTCCAACATCCCAAATAATGGAACATGATCCCTCCCAATGTATATTCCCATAATTGAATGGAAGAATACATTTAGTTATTGAAGGGTTAACCAGGACATCGATGATCAGATTAACAATGGAACAAATGGCAACAAAGTTTAGTATTGTTCAGCTGCTTTCATATAAACACGAGGATGCGAACCATAACTTGTCACATATCAGATTGACATATGTAGTAGTCAGGATTACAAATTATCAATTATCGGGATATTGTGGATAAAAACGTATAATTTAATCACAAGCTGTCAATCCACAGAATGCTATAAAACCATTGGTTATCACACAGAATACTATAAAACCATTGGTTGTCACACAGAATACTATAAAACCATTGGTTGTCACACAGAATACTATAAAACCATTGGTTGTCACACATTCGTCTATTAAAGTTATTTATCGATAACCTAAATATCTTGATTACTTCTGTTATCGAAATGACAGCACTCACGGCAAGCTCGTGTCATCTGACCACGCCTATACCGCGTGCCTGAAAGGCTGAAATGTATATGACAATTATTCGAGATTTTCTGCAATATAAACTTAAAATCCGGTGTTGTATCAAAATTCATTCAGGTAGGACTGCCATTAACTATACTGCTAATTAACCATCATTACTTTGATAACCATTTTGTACTTTGATAAATCAACAAGACTCGTTCGAGCTAACAGTTTCAAAGAAATGAAGTTTCAGAAACTAACAACTCATATCATCATAGTCAGGCGAGAAATGTCCGAAACATGCACCAGTTGCCACAGTTGAAATGACAAGTTGACGAGTGCGTGCGGAATTTATGGTGCAACGAGAATTGACGCGTGTCAATTTCAACTCTGGATGCGTTCGGGTTTTTCGTCGGAAATAATCTCGAAGTTTTACGTTTCTTTTATACTTAAACTTTCAACTTAGGGTGTTTCTCCTGTGAAATGACGATTAAATTATAACAAATAGCCCGCGTTTCGATTATGTTTATCAAGGTATAACCGTAAAGTTTGAAGATAATGCGCTACACGCAATTATTCTTCAAACTTTACGGTTATAACATCATAACCTTACTGAAACACGGGTTATTTCTTAGATATGCTTAGAACATTGGAACTTAGAAACATTGTGTCAATGTTCCGGTAAGTCTTCCATTATTATGAGGTAAGTATGGTCAAATTGAATAATTTATTGTTCACTTTTATAAGACGTGGCTTTTGCAATAAATATACCAGTTATCAAATTATGTTAATACATTCAGCTCTAAACTTTGAATAGCTATTGTCCTTAATATATGGAAACGTCCTGGTGTCACAATTAAACATTAACGTCCACTTGAAATGAAACTCCACACACACGGGTATTCGATGTATGTCGTTCTGATCCACGAAGTAATCTTGAACGGTATTATCTTTCAATGCTGTTGATCCGTTTTAACTCCTGAAAACAAATGGACATGTATGTAGATTTGTGAATTTATATCCCATCATAACAGATGTTAACATTTTTCTGGATCACTCCAGCAAAAGCTCATCAATTTCACATAGCATCATCTTCAGTGCATATATATGGTTAAACGATGAAAACATTGATTTCGATACATGTGAGTGATTAAAGTGTAAGTTTCGTTTGTGTAATTCTGCGACGGAGAACTGCTTGTGTAATTAGTAATTTCATCAAATAAGTAAATCACGAAATAAATTGTCATCTTATCTTAATGAGAGAGAATTTCATTTGTGTCATAGTGGTGAATTGTAATTACATTATATCTCACCAACGGTGGGGAATCACGTGGTTTCGATGATGAGTATCACGCATTAAAAATGGCTGAGGCGATCTAAAACGTGACCACAAGTGAGGAAAAAAGGTAATAAACTAAGATATGACACATTACATAGTATTTCGACAGCTACGAGCAGATGCTATACTATTTTTCAAACAAGCTGATACCTCATTTATGTCCGAATTCACATTTGTTTTCTCTAACATACTTACCAAAGTTGTCAGTCGAAGGATTTTCCAAGATGTATGGACTGGTGTATTCCACGCACCTCCGACTGGCAACTTTGGTCAGAATGTTATAGAAAACCACTAAGTATTTCCGAACAAATAAGGTATCAACTTTTTTCAAAAATATACCAGCATATGCTCGTAACAGTCAACCTTTTATGTATTGTGTCAGCTCCTCGTATATTATTATTTTGTGCGTTTGCACATTTTGAATGCGTGGTACACACCAATCTCGAAACCACGTGATTTCACACTGTGACACCATACCCCCGTGTATTGCAATGAAGATTAAGCAGCCACAAACAGTTTATCCCAATGAAGACAAATTACCTATGCAATCTAGCTACTAAATCATTGATCAATCAACTGGTAAGATGCCACAGTATTACGCTACATGGTTGCTAAGTTGGATATGGTCATGGACCTATGAGCTAACTTCAACTCATCTTAGCCAAATTAACCATTGGTATTCATGAATGATATTAGGCAAAACAAAAATACCTATGTTTAGGGTTTCCCTACCTACCCTAGAAAAAGGTGCCTACCCGAAACATGTTATTGGACTGTGGACACAGATATGTTAATTTTGCTCAGTGGGAAGGGCATCGAAAGGTATCTTTCGCATCCTATTAAAAATATTTAGAAGTTTTATTAGTCTAGTGCTCTGCCTAAATCAAGATTAACAATATTTAGTATTGAACCTTTCAATTAATCTGAATTGTGAAGCTTTCTAGATTGAATTGCCAATGACCCAATGGAATTTTGAATAAAAACTATTTGAAATAAAAAAAAAATCCTACCTACCTACCCTAATTATTTTTCACCATGTAACCCTAAACACAGGTATTATTTGTTATGGTCTTAGCAATCGCAAACATAGACATTAAGTTCTGGGCAGTTTTAAATTAAAATAATTATGAAACTTATTAAATCAATAACATAGTGGATCCATCTTATAATCCCCAGATTTGATAATATTCGTTATTCGAAATGACATTGGATTCGACCCGTACGCGATTCGAAAATCGGTGGATAATATATATCGAATATTTACATTTATCTACCATCTCCTATGAAATTCCACGATAAAATTGGCGATAACGACATTCCAACGTATATTCTTGTGTACTATAAAGAAATATTTCCTTGGTTTTAACATTATTTGATTGCCTGTCATCATGGGTATTATGGTATAACATATCACAAAGTAACTAGTATGTATTTGTTCAGTATGTGTTATAAATTATAGAAAACATGCAGATGTAAAATATTTTGTCCATTGAATTCAATTTCCGTTTGGCATATTCGAGTGAACTTGAAGGTTTGGAGAATTGAGCAATGCGATCTAATCGCGTGACACAAATACCTTTGCAGGTTGTGATAATTTACTCAAGAAAGCGAATTGTCGGACACAAATCCATAAATTTTGGCATTTAAGAAAGTCCTAAAATGTAATTTGTGCGGTGGATTATGTCACACCAATGGTAGATAAATGTGTTATATACACAATATGTTTGTCACGATTCATGTATAGCGACTCGGCTAGTTTTCGTGGCCACACAGCGACTCGGCGACCAATATCGCCTCGTAGCTTATGGCCATGAAAACTAGCCTCGTCGCGATACATGAATCGATACAAAAACATTGTGTATATAAAACATATTTATCTTCGCGATGCTGTTTTATGTTGGAATATTCACCACACATGAGTGTGATCGGACGGAAGGTATTGTTCTAAACATTGGTACATAAACGTATGTTTCTATAAATAATAGTAGAATTCGTTGGTCGTTCACCGTTCATTGCTCAGTTTGTGATGTGATATATAATGTACAGACATGTGGAAAATGAACATGTGAATGAGACCAGCGGCGAACCATGATAACTGTTTATCCAGTGGGTCGAATAAGCCAGTAATAAGGCATTCGAATAAAGCAAACGAATACGATATTCGAATAATAGATTCCTGGGTTTCCTGCGTCTACTCACCTTTTCCGCATACATATTGAAAACATGGAACCAATCCTCAACAACCTGCACCTGCAGCGTCCGCATCCCTTTTCCTTACGTCTACGTAACAAAACAATAATATTATTAGGTGTATTTTGGAGTGCAAATCAACAACAATAAGCAAGTGATGTGAAACACTCCGGTAGCCATGGTGATGACATAGTAACTGTGATGTGAAACACTCCGGTAGCTATGGTGATGACATAGTAATTGAGAATAATCTTGCTCAAAGTAGTTATTTGTTAAGGATATTAATCCAAAATTGACGATACACACCGTCATTCTTATATATTTATTAAATGCAATGACTGTCGATGGCGAAATCATTTGTGATAGATTATCGCGAATACTTGCGTCCCGAATTGAGATGTAAATATTTACAATTGAGCGTAGTTCAAACGATGTTTTCTATGGAGTGGTATGGTCGATTTCTTTGAAATTTTCAGGGATGTTAGTAGAATGGTACATTCCCCAAGTTGGCATAGCGCCTGAGTACTAACTTATCAATTTCACGCCCCGAACAAGTCCATAATATGTCTTTACGATTATGAGTCATTTGAAATAGTCTAACGATAAACAGGAATCAGGAATATAATTAACTGATGCTCACAGTTCCTTCATATCATAAGTTCAGTTTTATATTTAAGCATTGTAGAAGGGTAACTTAAGTTATACAGGCCTGTGTTACCTGAACATGTGTTAATCAATGTAGAAGGGTAAATTAAGTCACACAGGCCTGTGTTACCTGAACATGTGTTAATCATTGAAGAAGGGTAAATTAAGTTATACAGGCCTGTGTTACCTGAACATGTGTTAATCATTGTGGAAGGGTAAATTCAGTTATACAGGCGTGTGTTACCTGAACATGTGTTAATCAATGAAGAAGGGTAAATTAAGTTATATAGGCGTGTGTTACCTGAACATGTGTTAATCAATGTAGAAGGGTAAATTAAGTTATACAGGCCTGTGTTACCTGAACATGTGTTCATCAATGTAGAAGGGTAAATTAAGTTATACAGGCGTGAGTTACCTGAACATGTGTTAATCAATGTAGAAGGGTAAATTAAGTTATACATGCGTGAGTTACCTGAACATGTGGTGATCTTAGAATCGATATGGACTTTTTACTGTCAGTGTGGGCGTAGTATGATAGAGTGTTAACCCTTTCAGTGCCAGGTCCGATTTTTGTATCAACCCATATACCCTGTGCCAATGCATTCTCTTATATATGATAGTCGACCATAGGTCGCCTCGCATATATAAGAGAATGCATTGGCCTAACAATTTTTCATCATTTCTTATTATTTTTTACAATTTTAATAATTTGTTCTTATTTTCTTTAACAGACTTATTTTGTAGGTTTAGTGTCAGGGAATATTACGTTATTCATGGGCATAAAAATTATTACTATGAATACTTGGTGATAGTTTTGAGTTATAACATGCCCATAAGGTTTTATCCAGTTTGTTTTTGAATTTGCTATAGCATGCTTAAGCATACCCAAACAAATTCAACCTCAAAACAAACAAAAACCATTTTTGTTTTAATTATAATTTATTTTTTAGGGCCGATTTTACAGAACGTAAATTAGGGCCGATGAGATCGGCCCCTGGCACTGAAAGGGATAAAGACATACTTATTATGCACTGTTCGGGTGCGTGAAACTGATAGTTAGTATTCAGGTGCTATGGTAACTGGAAGAATGCAACATTCTACATAAAACAGAATTGAATCGCAGTTCGAGGTACTAGTCAGAAACTTCCAACCCAATGGGGGTGGATTGCAAATGGAATTATGAGAACATGATAGTTTTGTATGGTTTAAGAGGGAGTGCAGTTGTAGATTGTATTGTGGACACCCCTATTCAACGGGGACCCTCTAGCCACGTCATCGCAACCACGTGTGCAACAATGAGTGGTGGTATGAGCCATCCTTCCAACCTTGTGCCATTAATAATGTGCTTGTTAATCGTAATAACAAGAGTATCCGATATACTGGGATTGGGAAATTGTATTCACGTTTCACCAGCATTTTCCGCACATATATCATTTAGGGTACGTTTCGTGCAAATAGCTCATGAGATAACAGGGGTACTGATACTAGGACAGATTCTTGGTTCAAAAGTGAAGAATATAAGAAAAAATGATAAAAAAAAATTCATATAGAATGTAAGAACAAATTATAAAACATGATGAAAATTGTTCAAGAATGTAAGAAAAATGATAACAAGTAATATAAAAAATGATAAAAATTGCTAAAGAATATATCAAAAATTGATAAAAAATTATGAGAAATTGTTAGGCCAATGCATTCTCTTATATATGCGAGGCGACATATGGTCGACTCGAATATATAAGAGAATGCATTGCCACAGGGTCTTTAATGTTGAGCAGCTCTCGACATGAAAGGGTTAAAGGGGTACTGTACACTAAATCCACCCATTTATGGGACCATCTCCTTTATACTCAACATAATATGTACAACAAATGCATGCACTTGAGCCATGGTTTAGTGCAAAATGCACTCATGTGCTATACGAAGGATGCAAACAACATGGTAATTATAATGAAAATGAATCTATGACTCCAAACGTATATGATACGTTCATACGATGGCAAGTATGTACGGCATGGGTTTGTGGGCATGTCGTCATAGAAAATCACATGGTGCCATAATATGAACTGAAACTTGCATATAACATGCATCTTTACCAAAGCTACGGACATGAGAAGTAAAATTTATGGAATTCCACTTGCAACGATGTTACTGCCATTTGCCTTTTAAATAACCGTATGATTTATTCTTGCAAGCTAATGGGGGGCTATTTACAGGCAAATTACATAGTGAAACTACATCGTTTTACGTCGAATATTGTTATCTGTGGTACAGATACATTTTAGAGTACGCTGGTAAGTATGCACGGTCTGTTTTGCAGGCATTTCGTCATAGAAAATCACATGGTGCCAGATTATGAACTGACACGTGCATATAACATGCATCTTTGCCAAAGCGAACGACATGAGTAGTGATATTGTTGTAGTTACAATTGTAACAGTGCTACTGATCTTTGCATTCGAACACCTGTATGATTTATTCTTGCGAGATAATTGCACGTTATTCATGGTAGCATCGCTACAGGTTGTACTACATATATTTTATTTCGCACGTAGTTAGCTGTGGTACAGATGCATTTTATAGTTTTGTTTCCGTTCATAATCTGGCATCTTATCGTTTTGTATGTCTGCAAACCATACAGTGCAAACTTGCCAGTGTATGAACGTACCCTTAGAGCCAACCAGTTTGCATATAAAGAACAAAAGTTTTGACTTTTAGGAACCGGATCAATTGAAATTTACAGCAAATTACGGTGACGAAACAACACATTTGAGCTTTGTGTAGACCAACTGTATCACATTTGTTTGGCACGTCTGTATGTTTTTTTATATAATTCCTTGCAAAAGTTCTCTCATAAAAGCGAAAACTCTCGAACAATGTAAGAACGCTCTCAAGACTCACCTGTTCATAATTTGCTTCGGTGTTCAACCTACTACTCCATTTTAACTGTGACTTTTAATCTTTCATAATTTACTTACTTTTGACTGTTTTACGTTACTTTTGTATTCATTTAAGTTTGTTGATAGTATTTTTTATCTATTTCTTTGGTTAACCTTGTTGTCTTTTTTTTTTCCTTTTTTAATTAATTTGTAGCCATAATCTTTTTTCATAATTTGTACTATTTTTTTAATTATGTTCGTTAATTAGAAGTCGCATGCTTATGGTCGTTGGTTTTTTACTTTTGTTTTTATTAATTTCTTAGTCACATGCAGATGGTCGCTATGAACTTTTTACTGTTTACTGCTCATTTACTATTTGTGTTATCTCTTACCGTGTATATTTTTATTTGTATTGATTGATGTAAGCGCATTGAAACTAATTTACTGTAGAATGCGTTTTAAATGTATATATATATAAATGGGCGACCCGCATATACAAGAGAATTCATTGTCCTCACAATATTTACCTTGACCTTTTAACACAGAGCATCATCTTATATATGCCGGGCTCCCTATGGGAGACTCGCATATATAATATAATGCACTGGAACATGTTATGTAATGCGTCACCAGCGCAGCTCCCGTCTTGAAATGGTTAAAGGCCCAGTTAATTTTCGAGTCACCGATTATATTTTCCATTGTGCATTGATGAACGGTTTTAATAACAATATATGACATAAAATATGAATAAAATACTATAATTCATCACCATTTGGAACGTCTGTGCCTCATAAGGTGTCCATTAAGTAATATGAAATAGCTGAAATCATAGACACATTTCCCCCGACTCGCTTCCAGAATGCAACATAATTCATAAGGTATATAGTTACTCCTCTTCCGTTGAAAATGATAGGACTTTCAGTATATACCCACAGAAAATATTACGGTACTTCAACATAAATAACATGGTTACTGTTGATTACACCGGAGAAGTTGATAATGCAACATGTTGGAGCTTCCTCTTCCAAATGGTATATACTGTGGCATATGTTTTATATGTTGTGATGTGGGGCTTCGAAAATTAAGTGGGCCTTTAAGTAACACTAATAATAGTAATCCTATAATAAGAAAGCAGAGTCAATGGGTAGTATTGCGTCGACTCATCCTTTCGGTAAATATATATAAACAGCTCATCGTTTTGCCTCAATTTCAGCCCTTTCACGGCGGGAATTTCATGATTTGTTTGCAAAAACCCTGTGGCAATGCATTATCTTATATTTGCGAACCGACCATATATAAGAGAATTTATCTACCATTTCCCATGAAATTCCCTGATACAATGGGCGATAACGAATGGGCGATAAAAGCATCCGTATCGTTACTGCAGTTGTGATATTGCGCACGTGACGTCCCTGACCGGTTCAAAGCGCGCGCATGACGGACTATTTCATTGACCGGCACTCGAGTATCTGTGCCTGTGTTTGTTTACGTTCGCAACTTACGAACCCATGACAACGAAATGAAAACATAATTTCTTTGGCATTCCATTCCATGAAAATACAAGCTATTATCCATTTGATTAAGTTATTATTTGTAATCTAGATTAGCACTCAATTTAGCAGTTAGAAATATGTCTTTAATTCGAATTTGTCTGTATTTTAGTTGATTTTTAATTTGTTGTTATTCATTTATTTATTTATTTATTCGCATCGATATTAATATCAGACTGCGCAACATCCAATCGTCTGCAAATATCTGCGTTTCGGAAACTAATATAAATCATAAACTTGAGATGGATTTCGGTGACAATAGGATCGATAATCAGACTGATTTTAGTGATTTACTAAATTCTTCACTTGATTCGTTTGGTGATATTTGTGAATCTCCTCAAAGATCTGATTTTAATCTAGACGCCAGTGTTCTTGCCAGTGTTTCTTCTACACCAGCACCGCTATGGGGTTTTGTCAGGAGGCCACCATCAGTAGCATCGACCGTAGCTACAACAACGAGTACATGTACATCAAATATACAAAAGAACCCAAGCTTTATTGACGTGAGTGATATGGATGCACACAATTTCATCAATAGGATGAAGAATCCCAACACTGAAAGAAAAACTCAAACAGTGATAAGAGCTTTCACATCCTTCGTAGAAAAAACGGGTTCCCAGAGTGAGAGTATTCTCAACATGCCACCCAATAAACTTGATAATCTAATAGGGCTATTCCTCTTGTCAATAAGGAAGGCAAATGGCGAAGAATATGAGCCTGATACCCTCACATCCTACCATCGAGGGATTGAGCGATTTTTGAGGGAGAACAGGTATGGCTTTGACATTGTAACAGACAGGGAATTTGAAACATCAAGAAAAATTTTGGAGAGTAAGAGAAAGGAATTAAAGCAATTGGGGAAAGGTGGGAAGCCAAATAAATCGGAGATCTGCCTTACCAAATCCAATGATCCCAAACGATCAGAAAGCAATTTCTTAAATTAAACTACTGACCCTTTCGGTAAACACCTAAAAAAGTTGTCACCAATTTTCAACATGTGACATTCGCACGGGCATCCCATCAGATTGGCACGTGTATTATGCCACTGTCTCTCGCTGACTACCTCACCAATTTCAGTCGACATCGATCTCTTTCTAAGTTCAGTTGTCTCATCTCCATTCAACCGAGTACGCTCTATAATACCTGGGTTCCCCGAATCACGACATTGGACTGAATGCTGAACAATATGAGATACCGCCAACAAAACAACAAGTAACTTCACCATTTTAGTGCAGAGAATATGAACGTCCGACACACGATGTAATTAGTTTTCAAATAACTTATGGGTTATAGGCGCAGCGTGACAACCATACGTATTATACGTAGTAGAAGTAAGTGGGCTGAGTGGTTCGGTTATATTTGGGTATATACAGATCCGGAAATTGCATGCCAGTCAAGAAACACTATAATAAACTCAATTGCATATGATTTCTTGCGAAAAAGAAGTAAGTCGCGTTTACTGTTTGTCGATGATCCGGTTATTCAAGTGGTCTTTAATCATTTAAATATAAACAACTTATTATATAAATACCAATCCGGTTTTATACCAGGCAACAGTACCGATCTTCAACTTGTTGAAATTTTTCATATAATACATCACGCTGTAGACAATAAACAAAGCACTTGTGCTGTTTTCGGTGACATCTCAAAAGCGTTTGACAAAGTATGGCACAAAGGTCTCTTACTCAAATTAAAACACTATGGAATAACAGACAACTTGCATAAATGGTTCACAGAATTTCTTGACGGGCGGCAGCAAAGGGTGCAAATAAATTCTAGCTTTTCTAAATATTCGCCAGTAACAGCAGGGGTCCCCCAGGGGTCCGTAGTCGGCCCCCTACTATTTTTAATATATATAAACGATATTGCTGACAACATGGAATCACAAATCAGACTATACGCCGATGACACATGCCTCATAAAATCTGATACGAACATACAATGCCTTCAACATAGTGTAAGTAACCGCTCATAACCCTTTGATGGATTGAGACTTGATTACTCTAAACAGCACAAGCATCTAGGCATGGAAATAGATGACGACTTAACATGGGACAGTTATAAAGAAAATGTATGCACCAGAGCTTATGCTAAATTATCCCAACTACGAAGACTCAAGTATCTTTTAAACCGCAAAACTCTTGAAATCCTCTATTTGTCACACGTACGCCTAATCATGGACTATGCTAGTAGTGTCTGGGCAGGAACACCATACACGTTACTCAAACAACGAGATGATGTAGAATATGAAGCCGCACGCATAATACGTGGCTGTACGGGATCTGTATCCCGCAAACGAATACTAACCGAAATGGGTTGGGAAACACTTTCAGAAAGAAGACAAACAAAAAGACTTTCACTTTTTCATAACATTGTCAATCACAAAGTGCCCAAATATTTAGTTGACTTACTTCCCCCAAAATTCTCAGATATAAGCGACCACGATACTAGATTTGCATCAAACTTTATACATTTTAAACCTATTACAAAAAGAATGGAGTCAACATTCATGCCCACGTGTGTAACAAATTGGAATGCAACCAACATTAAGACTCGAGATCTTAACCTACAATGTTATCTAAACACATTTAAACCTGAAATACCCAGACCCCCCAAATATTACAATGTATGAAAGCGGACAGAAAATATATATCACTGCAGATTGCGATGTGAATGTAGCAACCTCCTATCAGATAAGGTTCAAAATTACATTGCAAGTTGCAAAGACTGCTCATGTGAAAACGGAGAAGAAAATGCCTTCCATTATTTCTTTGATTGTTACCTACATTCTATCCCAAGAATTCGCCTATTGAATAAATTACTTCCTTATAATATTTACTCACTGAAAATTCTGCTATTTGAAGACCCTGCTCTACCCGATTGCGACAATGATTTTTTTTTCTTAGCTGTACAATCATTCATCCGTGAGACAAAACTAGATTATATTGACTAAGTCTAGCAAATAGATATACAAGCCAGCAAATGATCAAACAAAGACAACGTTCAAGTAATTCATATATAAACACAAGACTGACTCGGGGGAGGGAAACGACCCGTGATATGTACATGCATATAAGTTCAACTTGCCTTTTGGTAGTCATGTTGCAATGCCATTATTCTTGATTTATTTTTCAGTGTAATAGCAAATGGGAGAGGAGATACTCATAAGTGAGTCAGCACTTGTCCTCCAATCCCATTGTCTATAAAAATGTATGTATCATTTCCTATATGTGTTATTGAAACTAGACAAATAAATATGTTTAAACTAATTCAAGTGGTGCCAGTCATATGTTGCACATTCAAGCCGTCATCACCTCTGGTACCCGTAAGATACAATGACAACTACCGTGATACACAATCAAGGCGTCGTCACCACTGGTCCCCAGTTAATACAATGATGAATACCTTGATACACAATCAAGGCGTCATCAACACTGGGCCCCAGATAATACAATGATGAATACCGCGGTACATAATCAAGGCGTCTTCAACACTGGTCCCCAGATAATACAATGATGAATACCGCGGTGCATAATCAAGGCGTCATCAACACTGGGCCCCAGATAATACAATGATGAATACCGCGGTACATAATCAAGGCGTCATCAACACTGGTCCCCATACAAAGCAATAATAACACCGGTATTTGAGCCGCGCTGAACGTGGGTAATAGTAACAACCTACATGTATATCTTGTAGTAATGAAGGCGACTTCCTTAGGGTATACATTCTTGCGCTGGCAAGTTTGCACTGTATGTTTTGCAGGCATTTCGTCACAGAAAACCATATGGCGCCAGCACATGAATGGAAACATGCATAAAACATGCATTTTTACCAAGGCGAACGACTTGAAAAGTAATCCTGCTGTACTTCCACTTGTAATGCTGCTACCGGCATCTGCCTTCAAATACCTCTTTGATTTATTCTTGCGAGATAATTGCCGGCAAATTCTGGTAGCATCGCTACAAGTGGAACTACAGAGATTTTACTTCGCACGCAGTTAGCTGTGGTACAGATGCATTTTATATGCTTCTTTCCGTTCATATTCTGGAACTATATCGTTTTCTGCGGTGAAATATCTGCAAACCATACCACGCAAACGTGTCAGTGTATGAACGCACATGTACCCTTAATCACCAGACTAGGCAAGTCGTATATACTGAATATCTTGTTGACTAAACTTTGAAGTCAACGATTTCAGTGATAATTTGATGAGCAGAATGAATTTGTCATAATGACATAAAGATAAAACTATACTAACCTTTTCGGTAAACAGGCTACAAAGTTGTCACCAATTTTCAACTTGCGACATTCGCACGGGCATCCCTTGAGATCGGGAATTTGGTTCTGCCACTGCCTCTCACTAACTTCCTCGCCAATATGAGACGGTATCGATCTATTTCTAAGTTCACTTGTCTGATCTACATTAATCAGAGTCCGTTCTCCAAAGCTTGGGTTGCGAGAATTACGGGACTCGACTGCATGTTGAGCAATAAGATAAAACAGGATCATACAAAAGAAGAACTTCGCCATTTTAAAGCAGAGAATATGAACATCCGACACACGATCCAAATAATTTTCAAATATTTTATGGACAATAGACACAGCTTGACTAATAGATACGTAACAGCCGTAAGTGAGTTGAGTGGTCCGGATCTAACGGGGAATATGTGATTATGGATGTCGGATAGAGAGGTAGGTCGCGTTGAGTGGCTGTTTGTCAACGATCCGGGTATTCAAGTGGTGCCAGTCGTAGGTTTGACATCCAAGGCGTCATCACCACTGGCCCCATACAATACATTGCCAAAAATCGTGATTTGAGCCGCGCTTAATTTCTCAAAGAAAGCCAGAGGCGTGCGAGGTGGGAGAAATTTACTGAAGCGGGATATCCCACATTGTTTACCAGAAACATTGACCAGAAGAATGTTGCTTAGTCAAATTGCTACTGTTTTTACCCCTTGGACTCATCTCTCCGTTTGTACTGGAAGCGAAATGCCTAATGCGAAATTTATCCATCGAGCAACATGAACACACTACCTCTGGGATTTCGATATGGGACGAGCCTGTATCACCAGAATGTAGAAGCAAATGGGTAGAATTTTTCGACAAGATGTTTGATATTGAGAACATTTCATTCAATAGATGTTTAAAGCCAACCAATGCAGTTGGGGATCCAATGCTGGTTATTTTTTCGGATGGAAGTAAGCTGGCATATGGGGCTTGTGCGTACGTCAGATGGGATATTGGTGGAGGGAACTTCGAAGCTCGCATCATCATGGCCAAGAACCGGATCGCCCCATTAAGACAACTCACGATTCCCCGACTTGAATTATGCGGTGCTGTGATTGCTTCTCGACTTCGAGAAAAGTTAATCAAGGAGATGACATGGCATTTCTCGCAAGTCATCCATATTGTAGACTCTACGATCGTACGGGCGCAAATACAGAAGGCCAGCTATGGGTTTGGTACATTTGTTGCCACGAGAGTAGCTGAAATACAAGCAAAGACTGACCCATCCGACTGGTGGTGGGTATCAAGCGAAGACAATGTCGGTGATATGACAACCAGGTGCACCGAACCCGAGAAATTGGGCACTGGAACGAGATGGCATTGTGGTCCTGACTACATCGCGAAGCCTATCGAACAGTGGCCTATTCGAAAGGACTGTGAACTGGATACATCAGCACTCCCAGAACACACGGGAGTGACTACTGTATACACCACACAACGCAATGTGGACATCATTCCCGTCATATCTCACGGAAACATTAATTTCAACATATTTGATTTTGGCAAATATAACAGTTGGGATCATCTCATCCGTGTGGTTAGAATAATGCTTACTATCGCATCACTGTGGATGTTCTTGAGCATGCGGAATTGGAACTGATAAAACATATTCAAAGTAATCTGCCTGAAAACTGGGAATATCGATATCGGCAATTGGGAGCAGAGAAGAATTGAAACGGTTTGGTCGTTGTTGGGTCGAGAATGCAAGAATGGATCAAAAGAACGTGGAACAGAACTGAATTCACTTTGTTACCTTCTGACCATCCGCTTGTGATCCTTATACTTGAGGGTATGCACAGGAAGAATCATTGTGGCGTTGACACAACGCTAGCGAAACTCAGAAGCAAGTACTGGATTCCAGGAGCACACCGCTTGCTAAAGCAAATAAAGAAGCGATGCATTGTTTGTAGGCATTTAGAAAAACATGTTGTTGGACAAAGAATGGGATCTCTACCATTGGATCGACTAAAGCCTTCTCCCCCTTTCATGTACTGCGCCGTGGATCTTTTCGGTCCATTCGACATTAAGGAGACTGTCAAGCGCCGAGTACATAAGAAAGCTTATGGTGTGATGTTTAATTGCCTTGCTTGTCGTGCAGTTTATGTTGATTTGGCCGAGGGTTACGATACCGACAGTTTTTTTTATGGTGCTCAGACGGTTTGTTTCACAGAGGGGGTACCCCAAAAAGATAATATCTGATAGGGGATCTCAGCTCGTTGCTGCAAGTAAGGAGCTACACACGATTTCGCAGGGACTGGATTGGGATAAAATTAAAGCTGATGGTCGCAGGATGGGTCTGGAGTGGGAATTTACGAAGTCTGCGGATGCACCATGGGAAAATGGGTGCAGTGAAGCTTTGATAAAGTCAATCAAGAGATGTCTAGAACGTTCTGTAGGTTGTAACGTGTTGACTTTCTCGGAATTTCAAACCATGCTATTCGAGGTTGCAAACTGTGTCAACGAAAGACCTATTGGTACAAAAACAAGTGACCCCAATGATGGTTCATACCTATGTCCTAACGATTTATTGCTAGGAAGAGCATCTCTCGTGTTCACACCGATGCATGGTCAGACAGCACAGACTTTCGTATCCGCTGGAAATTTATCCAACAACTCGTTGATTCATTTTGGAAGAAATGGCAACGTGATTACTTCCATACTCTCATAATTCGGAAGAAATGGCATGCATTGGAAAGAGATTTGAAAGTTGGAGATGTTGTTTTAATTCCCGATTGCTCACTAAGTCGTGGTCAATACAGACTTGCCGAAGTGTGTTTAGCGGAAGCGGGACGAGATGGACGAGTTCGTGATGTATCTGTTAGATACAAGGCACAGGGTGGAGGATCGGAATATAAGGGGTGCAAGGACACCGTAGTGAAACGATCGGCACATCGACTGATACTCATTCATCCAGTTGAAGAACAAGAGTGAGTTTCGAGGCGGCGGGAGTGTATCGCATGGCGATATAAATTACATTTGACTTTGTTGGAACGTTCACCAAAGGGTGCTATTTGGTGAGACCAGATTTGTGCATGGTTCTCAATTGATATTCTGAAGACGTGCATTGATTTACAGCTATAATTTAACTTCAAAGAACTTTGTTTAGTAGTGTTGGCTATGAGCCTGCCTATCTGCCGTACCCACCAATGTGTATGTTGCATTAACTTTTACTTCACGGTTGTTTCACATGCTATATTTATTACATTATTTATCATTTGTTTCATTCATTTAGTAGGCCTCTATAGACCATTTTACAGATAACCATTTTGACTGTTGCATTGTGGGCCAGAAACTATCCAAACAAAGCCATGTGCTTTACGGCCGCATGCATTTACTATGGGGGATTTAGGGTGGGTCTATAAAACTAATTATAACTTTGGTATCTGTCATAGTTTACGCGAGAAATTTTAAACACATATCAGGGACATGTACCCCTTCTAGAATGTTCAAAAACATTTCCAGTTGCTTGTCGTATTTTAATTGATTTTATACGATGAAATAATGCGAAAATTCAGAAAATTGCACTAATTTCTCAATATTTTGCGGTTTTAGTAAACGCCTGATAAAAGTCGTTCTATTGGGAATTTTTACACCAAATTTTCAGAGAATATAGAGTAAACACAGTACTATCGGAATATCGTCAAGGAGTTCTGTGCATTTGGTATTAATTAACCCTCAGACTGCCGAAACTGCCGTCAATAAATTCGCTTTTTCGTGTTCGACGAAAATGAAACTTGTCTGTTTAAAGGTCCCATTTTCGTGTCGAATGGTGATAGAATCTCCATTTGTCAAGTTCATGGATAAATTACATCACACTTAATCGACTTATGTCCGCGGCCATAAACCTGTGTTTTTATAACAATTTATTTGAGACCAACTGTTGCGCGCATATACGTAGCAGACGTATACGGCGCTTAATAATCAGTTGAAGTTAATAATCGTGAAGCCTGTGTAACAAATGTTCAAATACAACAGAAAAAAACTACGTAAAATAAATGGCGTGACCAATGAGCATTCACAAAACAATATACATCAGTTTTGAAAAACGATTATAAATGAAAACGCTCTTTATCGTGTACCGGCGCTTTTGCGCAAGATGTTTTTTAATATTCTCAATATTTTGCGGTTTTAGTACACGCCTGATAAAAGTCGTTCTATTGGGAACTTTTACACCAAATTTTTGGAGAATATAGAGTAAACACAGTACTATCGGAATATCGTAAAGGAGTTCCGTGCATTTGGGATTAATTACCCCTCAGACTGCCGAAGCTGCCGTCAATAAATTCTCTCTTCGCATGCGTTTCACGAAAATGAAACTGTTTTATGAAAAACTTCATGTTTTAACTGACAACTGAAGCACGTGAGAGGGCGAGGTGATACTCTTTCATGTCTATTGTGACATGTTGAACCTAATCCATATGCTAGGGTTTCTTAAATAGTTGTCTGAAAATGCCGCCACTGCCTGCTATATATGCGACTTGGTTTGGAGAACAAAATCACCGGGATGAAGGAGAATATCTCTCGGATCTTTTCGACCATCCCGGGCGCTTCGCACCCTTCTTCTCTCATTCAACAAAATCACTTCGCTTCGTGCCCATCTACTACCCTTACAAAATCATAAATTGAAAATGCCTTCAAATCGCTGTGCAGTTTTCGGTTGCAATAATGACCGACGTAACCTAGAAACGTGAGTATTATTTAATTTGATATGTACTATAAGTTTATTGATTTCCTACAAAAAACTTTCAAGTTTCGAGTAATTCGGAAGGTCATTTTATACCATATAAAACGGAACCAATAAAGAGCGTTTATGTTCTCATTACATGACCGCAAATATGTCGTTTTCAATCTACATCGATGTGTTAAGATGGAGATGCAAGAGATTTCAACAAAGTATTTCTTTGGATCTATCTGGCGAAAAATCTTGAATTTCACATCTTCGTTGTATGTAGAATCTGAGCATTCAGTAAGAGACAACAAAAACTCCAGGCATAACAACTTCGCTTTTTTTTGGTATTAACCGTTTTCTGTTGATCATCTGCTGACTAAATAACTGGAAATTTCTGTTTGTGTGCCAACTCGGCTAGCTGCACTTTCTCATCTTTTTTTCGTCTAGTTGATGGAACACCACGGTCGTTTAGGAAGGTTTTTAGTTCGCTGTCTGTACATCAACTGGCCATGCATGCTTCTATTTTATATACCCCATAAAACTTCCGTTGGATGTTCTCACTTGTGTTTCAACAATTCACCGAAAGTGACGACGTGTCATGTATAACTAAACATGTGTGATATACGGCATGAATTTGGCAAAGTATGACTTGTGTTCACTGCGTGCTCACCAAAGAATCACAATAGACTGTAACAACACCCGTGATGTTTTACTTCAACTTTCAAAAGAGGAAGTTTGAACACATTTTGTATTGTTTTTTTTTTTTTAGCCTAGAACAAAATCCAATGATTGCGTCCATTAAAAACCT
Source organism: Siphonodentalium dalli (assembly GCA_032622095.1). NCBI lineage: Eukaryota > Metazoa > Mollusca > Scaphopoda > Gadilida > Siphonodentaliidae > Siphonodentalium > Siphonodentalium dalli. The sequence continues at coordinate 159,337,888 of CP136068.1, read as the reverse complement.
TCTTGCGCAAAAGCGCCGGTACACGACAAAGAGCGTTTTCATTTATAATCATTTTCACTCGTTTTCAAAACTGATGTATATTGTTTTGTGAATGCTCATTGGTCACGCTATTTATTTTACGTATTTTTTTCCCCGTTGTATTTGAACATTTGTTACACAGGCTTCACGATTATTAACTTCAACTGATAAGCGCACACTGCTGCGTATGCGCGCAACAGTTTGTCTCAAATAAATTGTTATAAAAACACAGGTTTATGGCCGCGGACATAAGCCGATTAAGTGTGATGTAATTTATCCATGAACTTGACAAATGGAGATTCTATCACCATTCGACACGAAAATGGGACCTTTAAACAGACAAGTTTCATTTTCGTCGAACACGAAAAAACGAATATATTGACGGCAGCTTCGGCAGTCTGAGGGTTAATTAATACCAAATGCACAGAACTCCTTTATGATATTCCGATAGTACTGTGTTTACTCTATATTCTCTGAAAATTTGGTGTAAAAATTCCCAATAGAACGACTTTTATCAGGCGTTTACTAAAACCGCAAAATATTGAGAAATTAGTGCAATTTTCTGAATTTTCGCATTATTTCATCGTATAAAATCAATTAAAATACGACAAGCAACTGGAAATGTTTTTGAACATTCTAGAAGGGGTACTTGTCCCTGAAATGTGTTTAAAATTTCTCGCGTAAACTATGACAGATACCAAAGTTATAATTAGTTTTATAGACCCACCCTAAATCCCCCATAGTAAATGCATGCGGCCGTAAAGCACGTGGCTTTGTTTGGATAGTTTCTGGCCCACAATGCATCATTCTCGCTATCTGTAAAATGGTCTTATAGAGGCCTATGGTCGACTCGCATATATAAGAGAATGCATTGGCACAGGGCCGTTCTGTTGGGTAAAGGGTTAACTACTGACAGTGAGCGTTGATCATATAATTTCTTAATTTTCAATTTAGCACACCATCCTGTAACCACTAAATAGGTCACCAATCATGGAATAATCCCTTATGGTCCATTGGCCACAGTCTGGAACACTGGCAGATAACATCCCAGCTACAATGGACACAATGTGACCTCTAATCTACCCATGAAGTGCCATCTTCTCAACAGCATTACTGAGCAAGTAAATATACCAGTTGTATACAAGTGGTTCTGAGTAAATTTTTCAAAGAACGCTTGGTAAATATGAATATATTTTTATTGTTCAGCATTCTTCATAGTGTTCAGTACACATTCCCATATATTGTTCTTAGATATGGACCTTGTGTTTGTTGGATATGAGTTCGAAAAATAATAATTTTTAAATCCTCTTTTAAGTTCACATTTTGTTTTTCTAAAATAACCCATCATGAATTACACTCTTAAAATGGAGCATCGATTGTATTGGTTACTGTGATTACTAATATAAATGAACAGAATCCTTTATTTTACTCCATCAAATTTTGGGGGAAATGGGTTGACAAAGCCCTTAATTAACGAGTACTCAATAATGCCAAATGCCAAGATATCTGTTTCGGATGTAGTCAACACCTTAATTAACAGCTATATGAATGATAACTCAATTTAAAACACCGTTACCACATTCATTTCGGATATATAATGTAGCATTGAGGTGTGAGGAGATGACTAATTGATATATCAGAAACGCATAAGTCCATCGCCTCATTAAAGAGCAAACATTTCGAAGACGAGGTTCGAATTACATGGACACCACAGACAATCCATACATGAGCCACATGGATCAAATGATATCACAGAATAATTTGAATTCTTCCAAAGAGACACATATATTATAATTGCCTGATATTTGAAATTTTGTTTCGGTCACTCATTCTGGATATACCATCCAGTTCAGTTTCGAAAATACTCTCAACGCATATGCCTATAGCCAAAACTAAGAAAACTGCGCATCCGTAGCTATGATATACCCTGTGCCAATACATTCTCTTATATATTTTTTTGGTCGACCATAGGTCGCCTCGCATATTTAAGAGAATCCATTTAGCATGGCAGGGTTAACGTGATGTGGAGATCTTCGATTGGTTTTATCGAATTGGAATAAGGAATAAAGCAGTTATTTTTATTAATTTTATAATCCAATTAGCAGCAGGCAACGTCATTCTGATAAGTACGTGAATTATATTCATCGCCTCTGATTGGCAGAATTAATGCCGTCAGTTCGTCGGCAAAAACAAGTCATAACGTAAATAGTGACATATGTGCAGAATTCAAAGGTTGTGTGTTCTGAAACTATACGGTCTAAGTGGCTGGTATTTTCGGTACTATTATTTAAAAGCTATAATAGTTCAGCGGGAAATGTGACTGGTACTCAATATTGAGTTTGGTTCACCAACATATGCGCACACTATATGTTTCACACATGCACCTTTGGGCTGACATACTCTCCTTCATTTAACGATTCATCTCACGTTTCTGCTGAAGTGATTTAAAAGCTATGATTTAACCCTTTCAGTGCCAGGGGCCGACCTCATCGGGCCTAATTTACGGACTGTAGAGTTCAAAAAAATTAAAAACAAAAAAAACAAAAAACAATTTTGATTTTATTTTTTGGGGTTGAATTTTTTGTGTGGGTATGCTTAAGCATGCAATAGCGAATTTAAAAACAAACTGGATAAAACCTTAGGGGCATGTTATAACTCAAAACTATCACCGAGTATTCATAGTATTAATGTTGATGCCCATGAAAAACGTAAGATTCCCTGGCACTAAACCTACAAAATAAGTATGTTAAAGAATATAAGAAAAAGTTATTAAAATTGTAAAAAATTGTAAAAAATAATAACAAATGAGGAACAATTGTTAGGCCAATGCATTCTCTTATATATGCGAGGCGACCTATTGTCGACTCGCATATATAAGAGAATGTATTGGCACAGGGTATATGGTTTGATACAAAAATCGGACCTGGCACTGAAAGGGTTAACGGTGCTCAAGGCCCTCAAAATTGGTGCATGCGAAATAAGACGTCTGTAAAACAGCGTGCATTTACGCGTAGATGAGAAAATAAATTGACTTTGTTCTTATTATAATTATCAAAAACTCTTTAATAATGAAATACTGCACAAAAGCAATGTTGTGTAAATATTCGTCCCGATTAGATCCGATTCATCCCGATTAGTCCCGGTCCGTCCAGATTCGTCCTGATTAGTCCCGATTAGTTCCGATTTATCCCGATTAGTCCCGTCCGTCCAGATTCGTCCTGATTAGTCCCGATTAGTTCCGATTCATCCCGATTAGTCCCGGTCCGTCCAGATTCGTCCTGATTAGTCCCGATTAGTTCCGATTTATCCCGATTAGTCCCGATCCGTCCAGATCCATCCTGATTAGTCCCGATTAGAACCGATTCGTCCCGATTAGTCACGATTAATCCCGATTGGGCATGAATTAGGAAGTAAATAGTCACATTTCTGCGGAGTTCAAACATTTTGTTTGAAATTATTGGGTCGGCGCAGCTGGAAAGCTCGGTAATGCTCGTTAATGCTCAGTAGTGATCGGTAATATTAGTTGAAAACTACAATATTTCAGCGTGAAAGGTGACTCGGTTTTCAATAATTAAAATCAGTTCATTGCTACAGATTTATTTAACATGCTACATGCATACACATACGTATGCGCATTACACGCACACGTCTAAAGCGGAAGTGTTTTGTAAAGATAGGAATTCGAAGTTTGAGTTAGAACAGATAACAGTCAACATTCCTCCCGAAGAAACAATTTTATTATGCACGTATTTTACATGAACAGTATTATTTGAAATATGTCTTATTATAACAGTTTAAATATGGTGGTATATCTTCTCTGAACTTCCGGTATACATGTAGATTTCGGGGATTTATTTATTCACAGCAACCAAACCCATTGGTGCACCATTTAAGAGTATAAGTCATGATGGATTATCTTAGAAATACAAAATGTGAACTTTATAGAGGTTTTCAAAAATAACTTTTTCGAACCCAAATCCAACAAACACAAAATCAATGTGTACTGAACACTGTGAAGAATGGTGAACAATACAAATATATTCATATTTACCAAGTGTTCTTTGAAAAATTTACTTAGAACCATTGTTTACAAACGATATATTTACTTCCAATAACATGACTGACTGGGAGCTGGCAGCATTTGGTTAACCCTTTACCCAACAGAACGCCCAGAAACGCCAAAATGAAGCTTCAACAGCCTAAATTATCTTGGGTCTGTCTCAATAAAACCATACAAATATGGATATCAATGGAACCGACTCATTGCCCACATTGTGATAGTTACAGTTATACCCTGTGCCAATGCATTCTCTTATATATGCGAGTCGACCATAGGTCGCCTCGCATATATAAGAGAATGCATTGGCCTAACACAAATTCTTTAACAATTTTTATAATAGTTTTCTACGTTCATTGACAATTTTATCATTTTTAATTTGTGTTAAGCCAATGCATTCTCTTATATATGCGAGGCGACCTATGGTCGACTCGCATATATAAGAGAATGCATTGGCACAGGGCCGTTCTGTTGGGTAAAGGGTTAACTACTGACAGTGAGCGTTGATCATATAATTTCTTAATTTTCAATTTAGCACACCATCCTGTAACCACTAAATAGGTCACCAATCATGGAATAATCCCTTATGGTCCATTGGCCACAGTCTGGAACACTGGCAGATAACATCCCAGCTGCAATGGACACAATGTGACCTCTAATCTACCCATGAAGTGCCATCTTCTCAACAGCATTACTGAGCAAGTAAATATACCAGTTGTATACAAGTGGTTCTGAGTAAATTTTTCAAAGAACGCTTGGTAAATATGAATATATTTTTATTGTTCATCATTCTTCATAGTGTTCAGTACACATTCCCATATATTGTTCTTAGATATGGACCTTGTGTTTGTTGGATATGAGTTCGAAAAATAATAATTTTTAAATCCTCTTTTAAGTTCACATTTTGTTTTTCTAAAATAACCCATCATGAATTACACTCTTAAAATGGAGCATCGATTGTATTGGTTACTGTGATTACTAATATAAATGAACAGAATCCTTTATTTTACTCCATCAAATTTTGGGGGAAATGGGTTGACAAAGCCCTTAATTAACGAGTACTCAATAATGCCAAATGCCAAGATATCTGTTTCGGATGTAGTCAACACCTTAATTAACAGCTATATGAATGATAACTCAATTTAAAACACCGTTACCACATTCATTTCGGATATATAATGTAGCATTGAGGTGTGAGGAGATGACTAATTGATATATCAGAAACGCATAAGTCCATCGCCTCATTAAAGAGCAAACATTTCGAAGACGAGGTTCGAATTACATGGACACCACAGACAATCCATACATGAGCCACATGGATCAAATGATATCACAGAATAATTTGAATTCTTCCAAAGAGACACATATATTATAATTGCCTGATATTTGAAATTTTGTTTCGGTCACTCATTCTGGATATACCATCCAGCTCAGTTTCGAAAATACTCTCAACGCATATCCCTATAGCCAAAACTAAGAAAACTGCGCAACCGTAGCTATGATATACCCTGTGCCAATAAATTCTCTTATATATTTTTTTGGTCGACCATAGGTCGCCTCGCATATTTAAGAGAATCCATTTAGCATGGCAGGGTTAACGTGATGTGGAGATCTTCGATTGGTTTTATCGAATTGGAATAAGGAATAAAGCAGTTATTTTTATTAATTTTATAATCCAATTAGCAGCAGGCAACGTCATTCTGATAAGTACGTGAATTATATTAATCGCCTCTGATTGGCAGAATTAATGCCGTCAGTTCGTCGGCAAAAACAAGTCATAACGTAAATAGTGACATATGTGCAGAATTCAAAGGTTGTGTGTTCTGAAACTATACGGTCTAAGTGGCTGGTATTTTCGGTACTATTATTTAAAAGCTATAATAGTTCAGCGGGAAATGTGACTGGTACTCAATATTGAGTTTGGTTCACCAACATATGCGCACACTATATGTTTCACACATGCACCTTTGGGCTGACATACTCTCCTTCATTTAACGATTCATCTCACGTTTCTGCTGAAGTGATTTAAAAGCTATGATTTAACCCTTTCAGTGCCAGGGGCCGACCTCATCGGGCCTAATTTACGGACTGTAGAGTTCAAAAAAATTAAAAACAAAAAAAACAAAAAACAATTTTGATTTTATTTTTTGGGGTTGAATTTTTTGTGTGGGTATGCTTAAGCATGCAATAGCGAATTTAAAAACAAACTGGATAAAACCTTAGGGGCATGTTATAACTCAAAACTATCACCGAGTATTCATAGTATTAATGTTGATGCCCATGAAAAACGTAAGATTCCCTGGCACTAAACCTACAAAATAAGTATGTTAAAGAATATAAGAAAAAGTTATTAAAATTGTAAAAAATTGTAAAAAATAATAACAAATGAGGAACAATTGTTAGGCCAATGCATTCTCTTATATATGCGAGGCGACCTATTGTCGACTCGCATATATAAGAGAATGTATTGGCACAGGGTATATGGTTTGATACAAAAATCGGACCTGGCACTGAAAGGGTTAACGGTGCTCAAGGCCCTCAAAGTTGGTGCATGCGAAATAAGACGTCTGTAAAACAGCGTGCATTTACGCGTAGATGAGAAAATAAATTGACTTTGTTCTTATTATAATTATCAAAAACTCTTTAATAATGAAATACTGCACAAAAGCAATGTTGTGTAAATATTCGTCCCGATTAGATCCGATTCATCCCGATTAGTCCCGGTCCGTCCAGATTCGTCCTGATTAGTCCCGATTAGTTCCGATTTATCCCGATTAGTCCCGTCCGTCCAGATTCGTCCTGATTAGTCCCGATTAGTTCCGATTCATCCCGATTAGTCCCGGTCCGTCCAGATTCGTCCTGATTAGTCCCGATTAGTTCCGATTTATCCCGATTAGTCCCGGTCCGTCCAGATCCATCCTGATTAGTCCCGATTAGAACCGATTAGTCACGATTAATCCCGATTGGGCATGAATTAGGAAGTAAATAGTCACATTTCTGCGGAGTTCAAACATTTTGTTTGAAATTATTGGGTCGGCGCAGCTGGAAAGCTCGGTAATGCTCGTTAATGCTCAGTAGTGATCGGTAATATTAGTTGAAAACTACAATATTTCAGCGTGAAAGGTGACTCGGTTTTCAATAATTAAAATCAGTTCATTGCTACAGATATATTTAACATGCTACATGCATACACATACGTATGCGCATTACACGCACACGTCTAAAGCGGAAGTGTTTTGTAAAGATAGGAATTCGAAGTTTGAGTTAGAACAGATAACAGTCAACATTCCTCCCGAAGAAACAATTTTATTATGCACGTATTTTACATGAACAGTATTATTTGAAATATGTCTTATTATAACAGTTTAAATATGGTGGTATATCTTCTCTGAACTTCCGGTATACATGTAGATTTCGGGGATTTATTTATTCATTTTGAATCATAGAGAACAGTCCCGTGATCCAGCTCGCAAAGAAACATTTTTAAATGCAAGTATTTTCTATGAATATGTACAGAACATGTTATTTTTTTAGAACAATGCAACATGTTTATCTGGAAATATAATATTTTAAGAACATATATAAGTGAACTTTGTGCAACACCAGCTAATTTGCGTGTGTGTTGGTAATACTAGTCGCAACGTGGCTTGAAAATGGGGTCCACAAAAATTGTATTGTTGTTGGATAGGAAAGGATAGGACATTTATTTCAATGTATAGAGGATTTCCAACGAGTTATTTTATTATGTTATTTCAATATAATTAAAATTGACAACAAGATGGGAAGCAGATACCAATGGATCGCTTCCTATCCACTCTTTTGGTTGTGTTGATTTGTTGCAATAAGCTAAATAGTAATTGCTGGAAAGAACCAGGCTGATCAAATACTTGTTCATATTATTGTGATGTATTTACTAGTTATGGGGGTGGGTCCCCAAACGTTGACCTTGACAAACATAAACAAATTAAACAGAAGCTGGAGTGGTCGTAAGGTTGCGGAAATTGTTTTGTTCGACCCTGCGTCTGCAAATGTTTTCAAGACTCCAATCTATAACCTTCTACATCGTATGTTCGACAACTACCAAAAACAGTTGTCAATGTATATATCCCAGAAAGACGCAGCGAAGACTGAAGTCATACATGCACAGTACCAGCCAAAAGAAGTTGTATATTAAGCGCGCTATTTTCGCGCTAATTATCGCAACAATATTGCAAGTGGAAACGCTTATAAGAGCGCCGTTTGCGATATTATTGCAATATTTTGCACTTAATATCGTAATATTTTTCTCTTAATATTGCGATATATTGTACTCAAAATTGTGTATTTAAATAAAATTATTGTTTCTTCTATATCGGTTATTGCATAAATAGAGACAATGTTTAGATTTGTATATAATTATATTTATAAATACTATATGTACACTATATGCACAGTATTTATCTAACATAAATATAACACTATCGGGTCTAGATCTGTATGACATTTAGCGCGCTTTGCATCGCAATATATTGCGTTCAATATCGCAATAATAAGCGCGACAGATCTCGAGTTTTTTGGTATTGCGCTATAATCGCGCCTTTTTCAAAATTAAGCGCGCTCAATATCGCAATAAAGTCGCGCCCCAATATACCACTTCTTCTGACTGGTACTCTATTAATGTACATGTAACATGGGTGTTAATGGGTTTGTCGACTGCTTATGCGGGAGGATAAAACGACAGGCGCAACCTCGAGTTCTATCTTTTTGTGATGGCACAAGTACCGTATCGGCAAATCGATTAACACACGTGTCGTTATGTATTTATCACACACCGCACGCCTTCTACAACTTCAATTGTCTATATTTAATTCATATTCTGTTGATTAGTTATTCAAGTATGTTTATCATGTTCATAACATCTATTCACCTGCATCAGGGTATGACTTGTAAAATTATAATATTGAAGTAGATCCCAAACAGGTGTTGTAATTGCTACTTGCTATTGAACCCCGGGCCTCTCATAGTTTATGTAAAGCTCTATTGCTAAATTCCCCAAACTTCATATATCAATGTCCAAATTGATATACATAGCAAATTCTAGTTCGCGATAGTTGTTCGATGCATCTCGATATTTTCTCGATATGTTCCAGGAAGCAGTTGGGAGTGATATCTCGTCTCTGTAAGTGATATCTCGTCTTCGGTAAGTGCTGTTTATCAGTTGTTATATACTCTGAAAATAATGAAAATGCGTTCATTTCTAACCCACGGATAACAACGTTAGTTTAAACAGTATTTAAGTCCATAAAGCATAAATAATATGTGAAATACATAAGATGAGTACAATACTAGACACCATTCGCATAATGAACGACGACAAAATATTATTACGAATACGGTACTACGTCACTTTGAAAATAAAATAAACGTTTTTATTTTTAAAGGAATGGGTAGCGTTCGCGGTGGGTAATGCTGTATGCACATTCGTTGAAACCGTGAATTTGTGTTCTCAGCTCTTTGGTGCGGGAGATGACTCTATTATGTCCTTAAATTGTGATTTCCATGTACCTTAATTGTTATCGATTAGTGGCAATCAAAGCATTCGTCGTGGTGAAATGCGAGGGTCTTGCGAAACATACAGCGCTAAGCTATGACACGACAAAAAACATAATTAAGTACAAATTAAGCACGGAACGCATAACGGTAATCCCCTTAATGCTAATGGCTGAAATGCTATGATGTCGGTGGGTCCTGTCGGTGGTTAATAAACCGGTGACTCCACCTACCGAGAGTTTAGTTGACGTTATGTTTGATGACGTTGAAGCTGCCCACGAGAGAGACAATGTACTGGACCCTGGTGACAATTCATTATATGTACGGCTAACCAAGGAAATGGGGGGTATACTCGCGGGTTGTGTTATTAAAAAGGGATGACTCTCCACTGGAGTTTTTGAAATCGAACCAGTCTGCATTGCCTTTACTCGCTACAACTGCGAAGGATATACTCGTTATTCAAGCGACGAATTGTTCCAGTGAGAGTAAATTCAGTTGGAGGGAACATATTAACGGTCCAAAGGCACAGTCTCTCCAACTATAACGCGGAAACGTTAATCTGGGCCCCCAGCAACTCGAACTTACTCTTTCCGCCACTGGTACAAACTGCAAAAGCCAGTGAAATTAAGAGTGAATAGTTTGGCGCTTGAATACCAAGTATATACATGATTACATGTGCTAACTGCTAAGTTCGCAGCTTTTGCGAGTAAATGCAGAGATGACTTGTTGAGTCTCGTTCGCTTTCCATAACCCCAGTGAAAGCTAACCCTTCGCTGACTCATTACAAGATAATGTTTCCAAAGTGACCATGTTTTAGTTTTCAATAACTGCGTTTATATTTCCTTTGATGAAATTCAGTTGCTTTGATGAAATTGCGACCGTTGACTTGACCGTTGACTCTAACTTCTAAGTATCGCTGACTAAATTTGATGAAATTGCTTTGATGAAATTCAGTTGCTGTTTTAGTTTTTAATAACTGCGTTTATATTTCCTTTGATGAAATTCAGTTGCTGTCAAAGTGTAGAACGATGAACGTTGGCCCACTTCATGTTGTATTATATTGACTGATTTTGCATGAATTAAACTATCCAGTTTATTTTCCCCGAGTCACAATAGTATTCATTGTAATAACTGCATTGCCGAGTCCCGATGCCAGTTGTATAGCCAGCATGGCGCTGCACTGTATACCCAGCTGTGATTGATGATGTGCGGCGTAGTTATATTACGAATCATTTACGATGAATTGTGATCGGTTGTGTAGTGTGTATGGACCTAACAGCGTACGATATTAGCCGAGTACGTTTATTTGAATATTTTTTTCCAGGGAGATAATCGCACAAGTTGAAAACAAATCAACTAGTTAACGAATAGTTTGTAACTGTTATTAATAAAATCGATGTTTATTCACTATATATTTGTCCCAGTAATTGAACTCAGGTTTTCTATGATTCGATTCGAAGATTCGATTCGATTCGATATCATTCGGCTGATTCGATTCGAGATTCGATTCGAACGAAAAAAGTCCGCTTGGCCGGGCCCTAGTCGGTGTGTCCTGTCGAATTGCCATGATGTTGGTGGGTCCAGCAAGTCTGCTATGATTTTTGCGGGTCCAGCTGATTTGCTATGATGTTGGTGTGTCTTGATACCTTGTATGACGATGGTGGGTCCTGATTAAGTTTCCTATGATGCTGGTCGGTCCTGATAATTTGGCATGATGTTGGTGGGTCCTGATAATTTGTCATGATGTTGGTGGGTGTTGACAATTGGCCATGATGTTGGTGGGTCCTGATAATTTGATATGATGTTGGTGGATCATGATAATTTGCTATGATGCTGGTGGGTTCTGGTAATTTGCTATGATGCTGGTTGGTCCTGCTAACTTGCTATGATGTTGGTGGGTCCTGATAATTTGGCATGTTGTTGGTGGGTCCTGATAATTTGCTACGATGCTGGTGGGTCCTGATAAATTTTGTATGATGCTGGTGGGTCCTGATAATTTGCTATGATGTTTGTGGGTCCTGATAATTTTCTATGATGTTGGTGGACCCTGATAATTCGGTATGATGCTGGTGGGTCCTGATAATTTGCTATGATGTTGGTTGGTCCTGATAATTTGCTATGGTGCTGGTGGGTTATGTGGTAATTTGCTATTGCTCTTGTGGGTCCTGATAACTTGTTATGGTGTTGGTGGGTCCTGATAATTTGGCATGATGTTGGTGGGTGTTGATAATTTGCTATTATGCTGGTGGGTCCTGATAATTTGTTATGATGTTGGTGGGTCCTGATAATTTGCTATGATGTTGATGGGTCCTGATAATTTGCTATGATGTTGGTGGGTCCTCATAATTTGTTATGCTGCTGGTGGGTACTGCTGATTTGCTAGGATACTGGTGGCCCTGTTGATTTTCAATGATGCTGGTGGGTCCTGCTAAATTTGTATGATGTTGGTGTGTCCTGCTAATGTGCTATGCTGCTGGTGGGTGCTACTGATTTGATATGATACTGGTGGCCCATACCGATTTTAAATAACGCTGGTGGCTCCTGATGTATGTGTATGATGTTGGTGGGTCCTGCTAATTTACTATGATGTTTGTGGGTCCTGCTAATTTGCTATGCTGCTGGTGGGTCATACTGATTTGCTATGATGTTGGTGGGTCCTGATAATTTGCTATGATGTTGGTGGATCCTGATAATTTGTTATGATGTTGGTGGATCATGATAAATCGCCATGATGCTGGTGGGTCCTGATAATTTGCTATGATGCTGGTGAGTCCTGATAATTTGCTATGATGCTGGTGTGTTCTGGTAATTTGCTATGCTGCTGGTGGGTCCTGCTAATTTGCTATGATTTTGGTGGGTCCTGTTAATTTGCTATGATGTTGATGGGTCCTGATAATTTGCTATGATGTTGGTGGGTCCTCATAATTTGCTATGCTGCTGGTGGGTACTGCTGATTTGCCAGGATACTGGTGGCCCCTGCTAATTTTAAATGATGCTGGTGGGTCCTGCTGAATTTGTATGATGTTGGTGTGTCCTGCTAATTTGCTATGCTGCTGGTGGGTGCTACTAATTTGATATGATACTGGTGGCCCCTACCAATTTTACATGATGCTGGTGGCTCCTGATGTATGTGTATGATGTTGATGGGTCCTGCTAATTTACTATGATGTTTGTGGCTCCTGCTAATTTGCTATGCTGCTGGTGGGTCATACTGCTTTGCTATGATACTGGTGGCCCCTACCAATTTTAAATGATGCTGGTGGGTCCTGATGTATGTGGTCCTGCTAATTTGCTATGATGTTTGTGGGTCCTGCTAATTTGCTATGACGCTGATGGGTCCTGCTGATTATTTTGATACTGGTGGATTCTGCTAAATTGTTATGATTTCGGTGAGTGCTGTTGATTTGCTATGACGTTGATGGGTGTTGCTGATTTGCTATGCTGTTGGTCGGTCCAAATAATTTGCTATGATGCTGGTGGGTTCTACTAATTTGCCATGATGCTATATTAAGAACATATACCTAAGTGTGTTATTTTCGCGGTGTTTGGCTATTCTAAACATTCCTTCTTGTTTTACGCACTGTTTAATTACTCTGCTGGTCAAAATTCCAACGACTGGCAATCAATATGCATGTCATTTATTAAATAGCATGCAGTTAAAGAGTTAACCCAACAGTATGACATAAATGACGCTTCCTCTTACAAAGCTACATGCGATACTTGTGATTGAATTGTGTTCAATGTTTAATTATTCTAGCAATCCGTGGTACATACAGCGACCAACCGTTTTATATGTTCTACCTCTCAAATGAATTAAGATATACTGTGTATGTCTTCTCTTAAAGGCACGGATAGCATTGGTTAATCCTAGGTTTTAACTCATAAATAAAAGTTTCCAAATTATGAATTTCCTCAAGACTATATTTATTGTTTGTACGAAGATTGTATGAATGCGATATCATCTAAAAAAACACTTGGTGTGAGCAGTTAATGTGTTTATATACACACACTGCGTAACTAAATGACCTGATCTGAACTTAAAACTATAATCTGCGTGCAGGAACTGCTGCTCTGCGTGCTAAATATTACCAGGCAAGGTAACTACAGTTCGGACCACATAACCAGGGTGATTATGGACTGTATTTATACTATAGCGCAATGTGTCGACACAATCTTGCGACGCGTATTTTGAAAATTTGGTATTATAATGTTGATTGCAGAGAATATGGAAGGTTCGAGTTCCCCACGAGAACATCAGTGACCATATATAATGTAATTGTAATTTAACAAATGTTTCTATGGTTAGTATTTATTTAAAGGGGTACTGTACGCCAAATGTTGTTGTTGGTTTCTATAGTCTCCGAGTCGGAGAATGAGGTAACAATTTTTCCATTATTTGAAAGTCTGTTGAGTACGAAGTCATGTTACGGATGACAAATTTACCGGAATGCAAAAATACAAATTGTCGTTGTCGAGTAATTTTTGTAAAGTTTTCAACCAAATGAATCAAATAAAAGTTATATTATATGCATACTAGTCCCATATAATCATTTAAGTTATTGTATCGTCGCTAGTCAGTGAGTGGCTTGAATGTTCTCTCCGTATCATCATAATATTTTAAGCAATCGTGTGTGCGATCGGTTTAAAAATCCAGTATCCCTCAATTACTATTTTTGATTACGGTAATTCGTAATTTAATTGACGCCATTTTATGGCTCCAGTCATAAATTCAATTTATATCAAATTATTAACTTTTAAATTATAAAATTTTAAGATTGCCTATTAACCTGAGCGTTCACAGAATACATCTTCGACTCAAATTACTTATGTTTCTATATATTATCGATATTAGATCGTTGTTGTCACCGGAAATTTAATGAAAATGGCGTACAGTACCCCTTTCAACGTGCATCTATTTGCACTCTACTCACAGTTTAGGTATGCATTTGTTCCCCAATTTCGTAGCTCTTCGAAACTTGTTATAAGTTGGCACGCTTATTGCGCAACTGCACGAAGGACATCCTTTTTCTTCATACCTAAATTTTTAAAAAGTTGAATAAAACCTTACATACCTCCGTCAATGTCTGCTCAAGGACACCAGACATCAGATTAGCCCTTCTATGATATACATGTATAGATAGTCCCATATAAACCACAGCAAATGGCACTCCGTAGTACACACTTTTATCTGTGTGAGACTCCCCATGGGTTAACCTTTTACCCAACAAAACGGCCAAAAACGCCCAAATAAAGCTTCAACAGCCTAAAATATCTTCGGGCTGTCTCAATAACACCATACAAATATGGATATCATTGGAACCGGTTCATTGACCACATTCTGATGGTTACAGTTATGCCCTGTGCCAATGCATTCTCTTATATATGCGAGTCGACCATAGGTCGCCTCGCATATATAAGTGAATACATTGGCCTAAAAAAAATTCTTTTTTTAACACTTTTTACCATTTTTTCTTACATTCTTTAACAATTTTAGTAATTTGTTCTTACATTTTTTAACAATTTTTATAATATTTTTCTACATTCTTTGACAATTTTATCATTTTTAATATGTGTTAAGCCAATGCATTTTCTTATATATGCAAGGCGACCTATGGTTGACTCGCATATATAAGAGAATGCATTGGCACAGGGCCGTTCTGTTGGGTAAAGGGTTAAACAATTATTACTTTATAATTCGCCTTGGTTATTATCCCTTCCATGACTGGAGCTTCCTGAAACGTTGCTGAAAATAGCTATCACAGTTCTGAGTCTGTATAATTTGGTGGAATTTTTTTACCCTGTGCCAATGCATTCTCTTATATATGCGAGTCGATCATAGGTCGCCTCGCATATATAAGAGAATGCATTGGCCTAACAATTTTTTATCATGTTTTTTAAATAAATGTTTCTTACAATTTTTAGGACATAAAATAAAAAAACATCCATTACCCTGCAGGGAGCCCCACACATATATAGAAGCATATAGAAGAGTGTCGTCTGCTCATGTTTGTCTGGGGCTCTGTGTGGGTGAAATTATAAAATTGTTAAAGAATACAAAAACAAATTATTAAAATTGTAAAAAATTGTTAGGCCAATGCATTCTCTTATATATGCGAGGCGACCTATGCATTGGCACAGGGAAAAAAAAATCCCACCAAATTCTACAGACTCAGAACTGTGATAGCTATTGTGCCAATTCAATCTATTGTGTATGCGAGTCTCTCGTGATGAGCCTCGCATACATAAGAACATACATTGGTCTAACGATATTTACCTTGACCTTGCAAGGCAGCGCATTTTCTTATATACAAAGGTCCCTTTGGGGGACTCGCATATGTGAGATAATGTACTGGCACAGGATAGTTTATGCTGCACCAGCACAGCCCGCCTCAGGAAGGGGTTAAAGATGTCATGGAAAATAACAATGTCCACAATGTGTAACTATCGCGGCCATTAAAAGTACAAAGTATTATACAATTATCGCATTGTTTCGAGGTTGACACGAGGACTTTTCAAATTGTAGGCCGAATATTGACTTCCAGTGGCTAACAATTTACCATGTCGACCAGGGGGGGGGGGTCGCGCACAAAAATTCCATATATGAGGCGGGGGTGGGTGGGTCATTTCACCCGGAAAAAATGCGTAAATGACCAAAAATGCAAATTTTTTCCTCCACTTAAAATCACTGCTTTTGTGCTCATGTAATCTTTTAATATCAACCATATGACACACTATGCTATTTAAAACATACTAACCAGAACTAACTACCATTTAGGGGTGTATGTATGCTGATGTATGTCAAAATTAATGTACCAGATTTCGACGGATGAAAGATATATTATATAAGCATAATTATGAAATGATTACCATCTTCTGTTCTTAATCCACATAATGGATATTATTTGTTATCAAGATAAACTTGATGATACAAACAAAAATAACAGTTCCACTATATTCCACTGGTTTAAAACTATAAAACAAAATAACTCATACAAAAAGTTCATACTATTTGGATAACAATATGAAAACTTAGCCTTTTGTGATATTAAATCAACCACAGTTATTATTCACAAGTCTAAGCAGTTAGGTACTGTACATATACATGTAATAAGGTAGTATATCTTGGAGTTCCAGTTATTTGACTGCCAATACATATGGTATTGTAATTATTAGTTGTTTGTTCATTATTGGTTGCTTTGATATTCAATTTAGGATATAGCAGGATAGAGCAATGTAACTATACAAGTAGCTTTTGGTATTAAAGTCTCAACTTATTCCATATGCAACATAAAGCTAGAATATAAACATGACTAATATGAACTTTGTTCTTGAAACTAATTATAAATCATACTAACCTGGATCAAACTGCACAGGTAATCTATGCAACTCTCTTCATGCGAACTTTCTCAGAGTCACATATCTCAACTGAACAGTCTGATCCAGGATGCTTGTTCTTATAATGGGTTTCCATGTGATACGTCCAGTAAACCACATTGCACAGGGGGAACCTACATGTATACAGACGGTTTGTACAAGGTGACCGTGGCTTGGATATCTCTGCTGGCTTTAAACTAAACTTTATACTCTGATAATAAGTTAATAATACTACCAATTTTTCGCTAATATTGGTATATGTCAATCTGCAAACCAACATGACATACATACATGTATTTAGACTGAGCTGCTGTGAGTGTGACTTTCCTTGGCTTGGGTCCCAGATGAAATTTGTTCTACCCCTATTACTACAGTATTACTATTGGGCCTTGACTCTAAAACATCTTATACTACTGTTATATAAAAGAATATGGAGATATTGAGGATATCAGGAAATGTATTACCTCGTAATTATTATGTTTTATGGCATTATGCCCAATGTTTTTAAGTGCATGCGTTCAGCATTTCCACATTTTATACTAATATAATTATCTCCCTTTAGAGCAGTTTAGAGGTTTACTAAAATGCTGGGAATAGTATTAAATAATAAGAAATGGAACAATTCTTTGCTAGGCTTTGATTTGGTTTATATTTTATGTTTGGTGGGTCCCAAAAATTGGGCGAAAAAAAGAGAAAAAAATTGCAGGTAGAGGGGTGGTGGGTCCCCAAAAGGGGCAAAAACATTTTTTTCGCCCTATATATGTAAATTTTTTCCGCGACCCCCCCCCCCCCCCCCCTGTGTCGACCAAGAAAAAATGCGATAAATGTTTTATTAGATGAAACGCTCTTTGATTGGAAAAAGACGTCGTGACATTGAACGTCGCTGGGAAAACTTGATCTATTTTTAGGTCTGATAATAAGTTATGTTAACCGCTGAAGTATCTGACGTCACTCAGAACTGTTATTAACTTGTTGTTTCATTAATGAGGTAAACACCGTTAGATATCTCAATTGTTTCTGTACGTGTTAACATTGAAATTGGGAAAATAAATTTATGATGATATAATTAAAATTGTTGTCGGTGTTTTTTGCGGCGATTCGCAGTGATTGGCGGTGATTATTTGACAATTATTTGAGTAATATTGCCGGATGTATCAGGGGGACATAATTTTTGAGTTGCCTGCATTGTATTTCCGCTACTTAATATTTATTACTATATCAGTTCACAAAAGTCACACCATGCAATCTTGAGCTGGGACTACCCACGGCTGTGGAATGAATGATCAAGGAACAAGTATCAACAAGGTAATATATTGCATGCGTATTTGGTTCAATGGATATAACGTTCCCCGACAGAACAGGTCACAACATTAACCCTTTACCCAACAAAACGGCCAAAACCGGCCAAATAAAGCTTCAACAGCCTAAAATATCTTCGGTCTGTCTCAATAGAACCATACAAATATGGATATCATTGGAACCGGCTCCTTGACCACATTGTGATAATTACAGTTATGCCCTGTGCCAATGCATTCTCTTATATATGCGAGTCGACCATATATAAACACTTTTTACCATTTTTTCTTACATTCTTTAACAATTTTATAATTTTTAATGTGTTAAGCCAATGCATTCTCTTATATATGCGAGGCGACCTATGGTCGACTCGCATATATAAGAGAATGCATCGGCACAGGGCCCTTCTGTTGGGTAAAGGGTTAACAAGTTTTGAAAGGGTGTAATACCATAACTACGGGATTAGCCAGAGTAGAGATTTATCTCATCGTCTACGGTTACATGTACGGTTTCAGATGTTGTGCTTTGTGAAAATAGTAATTCATAACCAAACGTTTGGTTGGAAATTTAAATTATAAAAACAAATCGTAGCCCTGTCATGATGGAAACTGCGCTGGTGCAGCATTATAGATCAGGTGCGAGTGCATTTTCTTATATTTGCAAGTCTCGCAATCTATTCTCTTATATATGCGATGCTCCCCATGAGAAACTCGTGTGTATAAGATAATGCACTGGCTTACAAGATCAAGTTCAATATTGTTAATTTGTTAGCCGATGTATTATCTTATGTATGCGAGGCTCCCCACGGGAGACTCTCGTGTATAAGGGTGGATACACACATGCACGTAATCTCTGTAAATATCGTGTATTTGGCGTTTTACATGGATCATACAGACAATGTAATATGTGTCCACTGACAACCCAATCATTGCCGACGTGTTGACCGCACTGAGTTCTAGTTCCAATTAAGTCGGACTGAAGAAAAAAACCCGCTATCTTGGACCGAGTCGCCAGGCCACTTAAAATGATTGTTCTTGTGATAACCCACATGGTGGACGTGCTATTTAACTAATTACCTCTCTTTATATTTATAGCAGTGGTGGATCAGGATTTCCCCCGACGCAGGGGCTATATATGATCCCGAAAGCTACCAGGCGGGTGTGGCTAACTCTAAGTAAAACATATTATATTATTGTACCTTCTTGCCTAGATTATTCAACTAAGTGCCGTAGCGATTTGAATCTTTCGAGACCCCACGCCAAACAAGCATCATGGTCGAACATGTTCTATATCAAGCCTGCATGTATATGACAGACGTGTCGCTTCTGGTGTTCCTGCATTAATAAAATGCTAGATATCACACCGACTTGACTAATTTCCACATCCGCAAGAGAAGACTTGTTTTCGTCTGGCCTTAAATGTCCTGATAGCAGAACGTTTGACTTCGTTTATCACTACTCAATTGTCTGGCCTGTTAACAATGAACCGCTTGCGCGCAGGTGATTAATGTTGTCAATTATCGGTGAGGCCATGTAAAATACATGTATTTTACATACATAAATTACACGCATGTGTGTATCCACCCTAAGAGAATGCATTGGCAAAGGGTTTCCGTACAAAATCAGGAAGCTCCAGTCGGGTAAGGGTTAATCTGATAGTTTCCAGTTTCCTTTTACAACGCCATAAATTTCAGACATAAATAATGTCCAGCTGTTGAACATTTTGACTAAACAAATAAGTTCCTCAAAGCCGTTTTAACACAGTGTATCTCTTCCCCGAATATTCTGTAAAGATTTGTGGGAACCGCATGTTAATTTTGAGTCGCAGAACCAGTAATGTGGTCGTTTTGTGTGACCAGGGGAATTTCCCGGGCAACAACCAAGAGGAAATAACCTTAAATCGATTAAAATTCGGAAAGTTATTGAATATCTAGCTTATTTACGTCCTAAGGACTCCTGAATCAACTACACATTATCAGGTTATTTTTGTTTGTTTGCTTTTGCTTTGTTAATCACGTGAATTGTTTTTGTAAAGGTTATATTTTGTTGAGTCGGACTTATATAGGTCATCGTATCTGTTGTCTGACTCATTTCTTATTTTTATTTGCAAACAAAAAGAAGTGGGAATTATGTTGCCAGGAAAAATAAATTCTGCAACTATTTTCTATGAATTGTCAAAAAAATGTGTTATTTTTAGAACATTACAACATTGCTTATGATCAATCTTTCTTTTAAAGCACCTTCGTGTGAACTGTGGGAAGATTCTTAACTGAAGTGACCCCAACATATTGTTACTGACACTTGAACATATTGAGTGGTAACAGCCACTTCCATTCAAACACTTCTCACATATTATCGTGAGAATCGTTAGCTCTCGAACCAGCAATATAACGTTAAAGGCATAGTGTACTCTTCTTTGTGAGAATAAAACTGACGAATTTCATGCATTATGTCGCTTCCGTCGCTTTCGGTCCGCGCCAGTATGGTGTGACTCTTATGTATTATAAAATGTCAATATCAAGGGCTGGTTAACTTGAAAACAATGATACCCCTGGTGGTTTATATATTGTATGTATCAATTGAAAATTGGTGATGGAAAATTGGGTCAAACGTCCAACGCTCGCATGTTTCGAAATTTCTGGATAAAAACTCGATATTTGTTCTCGAAGTTTGTACTGCGTTCATCTCATCGCTGTAAAAAACGCATATTAACCCTTTACCCAACAGAACGGCCCGGTGCCAATGCATTCTCTTATATATGCGAGTCGACCATAGGTCGCCTCGCATATATAAGAGAATGCATTGACTTAACACATTAAAAATTATAAAATTGTTAAAGAATGTAAGAAAAAATGGTAAAAAGTGTTAAAAAAAGATTTATTTTAGGCCAATGCGTTCTCTTATATATGCAAGGCGACCTATGGTCGACTCGCATGTATAAGATAATGCATTGGCACGGGGCTAACTGTAACTATCACAATGTGGTCAAGAAGCCGGTTCCAATGATATCCATATTTGTATGGTTCTATTGAGACAGACCGAAGATATTTTAGGCTGTTGAAACTTTATTTGGCCGGTTTAGGCCGTTTTGTTGGGTAAAGAGTTAACTATATATGATAAATAATCGATATAATTAATTATCAGTTATTAAATGTTTAGTTGACATTAATTTAAATAGATTTGTGGGAAAAAAATTAACTTGGCGCATGGCGGTTACAAAACAAATGAACCTGGTGAATGGCGGCCATGAATGAGGAAAATATTAATGTGGTCGAAAACAATAAAACGGCCGTAATTTACTTGATTTTTACCGCGGTTAAAAAATAGTACGAGTACGGTGGATACCGCATGTCAACTGCTCGCAATCGGTGATACCACTTGACTGTTCGCGGTTGATCGCATCGACGCGGTCGAGTACCATGGTTTAATATGGTGGTCAAACACGTTGAGATGGGTCGATTAATTATAGTACAGCTGTATAAAACATGTAGTGCACATGCGAGTGACTGGACAATTTCATAACAAAACAAGTATGCCAATTCAAATGTGTTACTTTTATATGTACACATGTCAATGGCGGTACTGGGTGTTTGCCTCCGATGAAATAATATGTGTGAAGTATTGAATGAATAAAGGCAGTATATTCAACAAAAATCTAGATTACCAACCTACATAATTGTCATATTTTAGTGAGCTTTTTATTTATATGTAACCTCAATATGAACAATGTACAATTGCGTGTGTTATTTCAAAAATGTATTGTTCATCAATTGGGAATTCGACCAAGCCTCGTATCCGAAAACAATTGACCTTACTGGCATTGTCCGCGCAGACTGGCGTAATCCAAATGTTAGCCCTATCTTTAACCCTTTACCCAACAAACCGGCCAAAACCGGCCAAATAAAGCTTCAACAGCCTAAAATATCTTCGGTCTGTCTCAATAGAACCATACAAATATGGATATCATTGGAACCGGCTCCTTGACCACATTGTGATAGTTACAGTTATGCCCTGTGCCAATGCATTCTCTTATATATGCGAGTCGACCATATGTCGCCTCGCATATATAAGAGAATGCATTGGCCTAAAAAAAATCTTTTTTTAACACTTTTTACCATTTTTTCTTACATTCTTTAACAATTTTATAATTTTTAATGTGTTAAGCAAATGCATTCTCTTATAAATGCGAGGCGACCTATGGTCGACTCGCATATATAAGAGAATGCATTGGCACAGGGCCCTTATGTTGGGTAAAGGGTTAAACAAGGCGATAAAGTTGATCCTATATAGACTACCGACCTGTATCGCGTACCTGTATATTATGTAAACGGCTAGAACATATCATAGCCGGTTATGTAATGACAACATTTTATCTAACCCAAAAAATATGTTTTATAACAGACAGCATGGAGTTCGTGCTGGGCATTCATGTGAAACTCAGATGATTGATTTTATTCAGGACCTTTCCAAAAACTCTAACGCCCACATTGACACAAATGATCCAACTCACAACTTTTCAGGTATACGCTATTTAGCATATGTTTCCACTGTGAACCGCGCAATACAACGAAATAACGGATAAGAGTCCTTATCTGCTTATTTCAGAATCAAATAATCATAATTACCTACTTCACATTATAAGTCGATTATGTGCGTATTTCAGCGAGGATATGTTGAAATTGTGAGCAATTTCAGAGTATGCCTGATGTAATAAGGGAACTTAATTTCTCGGTTGTTTACATTGTATATCCACTACTTACCTGGTCGGTGTACAGCTTATTTTATCACCAAACCTCCACGCTCTACATTCACACGGTGGACATCCTTCTGGATCAGCAACTGTGTTATGCATTTGCCTCTCGCTGACTTCTACACCAATTCCAAGTTCTCTTATCCGATCTCCATTAATCCAAGACCGCTCTTTAACGCCTGGGTTCCGATAATTACGGCAGTCGACTAAACGTTCAGCCATAAGAGAAAACACGAACAAAACAGAAAATAACTTCGTCATTTCAGACAAGATAATATGATCGTCCGGCACACGTTACAAGTAATATACAAATAGCGTGTGGGTTTTAGATGCAGACTGACTACTAGATATGGTGCAGCAGTTTAAATTGGACCGAGTTACATACCGGAAATTAAATTATCGGGCATAGGCGCCGGCCAGACTTCTCCGGAAAGTTCGGGCGAGTCAAGTGATGTGATCGTCAGATTGTGGTGTTCGTGGGAGTCTACTGTATATTAAGTATCATGATCAAACAGCCGAGAATGCGACTAGAGCGTCTCCATTGTGGGTTTCCAGTGTTGACGCTCTTATACACCATGCCCCAACAGTTCAAAACCTTGGAACTGTTTAATATTTCTGATTGGGAAACATTGAGCAACAGAGCATGTAACATATTTCTTAGTTAATAGCCAGGTACTGGCACACGCACGTGTGACGTGTGCTACAGCGGTATATCGGCCAACGTCTATCGAAACTTGTAAATAATATTCCGGTATACAGAACAATCGACTACAATGAGAATAATGTGCTGAATTGGCTCCAACCAAATCAAGACACCAGTCTTATCTCTGCGTGCAAACCGTTGATAGCTCATTCGGTTGTCTGAAGATTATTATTGCATTATTGCTCTTCGCTACAAGTTTCGTATGCTACACGTTGGAAACAAAACTTCTAAACGGTTTGACAATGTACGTGTATGCCACAATGGCGTTGGCAATGGCAGCACACGTTACACGTTATACGCACGTGTGGCTGAACCTGAACAATGGAGTAGGTGATAGTCCCAGCCCGAGATGTCACAATTTAGGTGACTTTTTGTGGGGTGTCGATTTTGCTTTGCCTCACATAAACTCATGTAATTTCTCCTGGGTAATCAATTAAATATGTATTGCGATATCGGCTCATACCAGTCACAGCAATCATGCAATCGCGAGCTGAGAACACACGCTACTGTGAAATAGATTAAGGAAAAATAATTAACAAAGAAATATATTTCACGCGTTGCTCATTCAATGTTATTAAGTTCCCCGTCAGAACAGGTCATAATATCAAACAGTTTCCAGGTGTTTTACTGGTGGAACACGATATTTACGGTCGTAGCCAACGTTGAGATGGGAGTCATCATCTAGAGTTGCACGTGCGTTTTCAGAGGTTGTGTTTTGTGAACATAAAAGTTCATAACTAAAATGTTTGATGCAAATTCAAATTAGAAAAAGATCTGAATCTACTTGTGTTCCAGTTTAAAATTTCGTTTGTTTCAGACATAAAATTCCCAGCTCTTGGTAACAAGTATGGGTCATGTCACCCAAAGTAGTTCTAAACATGGTGTATCTCTTTCATGAATATTCAGTAAATATGTGACCCGCCATATCAAATCCAGTCTTAAGTCGGGATTTTTGTTTACCCTGTGCCATTGCATTCTCTTATATATGCGAGTCGACCATAGGTCTCCTCGCATATATAAGAGAATGCATTGGCCTAACAATTTTTTATCATTTTTTTTAAATAAATGTTTCTTACAATTTTTAGGACATAAAATAAAAAACACCCATTACCCTGCAGGGAGCCCAACACATATATAGAAGCATATAGAAGAGTGTCGTCTGCTCATTATAAAAATTATTAAAATTGTAAAAAATTGTTAGGCCAATGCATTCTCTTATATATGCGAGGCGACCTATGGTCGACTCGCATATATAAGAGAATGCATTGGCACAGGGTAAAAAAATCCCGACTTACGACTGGATTTGATATGGCGGGTCACATATTTGGGGGAATTAAGTATTAATTTTGATTCGGAGAGCCAGGGATGTTGCAGTTTCCGGGCAACAAGAAAGAGGAAATTATGTTGCCATGAAACACTTTTTCTGAAAATATTTTCTATGGACTTGACAAAACAATGTGTTGTTTATTGAACATTACAACATTTTTTTATGAAGAATGTTTCTTTCAAAACACGTTTTAGCAAAAGTCAACACCAGACAACTCTCGTGTTCTGGCAATAATAGTCGAAAATGCGTGGTTGAAGAGTTAAAACATTTCATTGTTGTTGTTGGAACTAATTGCTGACAGGAAGACGTGCGCCATATTTAAACTTTCTTTTAAATTTTAAATTCCCGACTGTCGAACAGTTTGATTAATATATGGGAGAGATTCCACACAATCATTACTTCACATCTTATCTGATTCGCGTAGGTACCGTTTGCATTATTTCATATGCTAAATGGAAGATCCTTAACGTGGGTGACACTTGAATATATCGAGTGGTAATAGCCAGCTGGACTTCTATTCTAGCACGTCTCACATATGTGACCCGCCATATCAAATCCAGTCGTAGGTCATAGGTCGCCTCGCATATAGATAAGAGCATGCATTGGCCTAACAATTTTTTATCATTTTTAATAATTTGTTCTTGTATTCTTTAACAATTTTATAATTTCACCCATACAGAGCCCCAGACAAACATGAGCAGACGACACTCTTCTATATGCTTCTATATATGTTTGGGGCTCCCTGCAGGGTAATGGATGTTTTTTTATTTTATGTACTAAAAATTGTCATCAAATTATCATATTTGATATCGCACATTCTCCCACACGGGATGGCAATCCAACAGCGTGCATATATAAGAGAATGCATTGGCCTAACAATTTTTTATCCTTTTTTTTAAAATAAATGTTTCTTACAATTTTTAGGACATAAAATAAAAAACATCCATTGACCTGCAGGGAGCCCAACACATATATAGAATCATATAGAAGAGTGTCGTCTGCTCATGTTTGTCTGGGGCTCTGTATGGGTGAAATTATAACATTGTTAAAGAATACAAGTAAAAATTATTAAAATTGTATAAAATTGTTAGGCCAATGCATTCTCTTATATATGCGAGGCGACCTATGGTCGACTCGCATATATAAGAGAATGCATTGACACAGGGTAAACAAATCCCGACTTACGACTGTATTTGATATACATATCATATTTGATATCGCACATTCTCCCACACGGGACAGCAATCCAACAGCGTGCATAACGACGTTTAAAGGAGCGACATTTACCCAGCACGTAGATGTGTCTGAAATTATGTCGCTCCTGAAATCATTTTAAGGGCACTGATCGTGATTCTCACGGTACTGATAGTGTGGCTGGCAATACAAAGTTGGAACGATACCATGTCAGATTCGGACACTCGAAAGAGTCGAATGCATAGCTCATGCAGATGTGGACGCAATAACCAACTGAGCTACATGTATCTCCTCATCTGCGTACAATGCATATGTAAGAATATATTTATATCACACATGCATACGCGATATTACGTCACGTGACGTCCCACGCTGACGCCAACTTGCATCCATTTTTGTGTAGACGCAACTTTCATCAATTCAAGAGAATAACGTTGGAAATGTGAGCTTAATGCTCATGTAATCTGCCAGTTGACTCTGTTTAGTGCAAATGTAAGTAATGGATGTTGATTTTGTTGCGTTCCATAGAGTATGTATGCAAGTTGGTCTGACATTGTTATGTGTGAAACGCTTTCGCTTTCGCGTACAACACAAAATGTCAGACCAACTTGCATCCATACTCTATGAAACTCAAGCAAATCAACATCCATTTCTTAACACGATGCGGGTTGCCAATTCAATTTATACTTGAAGTTTGTGAAAATCACGACGTTGAGTACGATTATTCTCTTTAATATACCGCTTATTTTGCAGGCATTATAATTTCGGTATAGAGAGCTATTATGTTCCAGAAACCGAATGTAGAAATGCTTATAAAGTGCAACAGTGCCACAACTATATGATAAGTACGCACTATGGAATTCCATTGGCATGCAGTAATGCTATCGACATTTGCCTGTAAATAGCATGCAATTATCTCGCAATAATCAATCAATCATACAGGTATTGTAAGGCAGTGCGTTGGTAGCATTGTTACATGTGGAACTACCGAAATGTTACTTCCCATGTTGTTATCTTTGGTGGGTTTTGCTGCTAAAATAACCACGTCCGTTAAAGCCGCCATAAACAGAAGACTTACCAAAATATAGACAGACGTTGTCCTTATACAAGTTGTAAATATCACATGTTATTGTCAAATGTGTACGCTTTATTATGTAAACAATTTTAAAGCCAAAACTGTTATACAACCTGGATTTTTCACATAACAAGACATACATACTTGACAATAACATAATATTTACGCGGTATTTATGATTTGTATAAGAACAACCTCTGTCTATATTTTAATAGTCTTTCTGTTTGTGGCAGTTTTAACGGTGTAACTATTTTAACAAAATACCACCACGAAGGCCGTCCGTACCTTTAATGTTTAGTGTTGTGACTAACGTTGTTCTAGGACCTGTACACCCGGATGGTGACTGCACGAAATCCAGGGCCACTCAACAACCCTCGAGTCCTGGCAGATTATTCACAAGAAACCGGATTTATAATGAAATTGCTTCCGGGGTACTTGCAGTCGTCCACAAGTCACTGACACAACATTCAATTTGGTCATAACGAAATAATCACACACCATTTGCATCTATACAATTAGCTTCCTTAATAATGAGAACGAATCGCGATGCGGTTACACGAATGTTTCCGACGTTCATCGGGCCACTTCATAAAAAGCGATTAACCCTTTACCCAACAGAAGGGCCCTGTGCCAATGCATTGTCTTATATATGCGAGTCGACCATAGGTCGCCTCCCATATATAAGAGAATGCATTGGCTTAACACATTAAAAATTATAAAATTGTTAAAGAATGTAAGAAAAAATGGTAAAAAGTGTAAAAAAAAAGGCCAATGCATTCTCTTATATATGCGAGGCGACCTATGGTCGACTCGGATGTATAAGAGAATGCATTGGCACAGGGCATAACTGTAACCATCACAATGTGGTCAATGAACCGGTTCCAATGATATCCATATGTGTATGGTGTTATTGAGACAGACCGAATATATTTTAGGCTGTTGAAGCTTTATTTGGGCGTTTTTTGGCCGTTTTGTTGGGTAAAGGGTTAAAACTACGTCAATCCAAGTCGACCGTGTGCACGCGCCCGGTCCGTTGTTTCCTCTTCACACATTTTTAAAAGCGATGAACCACTTTCGTCACTTTAAGCTGCGTGTTGTGACAATGTGTCGGAATTTGATTAGTAAATTTCACTTAAAATGGTTGTGGTAGTTTTGAAACGTTGTTCACATTATTGATGTTATATTAACATGTACTGGTATATGATTATACAAATAATAACTTACAGACGATTGGGGTCATTGAATTTGGACATTGATAACTCTTCAATGACGAGTCATTTGTTTTGACCGACAGAGTAATTAAACAAAGTTCGGTGAATCCCTTAGGGGTTGTTCACAGTCTTCCTTCTGGATTCACACACTGTGTTTAATTACTCCGCCTGTCCAATGACCCCAACTCGATCTGCAAGTCATTTCTTATATTATTATTTGTATACGTGTGTATGTGTTTACCAGTGGTTTAGTCATTAATGTTAAGGGGTGGCTTGCTATTAGTCGAACATCTTTGATGTTACAGTTCGAAGAGAAGAACTCTTTGGTGGATAATCATACCACATATCATATACCATAGCATACCAAAATTGGGCTATTACTATGTAACACAAAATGAGTATCTCCGTGCAATATATATAAAACAAGAGAGTGTCATGCAATGGTTAATGCTTACATCATGTGACTAATAATTAATTTAATTGACTTTAATGGGCACAGTTATTCATTCTGTACCCGATAAACACCGGTACCCCCCAGAGCCGGACTGGCCGATCGGGAGACCGAGTAAATTCCCGATGCGCCGGTGAGTGAATGCATGTCTTATTATACTAATATCAATGCACGCATGCATGTATGTTCCTGAAATTGCAGAATTGCAGTGCTACTTCACACCAAGCACTCACGCCAAAGATATCGGTTTATTTCGGTACCTTACTTGACCGTTTACATTTAAACCTATTAGTTGTTTATCGGTACAGACGATTAAGATGATTACACGCTGTGCAATTTGCTTGAAATGCTCGTTAATTACATGTAGTTATTTCTCTTATCAGACGTACATGTAGGATGCTCAATGGTTCTACTTATCTGTCGACGCATGGCTAATCGTAATTTTGTCATTAAATGAACTTGTCAGAATAATATAACACCACGTAAAGACCCGGTTAATCACGAGATTTTAACGGTAACTCCCAGCTGTAAATCCCAAAAAAATTCTCACGCACCCCTCCCGCCTTGTATAAACAATTATGTTGTTGTTGTAATTGTGGCCCGGAAGAGACAGACAATCTTTAACATTACTAATGCCATTGACAAAATGTCAGTATTAGCCCAGTTACCGTTTATTCTATAGAAAACATAACATTTTGCGCCCCTTATAGCCTTCGGCAGATGGGCCGGTATTATATTCTTTTCCCGGGCCGGATTTTTGGCCCAGTCCGCTCTGGGTACCCCAACTAGTTGTATATACAACAACTTAACAAGGTTCCTAACTCTCGAAAAAGAGAATGTCCACCTGTCCCACAGTTATGTTATGGTGTGGCCATTATTGCAATTCTGCCCTCGTTTTTAGGACATGCGCAATTCTCAATTCGAGTTGTAAGAACCTTGTATCATAATTAGTTAATTTTAGTGTTGTGACAAATGTCGTTTGAGTGACCTGCATGTGCACCATGTTCGTGAAACACATAACCACCGAAAAACCCTTGACAAATTGTTCACACGTAACCATGGTAACCGATTGAACTTGGATTTTCGTTCGGGGTACTTGTGTTCGTCCACATGCAGGTCCCTGACAGAAACTGGTCATAACAACGTGGTTACACATATATAACACATAAGGTTCATAGCATGTCCACAGGTCCCCATAGTAGTTTATAGTATGTCTCTTGTTCTATTCCTGTTTGGGACATACAGACATCGTTATAGATGTAGACTGTTATCTTACCGTGTATTCTGACTAATGTTGTTTCAGAGACATATGCACTGGGCGAAACCAGAACGTGACTGCAAGAAACCCGGAACCACTCAACAGCCACTAGCAAGTTGTTCACAGCCAACCGGATTTATTAACATATCTTCCGTACTTGTATTTGTCATGGTAAATGTGAAACATTAAAAAGGTTTGAACATTCGTCATCACTCAGAAGAACATTGAATATATATATATAAATATTGTTCTCAGTATTATTAGTATTATTGATAACCCCCGGTAATATTTCACATGCTGAAACTATTGTCATGTAAACATTACTGTTACAGTGAAAGCTATTTTGTCAACACCATGTCGTCAAATGCAAATCAAATGTCTTAGTTGAAACTCTGTTTTCGGGAATATAGCTTCCATTGCTCTGGCCTTGGGTGACGTATGCCTTTATTTTTTGATCAGCATTTGATCAACTCTGTGTTAAAAATGACTGGCGCTGTAACAGAAATGTTTACAAAATAATGGTTTCAGCAGCAATGTCTCGCCATTATAGAGGTAGCAATAGCAGAAAGTAGAACATCGTGTATCTATTGACCCGTGTTCTTTTTCTTGACGGTTGTACAAACTTTTACGATTTTGCAAATTTTCCTTCGGTGTCCCTTTAACATAACATTCATAGATGGCGTATTGGCGATATCTATTTTTTTGGAATGATACATTTGGAAATACAGAATATGTTTATTCCATTGTTTTATTGCGAAGTTCACGCAGTTTCTTTTACGATTGAAACGTGTGATTGATACTTACCAGATATTTGAATGTTAATTTCGGGTAAATGTCAGTTGTATAATTATCATCTTAATGGTTTGCGCATAGATCACTAATCATGTCATGGGATGGGGTACATGTATGTAGTTTGACGTTCATGCCCTACCACAGTACGCCATTCTTCGACGAATGATATGCGACATTGACAGCATGTGGATATTGCTTCAATCAAACTCTATTGTTACCAATATACAGTACGTAAATAGTATATAGATCAAAGCCCGTAGAGATCATATTCCAATAGTACAAAACCTTGGATTTTTTAAAGTTTTGACCTTATAAAATCGAAAAAATGACGCATATATTATATTTCTTAGTTATTATCTGTTTTCTTAATAATGTACTGAAATGTATGTAAATGTCCTGATGAATTTGTGAGCGATTTTGCTTTGCGTCGCTCACATTTATGGAATTTTTCCTGTGTAATTAATTCAATGTTTTTTGCGATATCGGCTCACAAAAGTCACAGAAAAGCATGCAATTTCGAGTTGGGACCTTCACCTACAGTGAAGTACATTATTAAGGAACAGATTATTTCTAAGAATATATTCTCGGCGTTATTGATTATGTTTTTAAACGCACCAAAAGCGTGACAGAGTTAGAAGATAGCAGGAATGTTCAGCTAACATACTATAAAGTTATGTATTGTGCACCCATTGATTTATTTGTGCGAAATACAGCAAAATACAGAGGTTTCAAAATGTTCAATCAAAAATGTTGTATTGTCCTTGAACAATACAAACCGATTAACGATGTCAAACTGTACCTTATCTAAATTGATATATATTGTCTACATATAACTCACACATATACTTGTTATGGAACTTGGCTCGAACGCCAAGACACATATTGTGTTTCTGTCGATGATCGTATATTATGTAATAGGGCACCAGTAATTTTATCCAGACAGCTTCATGTAGCCCTTGCTCGACATGCAATTTCACATCACATATTTTTTTCAATTTCACATTAATTGCAATGTCATGTTATATGTCTGTACTACTGTTTTCTTTATTTCTGCGTTTACAGAATCTATAACTTGTGGTCGTGTAATAAAGATATATCTCACAACCTCTGGAAGGCAATACAAATTATATATCTCAAAACTGATCATCATGTAAATACGTTTATACCGTCATCTTGATTACATATATGTTATTATTGTATCGGGAGAGGGGCGTCATAAGTTGTAAAAACTTGTGTCCCAATCCATTTTGTATATTGTACAAATAAAATATGTTTCAAGTCAAGTCAAAGACATATCTATTACACCTATTACGGTGCATTATCAGGACCACTTGGCCAGAGTGCGTATATTGCTGTCTAAACTAACAATCGTGTGTATTCTTAGCATTCTATAATACTGACACCAACAGTGCTGTTGAATGGTGAAGGCGAATTGGTTCCACCAATGTATCTCTCAAGGTATACATGCCTATGCTTTATGAGTCAAATATAAACTTCAAACTGGGCTAGACAGGATATGTGTGCTCATACTGGGCTAGGCAGGACATGGGAGCTCAGACTGGGCTAGGCAGGGCATGGGAGCTCAGACTGGGCTAGACAGGACATGGGAGCTCAGACTCAGATAATCAACGAAACAATGACACCGGATAGGATAGTATTTTTCAGTTATATACATAAAATTCGTCGATGTGAATCAGAACATATATCTTGTCATGGTGCTATGTGCGTTGTTAAAGTGACATAGGGCATTCATTTTCAGTGGCTATATGAGAAAAATCAAAAATGTTTGTTAAACCGTCATCGATAAGACGAACATGGACAAATATATAGACTCTGTTCTTATTGGTAATATTGATAACCCACCAAATGACAAGATTGTTCATCACAAAAACATTGTTATAAGCACTACATTGTACTGCTACATTATCAGTCATTTTGTCAACAAACATCAACAAATGCAACTGCAATTCAAATATTTTAGTTGCAAATCTAAGTTTCTCAAATAGTTTTCATTGTACTGACCCTGTGTATGTACATTATCTAAATTCATTTTGCATAAACAACAGCAGATACTGTCGGCACGCGACATCTCGTCATTTGAGCGTTATCAAAAATACAAATCGGACAAAGTCTATCATTTACTGCCCAATGTTCATCTTAGTGGTGATGGTTTTACTAACATTTATCATCGTTCACATAGTCCCCAAATATGAAGGCTCTATGTCCCTTTAATGTATGGAAACTTCCATAGTGATTCAATAAACCACTAATGTCCACTCGGAAAGGCAGTCCACAGCGCCACAATGAACCACTAGGAATGACAGTCCACAGAACGCACCATACCGAAATTTTGTCTCTCGTTTCTTGTTGTTGCACTAATCAACCCGGAGTGGTCTCTCGTCTTTCCGTTGTGCTGGTAAACCTGGAAATAAATGAACAAAATGACATTGTGTGGAAATGACATTACTTTTAGCCGTTGCATGGCGGAAACTGTGCGGGTGCATTATTAAAGACCCTGTGCCAGTGCATTATCTTATATATATGCGATTTACACATAGGGAGCCTCGCATATATACTGGTTACAATGTCAATGTAAATATCGTTTGGCAATGCATTTCCATATATAAGAGAATGCATTGGCACAGGGTTTTCGCAAAATTCCAATGATGGAAAGGTTAATGCACAACTTCATCGCGGACAGGAGCGTGTCGATATGGGATTTGTGTGATTTTAAATAGAATGCCGGTGAGGCACACTGTCACGTCGTGTTGGCAGGCTATTAAATGAGACCCGAACAACAGTTGTTTACGTAAACTAATGTTATGAACGTTCGACCTTGCATCAATTATCGGCCGGCGATCAGATTAGTCCAGGAGATATTGGTCGACATATGCACCCCCCCCCCCCCATGACTCAACTTCACCCGACTAATTTTCTTCCTTAAGGTCATCTCTAATTTTGTTCACTTGTTGAGAAGAAAAATAGGTGGCCGCAGAGACTGCAGACAAGATGGCGTCCACCATGGCGGCCATTTTGCTTGACATGCACCAGGTTTCTTTGATCACAATATCACATTCGTTTTATTTTCCACTCGATTCGTTATGCTAATATACAACGCTTGCAAACAAGCCAAAAACCCGATATAAAAATCCAATA
This sequence comes from Siphonodentalium dalli, assembly GCA_032622095.1. Taxonomy (NCBI): domain Eukaryota; kingdom Metazoa; phylum Mollusca; class Scaphopoda; order Gadilida; family Siphonodentaliidae; genus Siphonodentalium; species Siphonodentalium dalli. The sequence goes on along the minus strand of CP136068.1, from coordinate 159,303,698 downwards.
TGGCGGCCAAGATGGCGGCCGAAATGTGAAAACATGATCAAATTTCGACATTTCACACCTATCGTTTGTCTGTGTGGGAAAACACGGGTATCTTGGTGGTATGTTATACATGTGTATTTTAGACGAGTCATTTGCGCACATACTGAAACCATCATATTTGGGAATTTTGTCCTTCGTGCACACACACGGCAGCGGTTGATACTTTAGGGTAGTGACACAATCCGGAAATGTTATCACATAATTTTGTATTTGGTTTGGTCGGTAGTTCTTTTTAAGGAATAGCCATTTCGCACATATGTCTTAGTGTTTACCTTCTTATCACATTAATGTCCATCAAGGCAGCTTTATTTGTTGGGGGATAGAATATCATGTATAAATCTTGTTCTTGACATAATTATAACATCACAATATGTTCAGGCCTGATCATCTTTACTCGGAACAAAAACGCATGGCGTTTTCGGCGTGTCTCACCCCCAAAACATTGATAAAAATGTTCAATAGATGGAATGTCCATGCCCGACCGAGCATAATGTGGAACTTTCAGACTAAAACAGTGTTAAGTTTGTGGTTTTAGATTGAAATGGTCATCAGTTTAAATTTGCCTATCTTATGTGGTTGTCAATTTGGAAATTTCCAACAGTTTGAGGTACCAGTTGCAGAATTATAATTCATAAATTACCGAAATTGGGAATTTGGGTCTTGTTCAAGATGGACATTCAACGTGGACACCCCTATACCCTCGACAATGTAGCCACGTCCCTTCCACTGGCTAAGAAACCCCCACCCTTATTTCGGTTATATCATAAACGCACGATTATTTAGGAATACCAATATAGTCGTAAAACTATACATCAGTAACACTCGAAACGACCATTGCAGAAATACGATATTTATATATGTTTATACAATTGTGATTCAGTAAAAGTCGCTGATATCACAGCATGCTAATTGAGTAAAGGTATATTCAAGTGGAAGCGAGCTAGTAAGTGTGCCTTGACAATATGATTGTGCCAAGGTGTTGACGTGTATTGTATAGGTTCACTTTGTTGGGATCAACACTTGTTAAAGCCGTCTCTCTTTACACCAATTAAGCAACACTTTGACAATATCATAATGAGTGTGGTTGCAGAATGTAAAAGTAAAAAAATGACTTTGTAAAAGTAAAAAACAAAACAAACAATATGTTGTGTTATAACTGGTTATAAATTCGAAGGATCATTCATCACAGTCGATTTTCTTATGACTAACTCTGACCTATCCCTTAAAGTGAATCACTCCGGTAGGGCGATCACATAGAAATTGAGAATAATCTTTCTCAAAGTTATTTGTTACGAATATTAATTCAAATTGACGATATGCTATGACTCTCGATGGCGAAAACATTTGTGTTAGATTATCGCCGATAGTTGCGTCTCGAATAGATTATGAACTACTACTGATATTAATTACCAATAGCTTATAGTAGTCGTATAATGAACTACTACTTATAACAATTACACACAGCTTAAAGTAGTCGCACACTGAACTAATAATGTTAAGAATTACGAATAGCGTATAATAGTCGCGTAATGAACTACTACTTATAATAATGACCAGTAGTTTATAGTAGTCGCACAATGAACAATTACTCACCGTGTAACTAAAAACATTTTCTAACACAGAATGGCTTCACGCTTGAGGCAAACGTCATACATTTTCGTGTACATTTTACACCACCTCTCCCGGCATGATGCCACCTTTTATAGCTAACAATGTCACCAATCTGGGTCGCCACCAACCTCCTTCTAACAATGTCACCAATCTGGGTCGCCACCAAGCTTTTGCTAAGTTCACTTAACCGGTCTCCTTTTATCCGAGTCAGATCCTTGAGGTCTGGGTGCCGAGAGTGGACATTACGGCATTCAATTGATTGCGTAACAATAAGTGCAATAAGACACACGGACAAAACAACACAGACGTTCGCCATCTTATGTCTGATAATACGAACGTCCGACACTTAACTCAAACAGAGTATGTCTGGTTCAGCTAGACTCGACTCGGCTATCAGCCTCGTGTTAAATATTTGAAGTGGGCTGAGTGGACCGGATGTGGAACGCATTGTGAAATAGCCATGATTTGTCGGTTGCAAAAATACGGGCGAACTTGTCGGCATTCAAATATCGCATTATGTGTATGAAATACACCATCTAACTGGAAGGAATGGAACTCTTGACTGCATGACTCTTGAACATGTAATTAACACAGTAAATTCGTTTTGCTGTCATGTGTCGAGAATTATGATAGTAGCACATATAAGTCAGTAAATATTATAATAAATATTTGTTTAACGTTGTCCACTCTAAAAATGCTCACGACTTCACAACTGATGTACTAGTATAAAAGTGATCTTATATCAATTTACTCCTTTCAGCTAACACCAAACTAAGAGTCATTTGCTTTTGCTGTATAAGGAAGGACTTAAGGGAAACTAAGAAAAAGCACTAGAAATGAAGGCTCTTTACTGATACATCATTAGTTGAAGTGCATATTGCCAAAGAAAATGTATATATATATGGTTGACAGTGGTTTGGGTTACATTTTGTTTATTAGGGTCAATGAGACTGCAACAGCAATACAATAGCCTGGTTTATGAACATTTGGGTTAAACAAAGAAGATGCAGGATGGAACGAAATAGAAATACAAATAGGTATTAAATCAAATTGTTAGGCCAATGCATTCTCTTATATATGCGAGTCCACCATAGGTCGACTCGCATATACAAGAGAATGCATTGGCACAGGATCTGTAATGTTGCGCCAGCACAGCTCTCGTCATGAAAGGGTTAAGAAGTACTTCCTATTCAAGTCAAGAGGAATTTGCTTTGTAGGTTCAGATATGAAAGTTATTTCCCTCAACTCCATTGTCCCAATGAGTCTGCCTTGTGAAAATTCAAATAGAAACATTTACTCTTAGTCCCTAAACAGATGCTTCATTCACGTAAAATGAATGTAAACAAAATTTGTGTTAATAATTATGTTATATTATATTACATTGTACTATACGAGTAACTTCACAAACTTCTTGTGAACAATTAATAATGAATTATCACCGCACTTCGCATTTAATGTTCATAATTATCGATGATGCTATATAGCATGAACTTAATTAACCATTAATTGCCAAATTGTCTTGTAACTAACAATTGCAGACGCCAGTAACGCCACATGATTCACTCTACTCACCATGAAACTAGCGACATCTTCTAACACATAATTCCTTCCCGGCAAATGACATGCATCTACGTGTACATTTCACACCACCTGTCCTGATGTGATGGAACTCTTTATAGCTATCACTGCCACCAATCTGAGTCGGCATCAGCCTCTTTCTCAGTTCACTTAACATATCTCCATTCATCCGAGTCATGCCCCTAATGTCTGGATCCCGAGAGTGCACACTGCGACAATCGACTGAATGTGCTGCCATAAGTGCAACAAGACACACGCACACGAGAAGAAAGACTTTCGCCATCTTAGTGAATATGAACGTCCAGCACTTGACTCAAACAGATTATGTCTGGTTCAGCTAGACCGACTATCGGCTATCGGCTAAATGTTATATGTTTAAAGTGGTAAAGGAGGTCATGTTAGTTCAGAGAATATGAACGCCCGATACTCGATTCGAACCCATAGAGAGCCACGCATAGCGTGTCGCAGACGACATTCCTTATAGGGCATGCCTTCATATGTGTGAGGGGCCATATGGGTTATGTGTTTAAAATGGGATGAGTGGTCGAGTTAGGCCACTACAATACAATGATGTTTTGGAGCGAGTCCCGCCCCGTTACTCTGCTATAACAACCAGTCACTGAACAAATATGCTACAATTTTATATATATCATTTACCGTGATAGAAAAGGTAAAGTGATTATACGATCGTTTTTATATTGTTTACATATATTTTCTGATTGCTCGACAAATCGAAATTATCTGGAAAACAAGGCTTTGTTTACTAATACATCTCGCTGCTTGACATTCTACGGACCTCTGATATACGCATGTTTGGTGTAATAATGATTTTGGACATGCTTGCCTCTATGTGCACATACATACATGAGTCCACATAACATAATCCGAAGACACACAGGCAATATAACTGGAGCATGTTCACCATAGCAACACTGACCCGGAGTAAAGCTGACACACGGTACCATCTGGCACTCAAGCATAATATGCATCTAGCTACATATCCCACCAAACCGACGTGAGTTAGTTTTTTTTATATTATAGCTTGTTATTATGGCATTTATTATATAACAATATGATATATTGATTTACGAACATTTGATTTGAAAAACAGTAGATACAGGAGGGGGGTAAAAATACAATGGGCATCACCACCAACAATATTTGACAAATATCAGAATTGTCCATGAATTGCAAAGCTCTTTTTATACGATAAGTTTTACTCAAATTATGAAAATAAATTGAAGTAATTTTTTCTTCCAATACAACTGTATACATAATGCATAGAAAACATGGTAAAAAGTGTTAAAAAAAGATTGTTTTAGGCCAATGCATTCTCTTATATATGCGAGGCGACCTATGGTCGACTCGCATATATAAGAGAATGCATTGGCACAGGGCATAACTGTAACTATCACAATGTGGTCAAGGAGCCGGTTCCAATGATATCCATATTTGTATGGTTCTATTGAGACAGACCGAAGATATTTTAGGCTGTTGAATCTTTATTTGGCCGGTTTTGGCCGGTTTGTTGGGTAAAGGGTTAAGGGATCGATTATTTAGAGCATTACTGTATAGCAGCATTCCATATTGATATCGACACGGATTGGAAACTTCATACTTTGCCATCAAATAGTTTCTTCACCACTGTGATCACGTGGTGCATATGTTAGTAAGCGCGAACATAAACCAATCGTATAAACAAGTTTACTTTGTATTCAAATTCGAGGAAACCGTTGTAGGTGGAATTCGTAAACCAGGCTGTTAAATATATGGTGCCTAGCATAATAATATAAACATGTGCCATCATGCTCACTGGGGACCGCACGGGGATGAGTGCTACTACTATGTTTAAAGTGGGCTGAGTGGACGGATGTGTGGTATAAGTGAAGAACGGATGCGATTAAGTGTTCGATGCGCGCGGCACGACGTCACGATAAAACATCTCGAGTGGGTTTGAATCATGTGACATACAATTATGCAGGATACGTGAAGAATACCGCTACTTCGTTTTGTATTATGTGGCTTATGACTAAGTATGCTGGAGACTATACAACCCATGTGTATTTATGAATATATACGTACATGTATGTGCACCCATGCATATCAGAGATTGTCCTTGATATAAAACTACAAGAACACAACTATGTAAAGAAATGAGCCAACGGTGTGCACATTAAAATGTTTATACTCTAAATAAGCAACACACGTCCCATTGGCCCGTGCCAACTGAAGACCTATATTCACTTAAGCTTTTTGGAAATTCCATTAATGAAAATGTTATTACTGTGGCCAAATTTGTCGTAGTCCAGGCTAGTATGGCTACAATACATATTAAAAATCGAACTTCAATTCCCACTAGTTAAGCACATTTAACGTGTTCGTGTTCCCAAACCTGTTCACCAAATCATACTCATGGACACCTACTTATCCAAGCTAGGCCATTACAGTTCAAGTTCCACGAAATAAGCAGACATTATAACTTTATCTGTTCGTCCATAGCCTAAATGTTAATAACTTTATACTATACAGTCTAAATAGCTTTGGGTAAAATTTTACCTAGATAGGGTAAAATGTTTACCCAACATAAATGGAGTAAAAAGCATAACGCGAACGCGCAGTAAATGTAGCTTTTTACTTGTTTTGTTGGGTGATAACATATAAATAAAATAAAATTAAAATAAAATAAAAAATGTTACCCAATTTGGGTCAATTTTACCCAATGTTGGGAAATGATTTTACACAGGGCAACAATTTACCGGATATTAATTTCCCTTCTGAGTTGGGCGATTTTTTAAAGCCAAAATTGGGTAAATAATTACTTAATTATTGGGTCAAATCAATTGGGTCAATGTCGGGGGATTTATTACCACTAACGTTGGGTTAGAAATAACTACTATCGCAACAGTATATTCAAATATATCTGTAAAATAGCAAAATACATAGTTCATTTATGTCGATGGACACAAATAAAAATTATTACAAAGTGGAAATTGTCGTTGAGAATGAATAAATGTTTAGTGCCCCTTCCAGTCATTTAAGTTAATTATTAGTCATCTACGATAAAGCAACATATTGCACGACACTCTCCTGATAAACCTACATGTCTCTTAAGTTGATTGTAAACGCTCTGTATTGCTAATTATTAACTAATCATTTGTCATCTAAGCTAACACAATGTATTAGCCCCACTTTAAGTCATCTGATATCAAATAGCACATACCTAATTATAGTTCCCCGTTCAGTTGACCACTGTGAACCAACTTCCCTTCATATTGTAATTAATTAGTTAGTCAAATTAATTATTAGTGCCCTTTTAAGCCATCTGACGTCAACTATCCCATGATAATCCCCGTTTGGTCAGGGGGGGGGTCGGAACAAAATTTCAGGCACGTATGGCATTTTTTCCCTTTCGATCATTTTTTGTACCCACCCACCCCCACCGCCAAATTTTTTTCGAATTCACTGTAAACAGCTGTATATGAATTTCTGTGCATACTATTTATCATGGATGTTAACATGGACATGTAAATAGGAATGAGTCATTTTGAGGTCATTCGGCCAAAAAAACATGGCTGCCAGCGGCCATCTTGGATTTCAAAATTTGCAACAAAATACAACACGATAACTGCCTGCAGTCAGTTTACCAGTTAGAATTACATTATTTCTCTCATTCAAAGTGGTTTTGAAGCCCAACTCATTGCCAAAACACTAAAAAAACAAGCAGATTGTTTTTTTTTAGTTGCGGAAAAAATTGCTAGTTGGTGGCTTTGACCACCCACCCACCCCGGCATACGTGCCGGATTTTTTTTTTCACCCCTCCCCCTGGTTTGGTCGCCAATAACTATACAGATAACAATCAAACAAACAAACACACACAATTGAGTTGTATTGGTATATATCATCCTGGTATATAACAAGCACCAATCCAGTGTTGGTACGAAACATCTTTCATTTCAACGTCCAACGTACAACATTGAATGAAAATTAGGGGGATGATCCGCTGGTCCGGACACAAAAACCTGTTAGTGATACAAATACTGTCAATATATTGTAAATACGAAATCTGTATATCTTCGATTGGTTTATTTAGTTCAATCAAGTCACATTCTTTCAACTTGCTGATAACGAAATCATAAGCCATTTTTACTTTGTTTTAACCCGTGGTCAGGTCTTGAAGAATCATTGGCCTGACTGGTATCACGTGACTGTTTACTATAACCGCAATAAAACAGTAAAATGACACGTGGACGGATATTACTGCACAGCTGATTTCAGATTAAACCAATGCAGGGTGTATTATCACTATATAGTGGGTATATTTTACTAAACATATTTTACTAAACTGCCCAACACCCGATTACTATGGTGTCGGGGTAAATCGTACCCATGGGAATTTAGAGTGCATGCGTGTTATATCACTGTGTAACATTTGCCCTCTGATGGCCTTTATTTGGTAAAATACATATCGCCTATTCTAAATCTCATATATATTTTTGAAGACCTCTGTTTGTTTGTTTGTCTGTCTGTCTGTCATTTATACAAATCTACGATTCTCGACCGATCGGGACGAAACTTGGTACGTGTGTGTAGTTTGACCAGGCGGTCGTCGTTGTCGTATTGGCGAGTCCGTGCGACGCCCGTGCAGCGCATGCGCAGACGAGATCTCGGAAACGGGTGGAGCTATCGACTTGAAATTTGCTATGTGAATGTATCTTGCCCCGGATACGAATTTAATCGGGTCGCCGAGCCCGTGCGACGCCAGATTCGCGCATGCGCAGACCAGATCTCGGAAACGGGTGGAGCTATCGACTTGAAATTTGGTTTTTGAATAGCCCGGACGATTTGAAATTTGCTATTTGAATGTATCTTGCCCCGGATACGAATTTTATCGGGTCGCCGAGCCCGTGCGACGCAAGCTTCGCGCATGCGCAGACCAGATCTCGGAAACGGGTGGAGCTATCGACTTGAAATTTGGTTTTTGAATAGCCCGGACAACGTCGGGCTCATCGGCTAGTCTCATATATATTTTGAAGACCTCTGTTTGTATGTTTGTCTGTCTGTCATTGATACAAATCTACGATTCTCGACCGATCTGGACGAAACTTGGTACGTGTGTGTAGTTTGACCAGGCGGTGGACGTTGTCGTATTGGCGAGCCCGTGCGGCGCCCGCTTCGCGCATGCGCAGACGAGATCTCGGAAACGGGTGGAGCTATCGACTTGAAATTTGGGATGTGAATGTATCTTGCCCCGGACACGAATTTTATCGGGTCGCCGAGCCCGTGGGACGCCAGCTTCGCGCATGCGCAGACCAGATCTCGGAAACGGGTAGAGCTATCGACTTGAAATTTCGGGCTGGGTAGAGCTATCGACTTGAAATTTGGTTTTGGAATAGCTCGGACAACGTCGGGCTCATTGGCTAGTCTCATATATATTTTGAAGACCTCTGTTTGTCTGTATGTATGTGTTGTTTGTCTGTCTGTCATTGATACAAATCTACGATTCTCGACCGATCGGGACGAAACTTGGTACGTTTGTGTAGTTTGACCAGGCGGTGGACGTTGTCGTATTGGCGAGCCCGTGCGGCGCCCGCTTCGCGCATGCGCAGACGATATCTCGAAAACGGGTGGAGCTATCGACTTGAAATTTGCTATGTGAATGTATCTTGCCTCGGATACGAATTTTATCGGGTCGCCGAGCCCGTGCGATGCCAGCTTCGCGCATGCGCAGACGATATATCGGAAACGGATGGAGCTATCGACTTGAAATTTGGTATGTGGATGTATCTTGCCCCGGATACGAATTTTATCTGGTCGCCGAGCCCGTGCGACGCAAGCTTCGCGCATGCGCAGACCAGATCTCGGAAACGGGTGGAGCTATCGACTTGAAATTTGGTTTTTGAATAGCCCGGACAACGTCGGGCTCATCGGATAGTTTTGTCGCGTATGAATAATGTGGGGACATTCATTCTAAATTATATTATATCACCATTGTCGCGTGTGAATAACGTGGGAACATTCATATGACAATTCATATGTTTTAAGCTGTTTTGATTTTCACTTATGACCTCGTTTGACTTTCCAAAAAGGCTTTTGGTCAACTTATCATCGCATTTTATTTATCAAAATGTGCGATTATAACAATGGGGCCGCCTCGGTCTAAGATTAAAATAGCAGGCCCCTTTGTGGTCGCAACCCCATCCGATGCTGAATAAAGGCTCCAAAAGTTAAGAGTTGAAGTCCTTCACTTTGTCTACCAATCTTTAATAACTTATATCATACATGTATTATACATGTATTACAAGTATTACATATAGGCTATCACCACGATGTGTGTTCCGAGATCAGTATTCAAGTCGAGCTGCCTTCTATGGGCAGTCGATAGACAGCACAGAGAAGGCAGCGAGACTTGAATACGGATCTCGGAAACACACTGGGCGGTGATAACCAATTTATCTTACAATTCGTCTCATAAAAATGCAATAAAACTGAATTTAAAACAGGAACTATTTTATTACGCGCAACACAAAACGTACACAATTATCAGCACGCGACGTCGTGAGAAGGATAGGATAGGATAGGATAGGATAATTTAATAAAAATTGTCGAAATAGTCCGTATTCGTGCGCGCTCACCGCGCTGTAAATAATGTGTTGCTTTTTTAATTTCCAAACATTTTGTGGTGCGTTTTTTAGTTTAATCGGTCCTGTCCTGTCCTCTCTCCACATTATTTCCACTTTGTTAACACAAGTATTTATTATGTTACGTTCGTAGCGAACGCTGATGTTATGTTACGGCTTTAAATTGGTTATTTGGACGCTTTGTTTTGAAAACAAGCCAGTTATCAAAACGCACGTGCACTCGTTGTTGTCATCCACGATATCCTTGTTGCCATCCAGGATACAAGATCGGAAACCGTCTAGGCGTTTTCGCATGTATTTGAGGAAATATAGCTAAATTGTAAGATAAATACCAGTACTAACACCTTACTTACCACCATACAAACTCACCCCGTATTGGACATACCTAACGATAATAATCACCAAGATCAATCATTATAATATAGAAGTGATATATATATATATATATATATATAAACCATAATGTATGAATGGCATGACACGAATAAGGTAATAGTAAATGTGGCAAATACATAGCTAGTATGATATTTTATAATTATCACCGGAAATCAAATATGATGTATTACTCGCCTCACGCCAATTTAGGGGGAGCCACTCGCCACTGTCTCGTCTAGGGTCGCTTACATGGAAGCCCCTACGCACTCCCCTGCAATTATGTTATGAAGAGGCCCGACTCCCAAGTGAGGCAAGCAAGTTTGGAGTTTGGGATGATACCCGGGAAGATTTGAAAGGGGTGTCAGCTCTCTCATATATCCCACTTTTGGATGCTATAATTCCGATGAAGAGCGTTTGTAGGGTTTGTGAGTTTGTACGTATATTTATACCTGCTCATACACAGTAGGTGTTTGCCTACTGTGCATGGGGTGGATGTCACCACAACAAGAAGCAAAGCCCCCACCCCAATCAGAACCTGGACCGGCGATGAAGACATAACCTTATTTATTTTGTGAGTTTAGTGTGTTGATATATATATTATTTTGAGTTATGAATGGTTGTGATTTAGTGCCCTATTTTGTGCTTGTATGGCCCCAGTTACCTTAGTCTGTTGTATTCCTGGCTTGCGCTACGGGCTCAACGCTGGGAGGACGGTGCAATGCGAGCCGGTTGACACCCAAGTGAGCATGATGGCACAATCATGTTTATATTCTAATTCTACACCCTAAATATAGTTGGATGAACGTTGTATACAACTCGTTGGGTGTGAATTGGTTGTGTACCTATTATCCAACAGTTTAGTACGATGTACACAACTGACTGCGTGAACTGTCTTCTGTGGTATTACTTTCATACCACATTGGATAAAACCGCCATGTGACCGGGTCATCCAATAGCAGCGCGTTTCCGGTGCGGGCGAGCATGCGAGTTTTTGGCTCCAAATATTTCAAAACAAGATGGACGACTGTGTGAGAAAACTCCTGAGCGACTGGAAAATGGGACAAGACGTTGTGGATAGCTTTGCCGGTATAGTATACCTTTGTTATAATTATTCTTTGTACGATACACTGATTATGTAGGCGTTATGTATTGAGTGTATACTCATTTATATTTGCCAAATTTTGAAGTTTACAAATTTGCACAACTGCTGACGGCACTAATATGACTAAAGAAGTACACTCATACACTCAACACATAAAGCCTACACAATCAGTGTATCGTACACAGAATAATTATAACAAAGGTATACTATACCGGCAAAGCTATCCACGACGTGCTGCCCCATTTTAATTTCCAATCAACGTTGGGTAAACTTTTCAATCAACAAATGTCATCCAACTCTACCCAACATCCAACAGTTCAATAAACGTAGATAGGTGCTGTGGGCATACAACGGTTGATTGACTGTTGGATAACTTCTTATCCAACTAGATTTAGGGTGTAATAGCCTGGTTTACGAATTCAGCCAACAACTTATACCCCGTTATTGTAAAAACAAACTTTGCTGTATGGTTGGTTTATGTTCATGGCGATGAAAATATGAAGCAAGTGGTCACAGTGGTGAAGAAATTATAAAGCATGTGGTCACAGTGGTGACGAAAATATGAAGCATGTGGTCACAGTGGTGACGAACGTATGAAACATGTGGACACAGTTGTGACGAAAATATTTGATGGCAGAGTTACTTATTTTTTTCCCATTAGTTACTGGGTTGCACATGTATGTGAACAAAATACCTCAATTTATTTATTATGATTTGAGTAAAATTATCGTGAGAAATATCTTGTGAAAATCAAGGAGACAATTATGACATTTGTCAATTGTTGTGGTCGTGATGCCTAATTATATTTTAATTTTTTTTTTTGTTCACTCCTTCGTCTACTTTTGTTCAACATAAATGTTCGTAAACCAGACTATGTTATTGGGGACACGTGCCACCACGGAGTAAAGCGTGGGATCACAGTAATCACTGCCTGAAATAAAGTCGTCTAATAGTGGGAGGAGTAATAAGTGATCACACGATACTGAATGTATGTCACAATATGACCATATGTTTAAAGTGACATCAAACCCCAATGACATGACACACTCGCAGCTATACAATGTGAAAAAATCATAAAGGTTTGTAAATTCAATGACGTCATGTCGCAAGTTGAAACCATTGTCATGCAAACATTACTCTTACAATACCAGTCATTTTATCGATACACATTGGCATTTGCAATATTATGTGAAACACTTTGTTTACTGGAAAGTGTCACATTGATCCGACTTTTGTAATGACTGTAGTTGACTGTAATGAAAACCTTCATTATGCCATCCAATCATTTGACCGACAGTATAATTATGATAATATACGAATTTTGGTAAAAACACAAAACAGTTCACACTATGTAGTAGTTGAAATTTCGTCAGAATAATTCCAATCTATTTTAAATTGAAATGTATAACTAATGGTGCGTACATGTATGTGTTCCAACTTTTGATAATTTTGGCCATGTTTGTCGCTTAAACACCCCACAAAAGCCAACAAACCGACCCCACCAAACACCCAGCCACCCAAATGTCGCCATGATTGTCCCAGTGGTCCAAGTGGAAAAACATCGGACTCACCTTGAGAACAACACATTCTAACACCGCCGTCTTAAACAGAATGTTCTCCGGCCAATCGGAAAGCATAGGTAACATTTGTCACGGAATGTCTTATGGAATGAACGTGGGTACACGAATGCACGACGTCGGAGCGCGCTCGACAATTTACTCTCGTTATCTCCCGCGACAAGCAGCGAAATCATGAGAATTAATGCTACCGTTACTCCTACGTATTTCATCGTCTGCTTCTTTATATCCAGAATATATCTTAAAATTTCGAGTTATCCCCCGTTCTGAGTAAAATGTAAGATGTTATAGTGATCGCGTTATTCATGTATGAAATTCCGGCAGCAGAATGAGAACACGGCGTATAGTTGACTGTATATAGTGAGACACTTGTGTAAATAACTCACGGATTTCCGTCTGATTCGCTCATTGGTCGGATAGGGTTTAAGCAAAGCAATACGTTGTAAGAACCAAAAATCACAAACAAATAATTTTTTGTTTTTGATAATAAAATATATGCGACTAATTTAAAATATTTTTTATGAGACATTTAAATTCTGGATAACTCTTTTATTTGTTTCCACATTTAGGAAACCATTGTGTCTTTTTGAATGTTTAGATAATCTTTGTTGTTTTTGTAACGACACCATGCGACAATAACCAATTTATTCGTGACTGTATACGTGGAGAGATACATATATGTTAATCAGTTATGCAAACAGTCGACCAGCACCTATACAAATCGATTACAATATAAATGTGTAGATAGTCGTACGTTTACTGTTATTACAGTAGTGATATGCTTGTGATATTTCAGTGAAATCTCAACGGAATGTGAATTGGTTTCCACCCGGGTCGCAGACGAACGAGATTTTTCGGGAGACTGTTTGCACATTACGCAAACTCTCTCAGTGCAATTAAGGGGCCAAGTCTGCACAACAATTGTTTTTCCAGCTTGCTTTTATACATATACATACTTTTATACCATGCAGCACACAACCCTCTATGCCGGGGATGTCCTTGAATATTAATACTGCCAAACTAACAAACGGCCCCCGTTCTTCATTAACGCGCACCACATGACTCGCTCAGCTACTACAACAATCACTAAAGGGACACATCGGGACCCCCATACCCTGTATTAAAGCTCGTGGGCTCTTCCCCAAAAAACATACAACATTCAATTCAAATCAACTCAACTTTGACATGTTCAGACATGACGATTTTCTATGTTCAATATCCTCAAACTACAAACCGTGGGGTGAAGTTCACTCGATCTTTTCGACCATCCAGGGCGCTTCGCGCCCAACCACTATCCTATATCAACACCCTCTCATCACGTATTTATTCAGTAGTCGCCCCATCCACACCATGTCATCACGTCTTTATTCCGGGGTCATTCCGTCAACACCCTGCCATCAAGTTATTATTCGGACGTCACCCATCAGCGCCCTGGCATCAAGTACTAATTCAGTGGGCATTCCATCAACACCCTGGCATCACGTCCTTATTCAGTAGTCACACCGTCAACACGCTGTCACCACATCCTTATGCAGTAGTCACTCCATCAACACCCTGTCTTCAATTACTTATTCAATGGTCACTCCATCCACAACCAGTCATCGAGTCCTTATTCAATGGTCACCCCATCTAACCAAGTAGCCCCAACAACATCCTGGTGTCACGTCCTTATTCAGTAGTCATCCCATCAACATATTGTCATCACGTACTTATCCAGTTGTCACGCCCATCAACCAAGTAGCCCCATCAACACCCTGTCATTTCGTCCTTATTCAGTAGTCATCCATTCAACAACCTGTATCACTTCCTTATCCAGTTGTCACGCCCATTCAACCAAGTAGCCCCACCGACACCATGTCATTACGTCCTTATTCAGTAGTCATCCCTTGAACACAATGTATCACGTCTTTATTCAGTAGTCATCCCTTCAACACCCTGTATCACGTCCTTATTCAGTAGTCATCCCTTCAACACCCTGTGTCACGTCTTTATTCAGTAGTCATCACTTCAACACCCTGTATCACGTCTTTATTCAGTAGTCATCTCTTCAACACCCTGTGCCACGTCCATATTCAGTAGTCATCCTTGCAACACCATGCATCACGTCTTTATTCAGTTGTCATCCCTTCAACACCCTGTGTCACGTCCTTATTCAGTAGTCATCCTTTCGACATCCTGTATCACGTCTTTATTCAGTAGTCATCCATTCAACACCCTGTATCATGACTCTGTTCAGTAGTCATCCCTTCAACACAATGTATCACGTCCTTATGCGGTAGTCATCCATTCAACACCCTATATCACGTCCTTATTCAGTAGGCATCCCTTCAACACCCTGTATCACGTTTTTATTCACTAGTTGTCCCTCAATACCCCGTATCACGTCCTTAATCAGTAGTCATCCCTTCAACACCCTGTATCACGACTTTATTCGGTGGCCACCCCTTCAACACCCTCTATCACGTCCTTTTAAAGTAGTCATCCCTTCGACATCCTGTATCACGTCCTTATCCAGCTGTCACGCCCATCCAACCAAGTAGCCCCACCAACACCCTGTATCACGTCCTTATTCAGTAGTCATCACTTCAACACCATGTGTCACGTCCTTATTCAGTAGTCATCCCTTCAACACCCTGTATCACGTCTTTATTCAGTAGTCATCCCTTCAACACCATGTGTCATGTCTCTATTCAGTAGTCATCCCTTCAACACCCTGTATCACATCCTTATTCGGTAGTCATCCATTCAACACCCTGTATCACGTCCGTATTCAGTAGTCATCCCTTCAACACCCTGTATCACGTCCGTATTAGGTATTCATCCCTTCAACACCCTGTATCACGTCCTTATTCAGTAGTCATCCCTTCAACACCCTGGTCACGTCCTTATTCATTAGTCATCCCTTCAACACCCTGTATCACGTCTTTATTCAGTAGTCGTCCCTTCAACACAATGCCATCGAGTCCTTATGCAGTAGTCACCCCATCAGCACCCCATCAGCACCCTGTCAGCACGTTAGAGCTGCAACGATTCATCGTGATTCCGATGTATTGCGATACGCTTTCACACGATACGCGTATCGTATCGTGTGAAGTGTATCACGATATACAAAATTAATATCACAATTTTAGGTGTTTACGCATCATGATATGTATCGTATCGTTTGTCATGTATCGTGATACGTATCGTGACAAAATGTGTCGTTGCAGCCCTACATCGCGCCCTTATCAAGTGGTCACGCCGCCCAACCAAGTCGCCCCATCAATACCCTGTCATCACGTCCTTACTCAGTGGTCCATCCATTCAAACCCTGCCATCACGTGTTATTCGGTGTTCACGCCCATCTAACCAAGTGCAAACATACCGGAGTCACATCAGATATCATCGCATTACATAACATCTCCGTTTTACAGGGAGTGTGCTCTAACCACACCCACGACAATTTTATAATATTGATGACCATTTATATCCAAAGTGTGAAAGGGTACGTCTTCAAATCCAGTCGTAAGTCGGGATTGTTTTACCCTGTGCCAATGCATTCTCTTATATATGCGAGTCGACAATAGGTCTCCTCGCATATATAAGAGAATGCATTGGCCTAACAATTTGTTATCATTTTTTTTTAAATAAATGTTTCTGACAATTGTTAGGACATAAAATAAAAAACATCCATTACCCTGCAGGAAGCCCCACACATATATAGAAGCATATAGAAGAGTGTCGTCTGCTCATGTTTGTCTGGGGCTCTGTATGAGTACAATTATAAAATTGTTAAAGAATACAAGAAAAAATTATTAAAATTGTAAAACAAAGTTAGACCAATGCATTCTCTTATATATGCGAGGCGACCTATGGTCGACTCGCGTATATAACGGAATGCATTGGCACAGGGTAACAAAATCCCGACTTACGACTGGATTTGATATGGCGAGTCACATATAGAAAATGAGTATCATTTCATTACGGAATGTCCACACTATCTCGATCTCAGAAACGAACTTTACTAAATTGTTGGGAGATATCACCAGATTTACATTGACTACAACAAAAACATAAAACTATCAAAACAATTTCAACCAAATTTATGTTTATATTTTGCAACTGATATTGTGCCTGCCCACGACCCCACGCATTGTTAAAGACACGTTATATACTTGTTCGGGTGCGATAAACTGATAAGTTAGTATTCAGGCACTATACAAACTGGAGGAATGTAACATTCTACTAACATCGCCGAAAATCTGAAGCTAAAAGACCCTACCACTCCATAGTAAACACAGTCTGAACTACGCTCAATTGTAAATATTTACTACTCGATTCTGGACGCATCTATCTGCAAATAAACTATCGAAAACGATTTCCCCATCGAGAGTCATTGCAATTAATTAATATATATAAGAATGACGGTGTGTGTTGTCAATTTGGATATAAATTTGTAAAAATTACTACTTTGAACAAGATTATTCTCTATTTCTAATTGACCACCCTGCTGTAATGTTTCTCATCACTTTAAGACATCCAACAAAAAACATACCGGATTCACCTCGAAAATCATCACAATCTAACACTTCCGTTTTAAACAGGTTAGTCTCCGACCAGTCCGAAAACATATCCTCCCACGGCGTCGCCTTCTGCCACATTTGTGGAATACAGTCCCCCAACGCTTGTACACTCGTATCTGCTGAGGGAGAAGCGCTTGCGACAATGGGCTCTCGTTGTCATCGCTCCCGACAACCAGCGAAATCACGAGAATTAATGTCAATATTCCTCCCACGAATTTCATCGTCTGCTTCGGTATACGTTCAAAATAGATCTTAAATGTTCGAGTTATCTCCCGTCCAGAGTATACTGTAATCTTAAATAGCTTCACATATTCAGCCAGATGTATGATTTCCGTTTGTAGATGGTCAGTGATAATGCCCGTAAATGATTGTACGTAGTGGGACACTTACACGAGTGTCTCAAGGATTTCCGTCTGATCAAAGAGTTGGAATTAACCCTCGAAATGCCACCATCACCGAAAATGTTTGTCGTCAATTAAGCTAACAGACTCGACCAGATATGTGGTGTCCAGGGGTGATTTTAGTTGCCACCCCTTGTGGACAGGTCCCTGTGCACGCATTGTTAACAGATGAAACTGAAAATGTATCGGACTCGTATCGACAAGTATATCATTCTAACATTGTATCATCCGCCCACCACCACCATACCCCAAACCACCCTACCACTACTCTCGATCCGTCCCTGCCCACGCATTGGTAACACATCCAACCGAGCACAGTCATGTCGACTCACCTCGAAAATACTCACAATCTAAACTTTGTTTTACACAGGTTGTTTTCTAATCAATCAAAACATATCCTCTGACTGCGTTTCTATCGAGAGTATATTCGATGGTAGTCTCAGTATATATATGTGTGTGGAGCTCTTAGATATTCGAGAATCTCGCGATGTCCGGGCGTATATGTCTGGTGCGGAAAGGGTTAATTGCATGAACAGGCTCGTCGGGGATCCGCGGTTTGTTATGTCCAATAAAATATCACATAGACATCACCACTGGTCTGGGCTGCATCGTCCGATCTGGACCGCGCAACAATTAGCCACACGGTACTGGCACATTGTACATGCATGTATGTTTACCCATGTGAAACATGTTAAACTCGTGCCGACCGAGACGAGTGTGAATAATGTATGCATTGTATGTATAACACATTACGATAACGTCCCCGTCAGTCACAAGGAACCCGCTATAGAAGTCATGAATCTAAAATGTGGCTAAACGTCCCCAACAACCACAAGACACCCTCTAGATAATATCATGAGCCTCAAATACAGCTAAACATCGCCATCAGTTTCTCACAAGGAACCCGCTAGATCATTACATGACTCACAACAATGGCTGAACACGGCCATAAGCCATAAGGAACCCGCTAGACCATGTCATGAATCTCAAATATAGCTAAACATCGCCATCAGTTTCTCACAAGGAACCCGCTAGATCATTACATGACTCACAACAATGGCTGAACACCGCCATAAGCCATAAGGAACCCGTTAGACCATGTCATGAATCTCAAATATGGCTAAACGCCTCCACCAGCCACACGGAACCCGCTAGATCATGTCATGAATCTCAACTATGGCTAAAATTCCACATCAGCCACACGGAACCCGCTATATCATGTCATGAATCTCAACTCTGGCTACACCCGTAGATATAATATTACACCCATTTAAAATATGACGACTTAGTATTTCTTAGACCTGTTCTGATGAGGAACTTTATAACATTTAAAAACAAATTATGCAGGTAATATTAATTAATTTATATGTAGTACTCCCAGGTTCCTTATCACTAAGTCAGAACTCTTAGATATGATGGCATTTATTCAACACAAGTATAAACACGTCAAACGAACAGTCACGGAAAGCAATATATATTACATCTGTACTATATATGCGTGCGTAGTAGAGAGCGTCAGAGAGACTGGTCGCTTACAATATATATATAATGTCTATATGGCCAACACCCTTGCTCCAATTCATGCCGCATTTCGATTGGACCACGTATACGGTGTACATCCAAACAGGTTTAACATACAAATATTCTTTGTGGGCTCAACGGCCCGTGGTGAAATGATTAAGAGTCTTTTCGCCCAGAGTCGCTTTTCCACGGAGATAAATGTATAGAGTATGGCGCCAGGGCAATGACCTTTTATATTAACCATACCCACGCGGCGTCCAGCTATCAGTAAATAGTCTTACAAATAACAGTACTTGGAAGTCGAAGCTCCAGGTTGAATTATTTTCGCAATTGTTGTGAGTCGATTTCGCTCTGTATCACTTGCAATAATGAAAGTTATTGAAGAATCAATTCAGCTCACAGAGTCGTCTAAAGGAAAGTTATCCGGGTAATTCATACATTTTTAATTGTGAAATTGGTTCATATAGGGTCGCCTTAAAAATGCACCCATTTAAAACCTGATAACTTTTTGTTTAGACCTGTTCTGATGGGGAACTTTATAACATTGAAAAAAATAACGCAGGTAATATTTATTAGTTCATAACAGTACTTGGAAGTCGGAGTTTGAGATTGCATGATTTACGTAACTGTTGTGAGCCGATTTCGTTCTGTGTCACTTACAATAATGACATTTATCGAATAAACAATTCAATGTTGATTGCAAAATCGGCTCACAGAGTCGCCTAAATCATGCGATCTCGAAGTGCGACCTTCGCCTTCATGAAAAAACATTATTAACAACGGGTATTGGCTAAGAGATATAGTACAAGTGTTATGAAGTACCCCGTCAGATCTTCAAACCATTCCCAGGTTTTAAGTGGTGGAACGTAGCCAGAGTATATAGTTATGGAAAATGATTAAGGAAACCGCATGGTCAGGGACCCCGTTTGGGTATGTTCACTTGAAATTTCCAACTGCACCCCCCCCCCCCCCCATTTGAACCAGACAAAACTCCCAGCTTTGCAAATTTCCACTCCCTTTTATTGGAACGTTCCAACTGGTACCTCAAACTTTCCAATTATTGAACATTTCCACCCTGACACCTAGAAATGTGGAACCTGACACCCGCCCCATTAAAAGATTAGAGCATTTCTAACATCAGAACGTGCCAACGAGATCGTTAATAAGAGATGATTAGATATCGGCTTTCAAAAGTAGAAGTTTCAAGACGTTGTGAGTTTATTACGTAAGATATTTGTAACATATCCGACTCACCTCAATAAGAATCATATTCTAACATCTCCGTTTAATACAGAGTGTTCTCGCACCAATCCGAAAACATTTCCTCTCACAGTTTTTCCATTTGAGATTTACGTTATGGAACCCGCTCCACCCATTATTTCCTAAACTTGATGGCATCAGACGCTTATATGCTCGTGCGTGGTGACGGTGGAGCGCGTGCCACAATGGGCTCTCGTTACCTTCCGCGACAACCAGCGAAATCACGAGAATTAACGATAATAATACTCCTATGAATTTCATCGTCTGCTTTTGTATGTTCAAAATATATCTCAAAATTTCGAGTTATCTCCCGTTCTGTGTATACTGTATGCAGGTATAGCAATGTCGTTACACTAATTCTAGCTTAATTATGTATGGGATTTCGGTGGTCGAGGGTCAGTTAGAACACTTATAATTGCCCGTTTGCAGTGATACACTTATGTGAGGCCAAGCTTGTTTATTTCTTAGTTTACCAACTCCATACACACCAAAGGAAAAGCCCCATTCTGGAAGACATATCGGCATGATAGACGTCAAATTATATTGTATTATACAGGCACAGATTATAACTTCGATGCAACACCACACATGGTTAGATTTGTTTCAATTTATCAGTTTCTAAATTAAGAAAATTATGAGAAATAAATTTGTAAATGAGATAACACATTTATATGATATGAAGGGATATTTTATGGGCCAAATTCATGTTGAAAACGAAGAGGTATAACAAATATTGGACAGCAATCTTACCCAAACTGTTCACAGTTGGTATAGGGACTGGGAAACAACAATGGTAATGCTAGCGGCCTGAGCGTTTCTTGGATTTCCGTCGCTGCTGAATCGCATATTGGTTGGATCGTATTCAGACCGCGCAGTAAGTAAGTTGTACGCGCGACAAGTGGCTACTTTGTAAATGATATTTCATATAAATGCCCATATCATATACACACTGCACCAATGGATGCACTTAATAAATGACTTCCAGATCGATTGGGTTCATTGGATTTTGACCGGAAGATTAATTAAACAAACTGTGTGAATCCCGAATTTATACAAATATACATTTTAATATAACATTAATCATTTGAACCACTTTTCAAAACTGCTAAAAAATTTATATATATCCTATTGTTCAAATTCCAACACAGTATCCCAATTACAACAAACAGCGAGCGGGTGCACACAATCGGCTTGAGGTGACGTAGGCGTTTCGGTCATCAGCCAATAACTGAAGCGTCGGAAACGTTCGTGTTAACCGCATGACAAAATGTACTGATTCACACGGGAGCTAATTGCGTGAATATAGACATTTAACCCATACTATACCAAATCCTCATAAGCCAGTAGTAGGAAATGTTCAGATAATAAGTTCAAATAACTTTTGTTGAACTTATTATGTGAACATGTCCCACTATAGTTTTCTTCACTTGTGTTATCTTTTCGTCATACTGTTGTCTGCTAATTTGACTTGAACCTCCTTTCAAATGAATAATATACCATTCCAACATATACTTTTATGACTGGTTGGAATAATTCCTTTAGTAGACCCCTCCCTTGGCGTACACAGCAGTATTACTACTCTATAATTCCAGATCACTCTTACTATACTATCGTCGCCTTGCAGTAAAATAACGAAAGTATAACTTACATCGGACTTACATGCGCAACCATGGCTTCGGAAGTTCAACTTGACTGTTAACCATTTCATGACGTGCGCTGCGAGTGTGTGGCATTAAAGATCATGTGCCAGTGCATTATCTTATATATGCGAGTCTCCCATAGGGAGCATCGCATATATAAGAGAATACACTAGCTTACATGATCAAGATGTATATTGTTAGGCCAATGCATTATCTTATATATGCGAGGCGCCCTATGGGCGACTCACATATGTATAGAACGCATTGGCACAGGGTTTTCGCACAAATACAGGAAGCTCCAGTCATCACAGGGTTAAGTGTCAAACTTCGCACCCCTAGTTCAATCTGAACCTTGTTATTTATCTCTGAAATTTGGCTTTGATTTCTTTCGATTATCTTTTTGACCAAGAAACAAAAATTAGCGAGATGTGCCATTTTGATACTAACACATCTTATCTCGACAACAAATACCGTTTTTGCCGGAGACATTTCGTGGCAATTACGGCCTTTTTTGCGGGAATATTCGTAAAATCTTAAGTCAGCTAAAGGGGTGAAGTTATATATGCTCAAAGGATGTGTTGTTGACATCGGTTGCGCGTAAAATGAGCAGTCAAATGTCAATCAAAAAGTTTTTGTCTCTCCTGAAAAAATTATCAAAACCGACTTACATCCTTTTGATTAATGCGACGCTATTAATTTGACTTTGATTTTACATCCTTCGGTGTTTCTATATCTCACAGCACTCTTGCCGAAAAGACGGTACATTTATATGATATGAAGCGATATGAGATAGATGAAATTCACGTTGAAATAGAAGAATGAAAAACTACCTATCCAAACTGTTCACTTTGGGTATATGCGGTGAGCAGAGAGCGACTGTAACGGGACGGGAGCCGCGCTGGTGCAGCATTAAAAACATTATGCCAGCGCATTACTTTATATGTGTGAGTTCCCATATGGAGCCTCGAACATATAAGATAATGTACCGACTGACAAGGTCAAAATAAATAGTGTTAGGCCAATGTACTATATTATATATGCGAGGCTCCCTTTGGGAGTCTCGCATATATAAGACAATGCATTGGCACAGGGTTTTCGCAAAATTTCAGGAATCTCCAGTCATGGAAGGGTTAATGATATCGGTCTGATAGTTTAATTAAAACCCTTCGCCGCGGATGTGATGATTGGTTGGATCGTATTCATACAGACAACACAGTCCCCAGTAAGTTCGTTATAAGTGCAACAAGAGGATACTTTGTAAATATAGCACAATGTGACTAGCATGGCGACATGATCCAGTTAAAGAAATATTATGGTCTTGTTCGGGTGCACGAAATTGATAAGTTATTACTCAGACGCTGTGCCAACCTGTGGAATGTAGCGTTCTACTAACTTCGTCGAAAATTCAAAGAAATCGACCGTGCCGCTCCATAGAAAACATCGTCTGAACTACGCTAAATTGTAAATATTTACATCTCGACTCGGGACGCACCAATCGGCAATGGACTAACAAAAATGATTTCGCCATCGAGAGTCATTGCATTTAATTAATATAGAAGAATGACGGATCTGTTATCAATTTGGATTCATATTCGTACAAAATAACTACTTTGAGCAAGATTATTCGCAATGTCTATTCGATCACGCTGCCGGGGTGTTTCACATCACTTTAAGTTGCCAAACCATGCTGAGTCACTGAAAGCCGGACGTGTCATCGCAGTATCTCACATATGTCACACTATTATAACCAGTTCATCCTATTTTAGGTTTTAAATTCAAACTAATGTTGTGTCTCTACGCAGTGAACACTTATGTGAGGGTCTCGCAGATTTCCACCACTGCTGATTGGTTAGATAGTATTAATATACAAAGCAGCATCCAAGCTTGTCATAAGTGCCTCAAGTATTGCTAATTTGTAAAGAGTGTACATCTTCATGACTGTGACAAGCATGCCGATACGAGCGAGAGGCCGATACGGATGAGTCATTGAACACATCCCTGATTAAAGGGGTACTGTACTCTAACATCCCTGATTAAAGGGGTACTGTATTCTAGCTCCTGATTAAAGGGGTACTGTACTCTAACATCCATGATTAAAGGGGTACTGTACTCTAACATCCCTGATTAAAGGGGTACTGTACTCTAACTCCTGATTAAAGGGGTACTGTACTCTAACTCCTGATTAAAGGGGTACTGTACTCTAACATCCCTGATTAAAGGGGTACTGTACTCTAACTCCTGATTAAAGGGTTACTGTACTCTATCTCCCGATTAAAGGGATACTGTACTCTAACTCCTGACTGAAGGGGTACTGTACTCTAACTCCCGATTAAAGGGGTACTGTACTGTGACAAGCATGCCGATACGAGCGAGAGGCCAATAAAGAGTGTGCATCTGCATGACTGTGACAAGCATGCCGATACGAGCGAGACGCCGACACGGATGAGCCATTGAACACATCACTGATTAAAGGGGTACTGTACTCTAACATCCATGATTAAAGGGGTACTGTACTCTAACATCCCTGATTAAAGGGGTACTGTACTCTAACTCCTGATTAAAGGGGTACTGTACTCTATCTCCCGATTAAAGGGGTACTGTACTCTAACTCCTGATTAAAGGGGTACTGTACTATAACTCATGATTAAAGGGGTACTGTACTCTAACATCCCTGATTAAAGGGGTACTGTACTCTATCTCCTGATTAAAGGGGTACTGTACTCTAACTCCTGATTAAAGGGGTACTGTACTCTATCTCATGATTAAAGGGGTACTTTACTCTAACATCCCTGATTAAAGGGGTACTGTACTCTAACTCCTGATTAAAGGGGTACTGTACTCTAACTCCCGATTAAAGGGGTACTATACTCTATCTCCTGATTAAAGGGGTACTGTACTCTAACTCCTGATTAAAGGGGTACTGTACTCTAACTCCTGATTAAAGGGGTACTGTACTCTAACTCCAGATTAAAGGGGCACTGTACTCTATCTCCTGATTAAAGGGGTACTGTACTCTAACTCCTGATTAAAGGGGTACTGTACTCTATCTCATTATTAAAGGGGTACTGTACTCTAACATCCCTGATTAAAGGGGTACTGTACTCTAACATCCCTGATTAAAGGGTTACTGTACTCTAACTCCTGATTAAAGGGGTACTGTATTCTAACATCCCTGATTAAAGGGGTACTGTATTCTAACTCCTGATTAAAGGATTACTGTACTCTAACTCCAGAGTAAAGGGGTACTGTATTCTAACTCCCGAATAAAGGGGTACTGTATTCTAACTCCCGATTAAAGGGGTACTGTACTCTAACTCCTGATTAAAGGGGTGCTGTACTCTAACTCCTGATTAAAGGGGTACTGTGCTCTATCTCCTGATTAAAGGGGTACTGTACTCTAACTCCTGATTAAAGGGGTACTGTACTCTAACTCCTGATTAATGGGGTACTGTACTCTAACTCCTGATTAAAGGGGTACTGTACTCTAACATCCCTGATTAAAGGGGTACTGTATTGTAACTCCTGATTAAAGGGTTACTGTACTCTAACTTCTGATTAAAGGGGTACTGTACTCTAACTCCTGATTAAAGGGGTACTGTACGCTAACTCCTGATTAAAGGGGTACTGTACTCTAACTTCTGATTAAAGGGGTGCTGTATTCTAACTCCTGATTAAAGGGGTACTGTACTCTAACTCCTGATTAAAGGGGTACTGTATTATAACTCCTGATTAAAGGGTTACTGTACTCTAACTCCTGATTAAAGGGGTACAGTACTCTATATCTCGATTAAAGGGGTACTGTACTCTAACTCCTGATTAAAGAGTTACTGTACTCTAACTCCTGAATAAAGGGATACTGTACTCTAACATCCCTGATTAACGGGTTACTGTACTCTAACATCCCTGATTAAAGGATTACTGTACTCTAACTCCTGATTAAAGGGGTACTGTACTCTAACTCCTGATTAAAGGGGTACTGTACTCTAACATCCCTGATTAAAGGGGTACTGTACTCTAACTCCTGATTAAAGGGGTACTGTACTCTAACATCCCTGATTAAAGGGGTACTGTACTCTAACTCCCGATTAAAGGGATACTGTACTCTAACTCCTGATTAAAGGGATACTGTACTCTAACTCCTGATTAAAGGGGTACTGTACTCTAACTCCTGATTAAAGGGATACTGTACTCTAACTCCTGATTAAAGGGGTACTGTACTCTAACTCCTGATTAAAGGGATACTGTACTCTAACTCCCGATTAAAGGGGTACTGTACTCTAACTCCTGATTAAAGGGGTACTGTACTCTAACTCCCGATTAAAGGGGTACTGTACTATAACTCCCGATTAAAGGGGTACTGTACTCTAACTCATGATTAAATGGGTACTGTACTCTAACTCCTGATTAAAGGGGTACTGTACTCTAACTCCTGATTAAAGGGGTACTGTATTCTAACTCCTGATTAAAGGGGTACTGTACTCTAACTCCCGATTAAAGGGGTACTGTACTCTAACTCCCGATTAAAGGGGTACCGTACTCTAACTCCCGATTAAAGGGGTACTGTAATCTAACATCCCTGATTAAAGGGGTACTGTATTCTAACTCCTGATTAAAGGGTTACTGTACTCTAACTCCTGATTAAAGGGGTACTGTACTCTAACTCCTGATTAAAGGGGTACTGTACTCTAACTCCTGATTAAAGGGGTACTGTACTCTATCTCCTGATTAAAGGGGTACTGTATTCTAACTCCTGATTAAAGGGGTACTGTACTCTATCTCCCGATTAAAGGAATAGTGTACTCTAACTCCTGATTAAAGGGGTACTGTACTCTAACTCCTGATTAAAGGGGTACTGTACTCTAACTCCTGATTAAAGGGGTACTGTACTCTAACTCCTGATTAAAGGGGTACTGTACTCTATCTCCTGATTAAAGGGGTACTGTATTCTAACTCCTGATTAAAGGGGTACTGTACTCTATCTCCCGATTACAGGAATAGTGTACTCTAACTCCCGATTAAAGGGGTACTGTACTCTAACTCCTGATTAAAGGGGTACTGTACTCTAACATTCCTGATTAAAGGGGTACTGTACTCTAACATCCCTGATTAAAGGGGTACTGTACTCTAACTCCTGATTAAAGGGGTACTGTAATCTAACATCCCCGATTAAAGGGGTACTGTACTCTAACTCCTGATTAAAGGGGTACTGTGCTCTATCTCCTGATTAAAGGGGTACTGTACTCTAACTCCTGATTAAAGGGGTACTGTACTCTAACATTCCTGATTAAAGGGGTACTTTACTCTAACATCCCTGATTAAAGGGGTACTGTACTCTAACTCCTGATTAAAGGGGTACTGTACTCTAACTCCTGATTAAAGGGGTACTGTACTCTAACTCCTGATTAAAGGGGTACTGTACTATAACTCCTGATTTAAGGGGTACTGTACTCTAACTCCTGATTAAAGGGTTACTGTACTCTAACTCCTGATTAAAGGGTTACTGTACTCTAACATCCCTAATTAAAGGGGTACTGTACTCAAACATCCCTGATTAAAGGGGTACTGTACTCTAACTTCTGATTAAAGGGGTACTGTGCTATAACTCCTGATTAAAGGGGTACTGCATTCTAACTCCCGATTAAAGGGGTACTGTACTCTAACTCCTGATTAAAGGGGTACTGTACTCTAACTCCTGATTAAAGGGGTACTGTACTCTAACTCCTGATTAAAGGGGTACTGTACTCTAACATCCCTGATTAAAGGGGTACTGTACTCTAACATCCCTGATTAAAGGGGTACTGTACTCTAACATCCCTGATTAAAGGGGTACTGTACTCTAACATCCCTGATTAAAGGGGTACTGTACTCTAACATCCCTGATTAAAGGGGTACTGTACTCTAACATCCCTGACTAAAGGGGTACTGTACTCTAACATCCCTGATTAAAGGGGTACTGTACTCTAACATCCCTGATTAAAGGGGTACTGTACTCTAACATCCCTGATTAAAGGGGTACTGTACTCAAAAATCCCTGATTAAAGGGGTACTGTACTCTAACTCCTGATTAAAGGGGTACTGTACTCTAACATCCCTGATTAAAGGGGTACTGTGCTCTATCTCCTGATTAAAGGGGTACTGTACTCTAACTCCTGATTAAAGGGGTACTGTACTCTAACATCCCTGATTAAAGGGGTACTGTACTCTAACTCATGGTTAAAGGGGTACTGTACTCTAACTCCTGCCATTTATTGGACCATATCCTTTTATATTCATCATAATATATGCAACAACTGAATGAATTTGAGCCATGGGTGAGTGCAAAATACACTCATGCATGTGCTTTGTGAACGATGCAAGCAACATGTTAATTATAATGAAAATGAGATAATGACTGGAGTCATGTCCAGTATAATTACCATGTCGTTTGTATCGCTCGTAGATCATGTGAGTGTATTTTGCACTCCTCCATGTGTAAAATTCATTAATTGGCTGCATATATTACAAGTACAAAATGAGATGGTCACATAAATGGCCGCATGTCGGGTACAGTCCCCCTTTAAGTTGTCCTGCTAATTTGCTATGACGACCACGCGTCCTGCTCAACTACTAAAAGTAGCGTTAGTTTAGCTAATGCTATCATTTTAACGGTGGTTTGTTAACCCTTTACCCAACATAATGGCCCTGTGCCAATGCATTCTCTTATATATGCGAGTCGACCATAGGTCGCCTCGCATATATAAGAGAATGCATTGGCTTAACACATTAAAAATTATAAAATTGTTAAAGAATGTAAGAAAAAATGGTTAAAAGTGTTAAAAACAGATTTTGTTTAGGCCAATGCATTCTCTTATATATGCGAGGCGACCTATGGTCGACTCGCATATATAAGAGAATGCATTGGCACAGGGCATAACTGTAACTATCACAATGTGGTCAAGGAGCCGGTTCCAATGATATCCATATTTGTATGGTTCTATTGAGACAGACCGAAGATATTTTAGGCTGTTGAAGCTTTATTTGGCCGGTTTTGGCCGTTATGTTGGGTAAAGGGTTAATTTGAACGAATTGAATTTATGTGTACAAAACATTCAAACACAAATGTTATATCATATTATAATAATGGGTGTGTCTTTTGTTGCAAACATACCATAATCGATGGCTATTTTGTAGGCACAAGCGCAACCATTGTTGGAATAATATCGGTTCGTGAATGTTTCCTACATTCACTGGCTTTTCTTGGATTCTTGGCACCACTCTTGGTGTAAATAATATTTAATTTCGAACAAAACATGTAATACATTCATACAAATTGACATAAGTAATAATAATATTCAAAACGGGGATTGGACAACAAGCCTAAAAGGCTTTTATAAAGTCTTTTCCTCGGAGCAGGAAGTTTACCCTTGGTATCAGAGTAGATACCATATAGGGTAAATTTAGCAGACGGGGATAACATGTTAGATCCGAAAAAAATATTGTTCAAGGAGGGGGTAGAGGGATAGAGTGCAGGAAGGAAGAACGTTTGTCAAGTTAATTGGTATTGCATACCGTACATCGGCCAAAACGCAAGAGGGGAGTGAAGCGAAGTACCGTATAATTATATTTTAGTTACACAACTTTTGTATTTATAACGTATACTATTTAAGAACCATGAAACAATCAAAATCAAATCGAAACCACTCAAATGGTACCACTCTTGTCCTTGCTTACGCGGTTACTTGTGTTAAACTGACGAGTTCAGTGATGTTGTGCCAATAGATTGAACAAAGTTTCAATAATCGTGAAAATGCTATTGGAGAGAGAACAAAAGTAACCATATTCCTCAGTGATTAAATGGTTATCGATATGTCGCTCTCCATTCCCTCAGACGTTCGTCAGGTGATGGATTTGAGGGTCAATGGACCATAACTTAGCCTATTATAGCACTGACATATTTCGGATTTATCCAGATAGAACATGTTTGCATTGTGTTTCAGTTGATATGTCGCTCTCCATTCGTAGTTTGGTGGATTGTAGGCAAATGGAGGGATGTCATTTGAATTTGCCATACTTTGTGCAAGGCTCTCCGGTTTAATTGGATTGGGCTTTCCGATGCGAATCCAATGATAGCAATATCTCATTTTCCCGGCAAATTGACACAGAACAATATAGCATTCATCCGGCGATGTGGTGACAAGGACCACGTGACCAGGACCACATGACCAGGACCACATGACCAGGTGCGGAACACCTGACGAATCATGTTAGGGTCGTATAGAGGTGACACCTAATATTCTCTGAATCCCTGCCCAATCAAGAGTCAGTTCAATTGGAACATATTATACACCCGTCAGTAAGCCCATCCTTCAAGATAAGCCCAGTAAATGTTTTTGCTCTCGAAACCATTAATCGAAAATAAGCCCACCCCCAATTTTAGAATTTAGAGGGCGAGTATACATTGATGTCAGGTTAACTATGAATCAAGATCACAAAAATGCAGTGCATATCCACATACACGTCAAAGAAATATTCTCTCGTTTTCTACAATATATACTGAAATACGACATAATAAAATCAAAAGAAAACACACAGTTATAGTTGTTGTCCTGTCCAATGTGTTTCCCCACAGATAAGATGTGTACACGATTTTACTCCTCTAATCTTCTTCCCCTTATTAGTAAATTAGTCAACATCAAAGAAGAAGGTGGCAGCAATTCACATATCCAGACAGGTGTAAAGTATTCACTGTATGCTTTGTGTTTTCCTGTGGAAATGTGAAAACTGAGATTTCGCATGTGTGGGGGTCATCGAAGGTAAGCCCATTCCCAGTTTTTGGATAAAAACAATCCACGCCCCTCCCCACCCCCCCCCCCCCGTGGGCTTACTGAATACAGATGTGCTCGACGCAGCGAGGTTGGATTAATATTAATCATATTTTCCTTATATTCCGATCACCAAAACGCTATATATAATCAAAATGGTATAGTAACATAGTTATTACATGGATTTGGGGTTCATAATAGATGCTTAAATCTGTATAGATAATGCTGAATTGGATATATATATACTAGATCGGAAAAGAATATGTGGGGTAATACCGGATTATCCCACATCTATACATATAGTGAGGCACGTACACGTATGTGAGAGTTTACTGGATTTCCTTCGCCGCTGATTCACTGATTGGTTGGATCGTATGCAGTCCCCAAGTCAGCTGTAAGTACATCAAGTGTATGTATATACACCACGTGGATACCATATGAAGAGTGTACATAATTATACATTCGACCAGCCGAACTCGCGAAGTAGTCTATTCACATACTCGGAAGCGCGTACTTCCCGACTCTCAAGGTCGAACAGCCCTGTAACCATCACTCCGGTCTATTGCTTCTTTCTCATCCCGTGGTAGTCAGTTTACTCCTATCGTAATAGCTATGTTGGATCGTATTCAGACAACACCGTATACATAAGTATTATTGTATAAATTGTAAGTGTCGCAATATACCGATGGTATTGAGTAAATATTATAAATCTGCATGTGACATGTTATCCGATGCGAGTGAGATGGTCTTAGTCACTGAACACCGGCAGTATCGTAAAGATCGCCCCCGGTTAAGTCGTCCTGCTCATTGCTATGATGCCGGTGGGTCATGCTGATGCATGTACGACAAGCTGACTATGTGGCTAGATTGTACAGCTATGTTTTCTATTGTATATGTATATTGTTGTGGGAAGTGGTACCCGGAAGATATAGACCAGCTTTAATGTTTCAATATATAGCAAACTAATGGCTACTTACATATCCCGACTCACATCTAACGAGCCGAAAAGTAACGTGGCATGTGCTTATATGACAGAGTCAGCATTCTGCAACTGATGATGACCAATGGAGATATTCTGGCATCTTTTCAACTTACTGGGAGTAAATTTCCAAATTTGTCCAAATTCTAATTTTGGCATAAATATAAGCCGGTTTTTTGGAGTATATTCTAAAACTATTTAAAAATTTCATTAAACCGCTCCAGGATCCAGCTTCCACTTCCAAATTAATATCATGATAACGAGGAGTAATTTGTCTGCTATACATTGGAACTTTAAATTTGTCATAACTATATTTAGCTAATTTAAAATGCCCGCAGAGACGTGGCCACAAGATGGTAAGATGCCTCACCCTAAACGTTTGCCAGCAGTTGGAAAAGGTCATGCCCGTGTTTACGTGAGTTCGCATCGCTTCGTTATTCGTAAACATATTCGGCGACGGCGGCATTTTGGGGGTTAATTGCCAGGCTTTGTTGTGTGATTCGGCCTTCTTTTTTCTCGACGGTAGTTCTGCTACATATATGTATGGAGTTATTAGCGGTACGAGGGCGATACGGGGGTCCGGGCTGCGAGTCTTGTTATTGCGGGCACAAATTTGTAATTTGGGCTGAATCTGGCAAATTATGGGTTAATCTCGCCACTCCCCCCGCACATATATTGCCACTAAAATTACCCATGTACTCCACAGGGGTGGTCCGGGCTGGTTCCCTTTCGAGATGTTAGATCATTAGCTTTTTTTATATTTCAAAATGTTGTCATATTGTGCCGAACCATGGTCGACCCAGTGGATTATGTGCCTCCATCTGGTTAGTGGGCACACGGATAGGCTACCATCCATACCTGCGATGGAAAAAGCGCAATGGGAGGGGTACAAATGGACACCCACAACAGAGACCATCTAGTCAATTCCCTGCACGTAAGCCTAGCAAAACATCCCCCTCTTTGGCATGCCATTCATATATTTATGTACCACCTTCATTGTGTGTGTAAATTATGACGGATTCATTTATTTGACTATATCTGAGTTGACAAATGGAAAGGCGTTATAGTCCGCCAGCCTGTCCTCCATTCTGAAATTTTACTGTCACTCCGAATGACTAGGTGTTATTATCGCTGACCCTGTCAGAGGTGTCAGCTGGTCAGACACACATTTACCTATACCGGTTGCCTATCAAACAGATTAATGGTTACTTCCATTCGGCTTTTAGGTGGACCTTTCACATTCTCCGAAGACAACACATGATTTTCCGCAATGTGAATATAAATTCGCATCATATATATATATAGTTTAACATAGCAATACAATCACGACGCTATTTGTGGCCTGGATCCTCGATCGACTTAGATGGTCCATTTCAGTACATGGAATATATGTGACCCGTCATATCAAATCCAGTCGTAAGTCGGGATTTTAAAACCCTGTGCCAATGCATTCTCTTATATATGCGAGTCGACCATAGGTCACCTCGCATATATAAGAGAATGCATTGGCCTAACAATTTTTTATCATTTTTTTTAAATAAATGTTTCTTAAAATGTTTAGGACATAAAATAAAAAAAACATCCATTACCCTGCAGGGAGCCCCACACATATATAGAAGCATATAGAAGAGTGTTGTCTGCTCATGTTTGTCTGGGGCTCTGTATGGGTGAAATTATTAAATTGTTAAAGAATACAATAACAAATTATTAAAATTGTAAAAAATTGTTAGGCCAATGCATTCTCTTATATATGCGAGGCGACCTATGGTCGACTCGCATATATAAGATAATGCATTGGCACAGGGTACACAAAATCCCGACTTACGACTGGATTTGATATGGCGGGTCACATATTGTATTGTGTTGTAGCGTGTAACTGGCCTAAAACTTTTGCGAGACCCCGGTGGTTGATTCGGCAAGGGCATAATATACAACCGAAGCCGTTCAGCCACGACGAATTTGTTCCAATTCCCGAAAGCGTATTAATGCAAAAGTGGTACCAGGTTCATATATCTTGGTATGTTTAACACATGGTTATCACGCATATATGAAGCGGCGCTACGCAGTTTCATTTAAGAAACAAAATGAAGTTCGAATTTGTTTTATTGAATTGCATAGCACTGTAGTCGTTTGGTACAACGTGTTCACACTAAAATATGCTCAAACGGCCAAAGTGACACACCCTCAATAACACACAGCCAAAGACAGTTCGTTCTTATAATTATATATCGTTTATATAATTAATTTTCATAAACTCAGCTGAATTGTTTGTATGAATTATGTCAACAGTTTGGATATTATATAATGCCGCATTGTAAGTTAGCCCAATATTCAACCCGTTAATTAGCGCACTTAGTCGGGAATCACGTGAACTCAAATGGCTGTATAGAGAGATATAGATAAGTTCTTATAAGGCCAATTACACTGCCATCTATAGAGGCTCTCCAACGAGCTATGTTGGGATTCAAGGTGTTATGAAACGAGTTTGATAAATTTGATTCACAAGTTCACAACAAGTCGCCGTTTTAACAAATCAAAATCCTTAAAAGAAGCTGAAAAGTGATTATGTTTACAGCTTTGGCTGAGACGCTTCACAACCGTATACGACAATTGCGCGCTCTGCGGCTGGCGACATAAAATATAGTCGCCGAATTTGCCCCTTTGATTTTGTGTGTATTTTCATTTGTGCAAGGAAGTTGGACAATAATTTAATTTTAATGACAAAGCAATCATTTCGCATTGTCTGGAGTTAGTGTAATTTCGGAATAGTATTAATCCGCCTATATCACTTCAAAGAAGCAATGCGGTCATTTTGTTGACGCACTGCCGAGTGGTGTGTAGCAGGCGCATATTCATCACTAGTGATGAATAAGGAAATATGTAATGGCTTTGTTAATGATATAATAAGGGTTTCATTTCAAATTACCAAATATATTCCCACTATAATAACCCATTTGTATCAAAATATTAGATCGTTTTCCCCAACTTTACTGCCATAATTTCGTATCAAAACATGTTTCTGTTCTATTTCCAAATATTTTTATTTAAAAATCCGCCATTTTAATTTCAACTCTAGACCACGTGATTCCTGACCTTGATTACGTCACTCACCTTCATTCGCAACCCAATCCTCGGCTAGCATCTTCGCTTCACACAGTACCAGCGCCTCCCGATTCGAAAACATTTTTTTTCACAGAATCTCCAGTTAATGTTGGTGTTGTGAAACGGTTTTCCATGTGTTCGGTCCCATGTGTTGTGGCATCAGCCGTTTGTACGCACGTGGATGGCCACTCCTCAAGTGGTGGAACAACGGACTCTCGTTGTTTCCCGCACCAACCAGAGAAATCACGAGAATTATTGATAATATAAATATGCCCCTCATCGTTTATTACTGCTATTAGTGTATACTTAGTTGTCTGTTTTTATCTACTGTATCGAACTGGAACCCAATTAGTCAATTATCACGTGACCAAGGGGTGATCACGTGTTAGTCTGTACGTTTTGTAACTGTTATTAAAATGCGCAAGGGGTATAGGCTCAATATAGATTGTTGGACTTCATATGCATATTCACATTGCTTGTTAACGACTCGGACTTCCGAATGTACTTACCAGCTGTGTAATGATTAGACTGCTCTTCCACCAATGAAATACGATACGTTAGAACAACTGACGTCACATGATTTTGAATAGAGAGATTTCGCAAGATCATGTGTATCCGTTACGATTACGTTTAGCTAATCGTCGTCGTGACATTCATGTACACAAAATAAATTCGCAAACATTATGACAATAAATGAACAACGCGTGGCTAATCATGAGCAGTGGGGTTTCGCGTTGCAACATAATATGATCGTACGTGACGTAAAGCGACAAATAGTTATGGCCGGGTACCAATTTAATATCCCAAATAACAAAAAATTATTACATTGTAATCACGAAATAATAACATTATTTCAGTTTAAACAAATTTGCTCTTATTATTTCGTTTGGGTCAAGATTGCCATTCTACTTTTTATACGTAACAGAACAAATCTAATTTAGAAACGCGTGTTGGGAACTGTCATACATATAGTTCCGTCGCGCATAGATTTTCGTTCAATATTATTCGCTGATTTTACGGGAAGTAAGCGACAGTGAAGGTATCATTTCTGAATAACAAAATGATAGCTTTACTGTCGGTCTAGACACTAGTAGGTACGATATTTACGTTGGGGCATGTTCCCACTATATAATTAATGGGGAATCATATAGTAAATTATGTTTCTTATATGCTGGCCTATAAAATAGCGGCACATTACCGAAACTTAGATCGTAGTATGTAACTCTAATGCACAGTGAAATGCGATTCGTTATTTCACTGTAGCTTTCGTTATTTCACTGTAGTTTGCTGGCGGTTTACGCGAGGGCGAATCAATACGCCCAGTACATACCAGAATCGTTCCTGATTGTAAACACTGACAGTCTTTATTTAAATAGAGTTAATAATGTGTTTAAGAACGCGTTAGTTTAGCAACTTTGAGCATTACTGTGGCGCATATAATATAAAATAGGGAATACCTACAGTTTGTGTTTGAATACCGAAATATCTCATGAATGTCTGGAAATAAATATCGAATTTTCGAATTTCGATATTTTTTTCCAGACACGAGTGAGATGTTTCAGGTTTTTAAATACAAACTGCATTATTTGTATTATATGGGCCTTATTAATACTTAAAGTAGTTAAATCATGCAGCATTTTCACTTTTAATAGCACAACAAATTAAACAATACACAGAAAGCAACTCCTGGTTGATCCAAATTTATGACACCGATCAGCTGATAGGTAGCATTCCGCTTTCAAGTCATGACGCCATGACGTCATTAGGCAAGCTACAGTTAAATAACAAAACGCTACAATGAAATAACACAATCGTATTTCACTGAACTTCTAAGAGATACGATTTACGTTTCGGAAATTTTCCGCTATTTTGTAGGCAAGCATATAATAAAATCAAGTACCCAACATACATAATACATTCTGGTTCCACATGAAACCAAAACTGTTTCTAATTTGTGCCCCTATGCGGGGACCAAATTAATGTGACCTGCTTTGGTTCTCTATCTGTTTCCCCGGATAGAACCAGAACATGGAACCAAATAGTTCATTTTGATTCCCCATTTGGTTCTTTACATGCCTACTAGGAAACAATAATGCACTTGTGAAAACATTGTCCCGTGATAATATGTCAATGTTATAAGCACGTTTGAAGTGTCGTTGCTTCTGAGTCTTCTGTTAGTTCGTAAATACGATATACCGTTTAATATTGATATCACACGATGTTTTTTCGCCGAATAGACCCCGAAAATCGGAAGATGTTCTGTGTCTGAAGGAAATATCAAATTATATTACTACAGTTATTGTTCCATTCTGGTCCCCTTAATTGAGATATGAGCAAAATAGTTCAAACCCGCCAGCAATCAAATGATCAGAGTCTATACATATGACTCGAAACAGTCTAGGCATGAGTGTGTGCATTGGTATTTCAAAGGAATGTCGACTGATTAAGTCTTTCCCATATCATCTTAATCACAAACGCGTAGACATATTTTGTAAAATTTTAGACCGGTACATTTAAGCCAGGCGGCACAAACCTTGAATTCGGCGGGTTCTTTGAAGAACCAAACTTAGAATATTGGTTCCAGATGCAACCAATGCAGTGTGGAACCAAACTGTTTGTTTCTATGTTGGTATTTGGTTCTCCGGGATACCAAATATGGAGCTGTTTTCTTAGAGTGCGGTGATAATGGGATATCGGGTCATTCAAAAGCCACATGAAACCCTGTTGTGACTTCCGAAGAAAATATCGTAAATGCTCTCAAAATTTTCTTGACGATTGCATGAATGAGATAGATACCTTTGCAGAAGTAGATCAAGCTGCATTCTTCAGACTCTTCAATGCAAAACGCGCGCGTTTATGTACTAAGTCACAATCATATTTTGATTCGAACGGTCGTGTTATCAGAGATGATGCAGAAATCTCGAATGAATGGATACAATACGGTGCGTCAATATATTCAACACAATATTTAAGTGATACCTCATTTGATCAAGATCACTATTCCAGTGTGTCTGAAATCGTAGGAGCAGAGCTTTCGGGCACAACCACGTCAAAAATCGATGATCTTTTGTGCTATCCGGTCCACAAATCAGAAATATTATCTGAATACAAAACTCTCAGCAGAAACAAAGCTTCCGGACATGATGCTCTAAACTACGAACATTTTATCTTCGGAGGCGAAAAACTAGCTGAATCGCTCGCTCACCTATTTTCAAAAATGCTCGATTCAAGTCACGTTACTCAAAAGGCAAAACTTGGCATTCACTCTATAAAGGCGCTCCGAAACATAAAGAGTCATTTGACAGTTACAGGGCAATAACTCTACTTCCAGTTCTCTACATATTGTTTGAACGGGTCATACTATCACGCTTGAAACAAAACGTTCCAGATTCTATTGCGGTTCACCCCCTGCAAAATGGGTTCCAGCGGAATATTAGTTACATCATATTTGGTGCAAGAATGTGTCTCCTATACACCACAGAACAACAGCAAACTATTTGCATGTTTCTTGGATGTATGGAAGGCAATGGATACCGTGTGGATAAATGGCCTACTGTTCAAACTCATTCAACGTAATATCCAGGGAAAAAGTCTTAGAATCATTCATAATCTTCTATAGTAGAGTCGCTTATGTCCGATTTTGGGCTTCCGTGGGAAAATCATGAACAAATATAGAGACTATGCTCATGAGCCAGTATATGGTCTCTACTTCAGAAAAACATTTGTTAGACCCGCTGGGTTCGCGACTGGGTGGTCTGATGGCGTCACAAAGATTGCCGCCATGCTCATTTTCATAATTTCGCTATTGTTGGATTTCATGATAAAAATATAATTGTGATATAAAATATATGACAATCCTCTTGTACAGTGTGTGGTGTGACGCCATGTTATATTTGTATATAAAAGTTTGTCCTCTCGATCAAAGAAGGCCGCCAAAATGGCGATCGGAAGTGGGAAATTGATGATTTTCCATACATGTCGCCTACATCATTTCAGATTGTATCAAACTGGTGTCGATTAAAGAATATATTTCTCTTCAATCTTGATAACAAATCACTTTGGCATCACATAAGTTAATTTCTTGGATCATAGCATTGATTGTATTCTCCAAAGTCGATGTTTTAAAGAAAGTGGTATGAATTTTCGCCAAAATATACTTTTTTATTTTCTAACTATTTCCTTAAAGAAAATTAGAATTAATCGGTGATGAAAATTTGTAGGATCATTACGTAAGGTATTTACATCTAACTGAGTCCCGAAAATGTCAACATAATCCAAGATGGCTTCCAAGATGGCGGCCAAAATACGATAACACGCAAATTTTACCCTTTTTCTCCAATTTGCCGTTCTGTCACGTAGAAGGTGAATGTAGTAGACTAATTTGCTTCTTCCAAATAAATAATCGCCATGTTAGATACTTT
Organism: Siphonodentalium dalli; assembly: GCA_032622095.1. NCBI lineage: Eukaryota > Metazoa > Mollusca > Scaphopoda > Gadilida > Siphonodentaliidae > Siphonodentalium > Siphonodentalium dalli. Next base: position 159,264,091 of record CP136068.1, on the reverse strand, counting down.
CCTAATAGTTGTTTTACCGCAATGACTCAAAATACGAGTTCATATCATAATTATTTTCCAAATAAGCATCGTGATAATTTGCCAAACATTATATTTTTATACGTCAAATAATATGTCCACCACAGGCAAACGACATCTCTGTGTTTAGATATATGAATGAATGTACTCAGATTTAGATAATCCAAAGTTATTAATATCTTATTGTAATCGAGATGGCCGTCAATGTGGCGGAAATGTCGAAATTTGACATTAAAATACATATATTTTCACAATCTATTCCATCGTGTAAGAAGGACACACAAGCATATCATTAATATACACGGGCTTTCGGTGAGAACATACCATTCACTATATAAACCGAAATATATGTTCAAGCATGTAAAGTATCTGGACTTGTGCCAAATTGGATTATGATATTATGTAAATATTTTAAAAGTGACCAACATGGTATATGGAGAAAATAGTGAAGTTGCCAACTTCAGGCGCTGTCAGATCACAACGCTCAAATGATGCATGTGATCGCCACACGTTCTTGCATATTGATAACGATTGAGTATACATACTCGTATAATAAAAAGTCTAGCGACGGATTGAATCAGATTACTGTATATAGCTCAGAGTGAATGGTTTTTAAGCTTGAAATTGAAAATATTAAACCAGAAGATCACCCGGGGCCTTGTTACGATGGTATAGCTATACTTTAATCTTGTCCATTTCACAATGATACGTGTCTACCGTCGGCATAGCCTTGGTCGATGAACGAGGTTGGATAGTGCGTCGAAATTACATGAAAGTTTGCTGACACAATATCTATACAAGTCTTCGCAAAATGGGTACTCTGTGATTGGAATGGAAAATCGACCACAGAATTATCTGAAAGCCGCTTCTACCATTCTGGTAAACATATATGTGTAGGAAGAAATGTTGAGGATTGCCTTCGTGCTTAATCTGCTTCTTGTCACCAGTTCATACTAAGTACCGGTACATTTCCACATGTGCATTAATATGACGAGCAAGATGAGATCGTGACAAATTTGAACTATAACTCAAGCAATATGTTTACTTGAATTACAGCGCTACATTGTATTAGCCTATTGTTGTATTACTACATGTATGTTATATAATTAGTTTGTCTCATATACAAGTACCGCTAATGTGTAACTGGACCACCACGCTCTCGTGATAAAAATCGTGAGTGGGAAAAATCGCAGGTGGAGCATCCACTGCGCATGCTCACGACAATATCGCAGCCATATCGTAGCGGTCAAGCAATGTTTGATTTTTTACCAGGAAAATCGTGGTGTGACCTTAGCAACGCGCGCGTTCGTAACTGTCAGATGACCATGGTCGCACTGGTCTCACAATTTACGCGCTAGCACGTGCTCGATCACGTGGATAGAATCGTAGCTACAGACATCGCAGCACCGTAGCGTCTGTGGGCAAGACATTTTTCTCGACTTGCGAATTTCCCCACTTACGATTTTAATCGCAGCGTCTGCGGTGGCACTAACCAGCACGGACATGGACGTCGCGAGCTGTCGTTAACTCCAACTATTACTTCACATTATATTGTAAGAAGTTAGTCGACTGAGTTGCCCCATAATGTCATTCAGTATTCAGAACATGGATTCCAGAGTATACTGGACATAATAAATCAAACTGATTACATGACACCAGAAGACTCATCACTACCAATGTATTCGTCGCATGTCTACTTTTGGCTCGTATATATTGCGTCTACCATTCTTTCGCCATCTAAACTGCAGGGTTGGACATTCAGAGCAGTTGCGCAGTTCCTGTTGATTTCGATAATCATTAATCAACTGCGACAGGCAGCACAATCATAACCATTGCCAAAGAACCAATTTCCCGTTGAAATGATGTACAAACGCAATGCAATGTCCCACTAAACTATTCACGTGCCTAGATCATAAAAAGTCAATATGGGATATCACATGCTGTATATTATCAATGGCCCATACAAGCCTACTGTGTTCATGCACAGAGACACCTTGGGTATATTGGACGAATCACTTGTGGGGCTACCGCCAATTAACTGAACACGACGAACGCCAAGAACCAGAGACACGACTTCGGCTGGTGTCGGGGATCTAGCGTGGTGTATGCTAATATTTATTTCAACTGAATAAACATGTCCTGGGAGGTCAACAACTTATACTAACTCTTCTCAAAAGGACTCCATATATGCTGTGAAGTGGTTGGACTGCTTGTTGAATACCATCATCCAGATTTCAGACATGGTATTCACAATATACCACATCAATCTTGTTAAGGGGCGCTACCCCTTATACGAATATAGCATCCACCTATGGGAGTCTATTCTGTTTTGATATGCCGTGGTTATTAATGTAACCGTTCCTGGTGTAATAATTTATGATGGATAATCACCCGACTGGCCTCTATTACATTGATGCGATTGAAACTTGCTAAGTTCAGCTAAACGAGGTTCAAATGGTGTTACCATGCCAATTTAATTCAAGGTTTCAGCGCAACTCTCAGCGAGACAAGCAGGCCAACTGAAAGCCATATGATTAATTCTACTATTGTTTGTGCTTTATACACAAGGATGTATTGTTTCTTGCTTGCCAATAATCATGATACAGCTAAGAAGTACAATCCCCACTTTATAAGCTATCACAATAAGCAGTTGTGTGTTGCTATGATGGACACGAAAAGAACTAACACCAACGCGTATCTACATCATCAATTGCCATTTGATATGCTAACCACCAATATTTCTTAATTAGTACTTTCGGCTTAGATTATAGCACATAAGGCTAGACATTGGATGGTAACAATTGTCCCTAAAGCTAACAACAGATGGAGGTCTATATATACATGTACTTTCAAATTTCAAACAGTTGGATTTTCTCTTCAACTCCATCGTCACTTAATATCAGGAAATTTGTAGACATGACACATATACAGTATATGGCATCCGTTAATTTGAATAAGAAATTAAAGCTATGCATAGCCGATTGACCTAATTTCCATGGTAGAATGCAAGGCGACATTTGACTGTTTAACGAACACTGACTTTTGTATTTTGACTGTCATTTTGGTAGCCATCTTGAATGAAATTGAATAGTTCTATTGAAGTGTGATAATAATTCCGTATATGTGGCACGAATATTTCTGACACCTCACTGAATTTCGCTCAATTATTTAAATATATTGCTAAAATGTCGGAATTGATATTTGACAAAATGCTATAATTCGGTTTGATCTGAAGTGGATTTTTGACATATCGAACAGGTTTTGTACAATAGAATTGGTGCACTACATTGCTCAAGCAATAAGTAAATACTGAATTGTCACAATTCGCAGTCGCTATAAAACGGAAGGTCATTTACATGAGATTCTTGAAAATCGTAAATTGTTGATTTTCTGGTGCCATTTTGGCAGCCATCATTGACTGGAAAAACATTTTCCCCTGAATTTGGGTACTGTACTTTGAGAACTACTATTGATGAATTGCTCTTACTGAAAAAAATATATAACAATTAAAATGGATTGACGTACTACATGGAACGCGACAGGGCGGTTACCCTCTCCCCGATATTTTTACACCATCTATATTGACCAGTTTCTGTGGGATCTTGAGCGGGCGGCATGCGGTCTGAAAATAGGTGGAATTAATTTATGTTGACCAACTCATGCCGATGATATGTTGTTAATGTCGTTAACTCCAACTGGGTTACAATCACTCACAATGCAGTTCATACAGCTCTATTTGGCGCTACAAATACAATGCATCAAAGAATTACAAAATAGTCTTCAATGAATCTAGAGCCGACCACTCTGGAACGCACAGGAAATTGACTCTTGGTCGAAACGAAATGACTGAAGTTACCTCTGTCACTCACTTAGGCATTTCTATAGATAAATTCAAATTCGCATCATCCCTAGTAGATGAGGTATGCACCAAGATAAGGGGAACATTTTTTATGTTGTCAAATGCAGGTATGTACACAGCCCAGTAAAGCTTTACAAGTCTGCTGTATTATCAAGAGGTCTATATGGAACAGAACTCATCACTGATATCACTAATGCTGACAAGCTTAAACTTGAACGCATTCACTAATTTGGCTTAAAACGTATTCAGGGTTTGCATCCCAAAACCCGCACGGCTATGGTAGAGGGGTTGCTTGGTATCCAGTCAATCAGTTACTTCATAATCAAACGCAGACTATCTCTGTATCGCTCATTATTCAATATGAGTAATGACAAGGCTACGAAGCAACTTTTTTACTATCGCACATCTGAATCTCACTTCGCACAGGGGAGTCCTCTCATTAGAAAAGTTGAATCAGATCTTAAGGATCTGACGATTGCTCACTTGTATGAGGAATTGTCATCAGAAGCAAAAGTACCTAATAAACATCATTGGAAGTCCCTGGTCAACAACGCAATGATGTCAAACTATAGAAACGAATGGCAACACCTAGTATCAACACAGTGTGACTTCGGTCGTTTTGCTACCGTCCAAACAAACCTACACATGTCCCACCTTTGGAAAGCATGCCACAAATACCCCAGACACAAGCAATTTTACTTTCTCATTGTGCAATTACTATGCGTGTTGAAATTCGTTGAGGTCGTTGTAAGATGAGGGAAAATTTATAATGATACCGTGCATCATGTTTTTAACGACTGTTATTTTCTGATAGACACATGGTATCGTTTCCTCTCACATGGGAAGTGGGGGATCTTTGGACCAGGCATGGGCGTTGTCGCAGATGAGCTCCACTTTCTTATCCCATTGCCCTAAGCTGGTATTGCCCGCTGTTGTAGTTGTCCTCACCGGCTATATCTCGGAGCAAGATCGCACGCTTCAGTATCTTCTCGAGGACGGCGGCATCCCCGACAGTGGCCTGATGAACTCGCTCTTCCCACTCCTGAATTTTCTTTCTCCTCGTGGGCGTGAGTCCCTGCCCTCCCAGCGCACCTTCAAAGTGTTTCACAACTGGGCACAGTTGAGATCGCCGTCTTTCATTGATGCTAGATTTGCAGGATCTGGGTCTCTGAGAGGATAGACACCATTGACAACCATGGTGACAGGGTAAGCATTCTCATAGTATGGGCGGTCAATACCCGTCAGCATACCGGGGCTTGTGGCATGAGTGATCTCAGCCGGGTCACACTTGTCTTCAAACACCCAGTTGCCGTCATCGTGCTGCCTCACGAACTTAACTTTGGGGGAGTACTCTTGTTTGTGGAGCTCTCTGACGAGTTGTGCTACTCTCTCGCATCTGTCAAACGACCATTCGGTGCTTTCTGACCCCCATGGCTAGCAAAGACGTCGTTGACGTCGACGCTCTCTATCCTCCATGTGGAGTAGACTGCGGCTGCGCCGCCGACTTCAAACTGGTGTTTGGCATCGTTCATCATGTCAACCCACGGTTCGTCGGCCGGGAGTCTCACCGGGTGCGGGACATGAACATCCAGGTCAAATTGTACCCTCTTCCTCACTTCTCTGATGAACATTTCTCTGAGGATTACAGGACCTTCTCGCACAATGCACAACACGACATCCCATCGTCGCTTCATTTCGCCACTGTGCCTCAACGGTTCTTTTCTCCTCAATGGGTTCCTGTGCTGTCGCTCCTCGAGGATTTCGCACAACGTGAACTCGGTGTCGATCAGTTTAAGCTCGCGGTGTCTCTGACCTCGCCTGTGGAGGTTGTTCACATCCCCACCAATGGCCGGGAACCGGCCTGTTTTGTTGGGCCCGCCGCAGGCGTGAAACAAACTCTGCAGCACGGACGTCGGCAATCGCATTGATTAGATCAGGCTTTCGAAGAGAGGAATACCCCCTCAAGCCGAGATCTCCTGTTTTTGTCCCTTACCAAAAAGTCAAGCTCTCCCTTGTCGACCACAAGTCACCGTGTCAGTCGTTTGCCGTCGGCCTTGTTGTCCTGGATGAATTTGCATATGATGCTGCAGCCTTGATCACGATCTTCAGGGAGCCAGACCTCAGTTCGTTGCTCAAGAGTGATGACGGCCTCACGGAAATCCACGCTCTTCATGAGATCTGACTCAATCAGGAAGGAGAGCAGAGGGTTAGGGTCACAGCCCTGATCTGCGAAATGATTTCGGACTAGGCGGAGATGACTAGATGGCAGTTAGGGGCGAACTCCCATTCATGGACGTCGGCGAAACCGGTGGCGATATTTTTGGGAGGGGCCGTTGATTGCGATCAGGACATGTGTTGGGTGGGGTGCCCGAATCTGTCAAACTATGGCTTTGCCTCGCCATGGCCTTGGAAGCTGGCCGGTGGCAGGCTTTTATGTCGATGCTGACGACGTCTCTTATATCGTAGCCCATCGCGTTCCAGAGGCCGCCATGACCATGCCCGACTCGACACAGGCTTTTTGGATGTCATATGCGAGGTTAGCCGGGGTCAGTTTCCAGCCGTTGTGCTCTTTGTCCATGATACTGGCTGCGTGATTCATCCCGAAGGTTCGGCCTGCGAGGGACTCATCGCCCAATTCAGCACATACTTCCTGGAGGTTTTGGGCAGTCTCCAGTGTCATGTAGGTGCGGCCGTCGTGGAGCACAAACTGGTCCACACGTTTTTGGCACCGTTCACCATGTCAATCTACGGTTCGTCACCGGGTGGGGGTCATAGACATCCATGTCAAATTGTCCCCTCCCACTCAGTTGACCAGTTATCTGAGGACCCCAGGGCCTTCTCGCACAATGCTCCGGACGACACCCCATCACCGCTTCCTTTCACCACTGTGCCTCAACGGTTCATTTCTGTTGAATGGGTTCCTTTGCATTCTCTAATCGAGGGAGATCTTTGGCTTGGGCTCGAAGCTTGCGTATAGTAGACATGCCCTGGATAGGTATACCTAATTGACAACGTCAATGGCCGCCAACCGAGAAAATTCCTTTCCCACAGTCCTATGCTCTCGGTGCCAAAATTTTGTTTTCTCTTTACTGTAACCACACCTCAAGCAGAGTGATATTTGGTTCGTTACCCCCTTAACACAAAAATGACACGGCTTTGTACATGATCCTTTTCGCAATCGGACCAGATGAACTTTACATTACTCCCCCAGACAGCGCCAGCCACAGAGCTCTGTACAGCTCGAGGTAGCCACCGGCATGTGTGTTGACCCTCCATATTGCTGCATGTATACCCATAACAATGGGTATATCTAAAAGGAGAGCCTGGGCCGGTGAGGGTAGTGGGCGCCCCTGACCTGTTGAACACCAGTTGTGGCAACCACATGGGCTAAAGAGGTACGGTTTTAGTTTCATAGTAAAGTTTGGGGTTGGCCACCATACCGCGTCATTTATTTGGTCAAAATTGGTTCATAAATAACAAAATGGCCATGGCTGCGACTTTGGCCACCTCATGTGGCTAGATAGTGCGGTTTTCGGTTTTTTATAACAAATTTTGGGGTGGGTCACCCTACCGCACCGTTTATTTGGTACGAATCGGTTCATAACTTCCAAAACGGCTATGGTTACCACTTTAGCCACCTCCTGTGGCAACCAGACGGGCTACATGGGCGCGGTTTTCTGTTATTATATTTAATTTTGGGGTGAGCCATCCTACCGCACCGTTTATTTGGTCCAAATCGGTTCATAAATGCCCAAACGGCTATGATTGCCACTTTGGCCACCTACTGTGGCAACCGCACGGGCTAGAGGATTGCGGTTTTCGGTTATTAAAGTAAAGTTTGGGGTGGGCCACCATACCGCACCGTTTATTGGGTCCAAATCGGTTCATAAATGCCCAAACGGCTATGGTTGCCACTTTGGCCACATACTGTGGCAACCGCACGGGCTATATGGTTGCGGTTTCGGTTATTATAGTACAGTTTGGGGTGGGCCATCATACCGCACCATTTATTTGGTCCCAATCGGTTCATAAATGCCCAAACGGCTATGGTTGCCACTTTGGCCACCTACTGTGGCAACCGCACGGGCGAGAGGGTTGTGGTTGTCGGTTATTTTCGGTTGGGCCACCCTACAGCACCGTTTATTTGATCCAAATCGGTTCATAAATGCGCAAACGGCTATGGTGGCCACTTTGGCCACCTACTGTGGCGACCGCACGGGCGAGAGGGTTGTGGTTTTCGGTTATTTTCGGTTGGGCCACCATTGACCACCGTTTATTTGGTTCAAATCGTTTCATAAATGCCCAAACGGCTATGGTTGCCACTTTGTCCACCTACTGTGGCAACCACACGGGCTAGAGGGTTGCGGTTTTCGGTTATTATATGTTATTTTCGGGTGGGCAACCCTACCGCACAGTTTATTTGGTCCAAATCGGTTCATAAATGCCCAAACGGCTATGGTTGACACTTTGGCCACCTACTGTGGAAACCGCATGGGATAGAGGGTTGAGGTTTGCGGTTATTATATGTTACTTTCGGGCGGGCCACCCTTGACCATCGTTTATTTGGTCCGAATCGGCTCATAAATGCCAAAACGGCTATGGTTGCCAATTTGGCCCCTACTGCGGCAACCACACGGGCTAGAGGGTTGCGGTTTTCGGTTATTATATGTTATTTTCGGGTGGGCAACCCTACCGCACAGTTTATTTGGTCCAAATCGGTTCATAAATGCCCAAACGGCTATGGTTGCGACTTTGGCCATCTACTGTTGCGGTTTTCCGTTATTTTTGGGGGGGGGGCTCCCTTGACCACCGTTTATTTGGTTCAAATCGGTTCATAAATGCCCAAACGGCTATGGTTGCCACTTTGGCCACCTACTGTGTCAACCGCACGGGCTAGAGGGTTGCGGGTTTCGGTTATTATATGTTATTTTCTGTTATTTTCTGGTGGGCCACCATACCGCAACGTTTATTTGGTCAAAATCGGTTCATAAATGCCCAAACGGCTATGGTTGCCACTTTGGCCATCTACTTTTGCGGTTTTCGGTTATTTTCGGAGGGGGGGGGGCACCCTTGACCACCGTTTATTTGGTTCAAATCGGTTCATAAATGCCCAAACGGCTATGGTTACCACTTTGGCCATCTACTGTGGCAACCGCACGGGCTAGAGGGCTGCAATTTTCGGTTATTATATGTTATTTTCGCGTGGGCCACCCTTGACAACCGTTTATTTGGTCCAAATCGGTTCATAAATGCCAAAACGGCTATGGTTGCCAATTTGGCCCCTACTGCGGCAACCACACGGGCTAGAGGGTTGCGGTTTTCGGTTATTATATGTTATTTTCGGGTGGGCAACCCTACCGCACAGTTTATTTGGTCCAAATCGGTTCATAAATGCCCAAACGGCTATGGTTGCCACTTTGGCCATCTACTGTTGCGGTTTTCCGTTATTTTCGGGGGGGGGGGCTCCCTTGACCACCGTTTATTTGGTTCAAATCGGTTCATAAATGCCCAAACGGCTATGGTTGCCACTTTGGCCACCTACTGTGTCAACCGCACGGGCTAGAGGGTTGCGGGTTTCGGTTATTATATGTTATTTTCTGGTGGGCCACCATACCGCAACGTTTATTTGGTCAAAATCGGTTCATAAATGCCCAAACGGCTATGGTTGCCACTTTGGCCATCTACTTTTGCGGTTTTCGGTTATTTTCGGAGGGGGGGGGCACCCTTGACCACCGTTTATTTGGTTCAAATCGGTTCATAAATGCCCAAACGGCTATGGTTACCACTTTGGCCATCTACTGTGGCAACCGCACGGGCTAGAGGGGTGCAGTTTTCGGTTATTATATGTTATTTTCGCGTGGGCCACCCTTGACAACCGTTTATTTGGTCCAAATCGGTTCATAAATGCCCAAACGGCTATGGTTGCCACTTTGGCCACCTAATGTTGCAACCGCACGGGCTAGAGGGTTGCGGTTTTCGGATATTAGATGTTATTTTCGGGTGGGCCACCCTACAGCACCGTTTATTTGATCCAAATCGGTTAATAAATGCGCAAACGGCGATGGTGGCCGCTATGGTGGCCACTTTGTCCACCTACTGCGGCAACAGCACGGGCTAGAGGGTTGCGGTTTTCGGTTATTATATGTTATTTTCGGGTGGGCCGCCCTACCGAATCGTTTATTTCGTCTATATATTATGTTTCCGAATAAGGAATAAGGAACTTGTAATAAGTAGCCGATGTATCCGTAGTTTATATCGTTTGTATCCAGGTGTTAATGGAATCAGACACGTCAAGCTTCGTGAAGTGGGAAGTAGCCTTAATTGTTTTCTCCACTGAATCAAACCAGACATGGAATATACGCTCTCTAAAAAAGACATTTGAACGATTATTTCAAAAATTCTTTGCGAAATACCAGATTGATGGGCTCATAGGAAATTGTAAGGGTCATGTAGGGTCATGCTACATATCGTTTTGCTGGGCTGAGTCTGGTTAGTGTTATGGTTTATGGGCAGTCTTAGGGTTAGATTGGGTTAGTGTTAGGTTAAGTTCCGGGGTAGGATTAGGGTCAGGTTCAGGGTTACGGTAAAGGTTATGGTCTAGCGTTAGGTTATGGATATAATTAGGGTTATGATTAGGGTAAGAGTAAAATCAGGGTTAGGGTTTTGGTTAATGTTTGGGATTGTGTTATGGTCAATATTGTGAATATAGATAGGTTATGGACAGGGTTAGGGTTTGGATTAGAATTAGGGTTATGATTATTTTTATAGTCAGATGTTTGTATTAGACTAGGGTTAGAGTCGGGGGTTGTGTTAGAACGATGGATATAGTCCAGGAGATATTGGTCGACCTCTGTACCCCCCCCCCCCCCCCCAGGACTTAACTTCACCCCACTAATTTTCTTTCTTAATGTCTCCTCTAAATTTGTTCACTTGTTAACAAGAACAAAAAGTGGCCGCAGAGACTTCAGACAAGATGGCGTCCATCATGGCGGCCATTTCTTTTAAATGCACCAGGTCTTTTTGATCGCCGTTATAGTAAAGATTATATCACATGCGGTCTTGTTTTCCGCTCGATTCGTTATGCTAATATACAACCCTTACAAATTAGCCAAAAATCCGATACCAGAATCCAATATGGCGGCCAAGATGGTCGCCGAAATGTGAAAATATGATATTTTCCTGACATGTTACCACCTTTCGTTTGTCTCTGTGGGAAAATTTTGGCATCTTTGCGTCATATTATACATTTATCATATACATGTAGAGGAGTCATTGGCGACCACATGGGGACCATAGTATACCTTCTTTGTGGGATATTTTTGTCCGATATCACGTTTTCCCAAATGCTGATATAATAGGTCAAAGCCGAATCTACGTTAATAACGCGATGTAATGTTTCGAATCAATGAATGTTATTGCTATTATAACAACACCGATGCATATATATGTGCAGGCGATACTCGAGCTAGGATTTCTCTTATACCTGAGTTGAGGAAATATTTTACCCAAATCCAAGATGGCGGCCAAAATTGCCACCAGAAATAGAAATATCGCGAAAATCGCTGATTTTAACATCAGTGAGCATTATTGTTATGAAAACTCAACACCTGCTTACTATTGTGAGTTGGGAACACTTAGGCGAAGAACTTTCCTTGTTCCATATCTAAATAAAAGTCCCCCAAATCTAAAATGGCGCCCACAATGGCGGACAAATTTTGAAAAATCACCGAAATTCGCTCATATTTACATCATTGGGCATTATTGTCGAGACAACTCCATCCATGCTAACAGTTGAGTTGGAAATACTGAGGTGAAGTAATTACCTTATATCCCATGCAAGAAATGGTTTTCCAAATCGAAAATGGCGGCCAAAATGGCGACCGAAATTTGAAAACACGTCTACATTCCTTTACTTTATTAGGATGGGCGTAATTGTTTCGCGATTTCTACCCACCGTTACATGTTGATATGTATGAATTGTTCATTAGGGTTTGGCAAGTGATACTCGAAGTCAATATGGCGGCCAAACTGGCGGCCAGAAATTGAAAAGAAGCCGATATTATCACATACTAATTTCATTTTTTGTCATAATATCGATTTGGATAGACGAAACGGTACATAATATAAGCCATCTATTAGTTCCAACGTAAGTCGTAGATTTTTGGAATGATGAAAAGCCACAATCGCGATGTGGCATTTCAAAATCCATTCTCCACTAAGGGCTCATACTGGCCGTAACCGTATATAGGTGCGCCGAATAGTCATAGTATGACTTCCAAAAATCAAAACAACAGTGCCTGAGCTTATTCTGAATTGCCACATTCAGCATTATCTAGACCCGTTTCCGTCTCTTCGTCAGATTAATCTGTCTCGCTCACAACAACAGTTTACTACACTTCTTTGTAGAAGTGTCCCACTAATCGGAATGTTTCAAACAATACATATGCAGGTGTCCAGCTCACGTGTCTGTTTCGAAAGCTTGGAATTCTTAACGAGCTTCATTCGTGGTATATCTTATGGTATAATTCAGATGCTACATATGGGGTATAGGCGTAATCTTGTGCGATACACTAGAAAGGTATTCGGTCGATGTGTATACTAGCTTTCAGAAGGACCTATCTATCTGCGTATTGTCAGCTTTGGTGACCTAATGGGGATAACAACGTCTACACCTGGTGATCTTCCCAAATAGCCACTTCTCAATATATGGTTCATCAATTCACATACTCCTCTAATGCACTGACGTATCCGGACAACTTCTGTATACGGCTTCGAATGTTGAAAGCCCGACATTTGACGGATGCATTTCTGCTAAGGCGTAGAAGACCATAATGCATAATATACCCAAACTCCTTGAACATGATCACAAGAACAAGATTGTTGGCATCCTGCAATCGTCTCACCGAACAGCTCCAAGCAGACGATAGCAATGCACACGGTGCTAGTTTGTGGGTATGTGTCATGATAGTGGAAGTGAAATTGGACCATGACTGCACCGCCCCTTATTTTGTTATGTTTTCGATTCAGACATGATCTCATGTGTGGCTTGTATGCTAAAATTGTTTGTTCCCATCCGTTGGAAGCCGTTCTTAACCAACTGTACCAGGTGTGTGCCATTGGCTACTGCTGCATAAGCCCCACCACGGCTGGGGTATAGTCTTAAAGGCGATACCTTTGATAGTTGGTTGATATGTCATACCCACGCTGGGTGGTATGGTTCAAGAATGTACAAATGTCATCAACAAAAGGTTGAAATGTTTAACGCGAAGAACATCCCGATGAATGTTACGTTGATGAGCTCTTGCATTCAGTTCAACAAACGTTGGTACACCAAGTGATTTGTTGGTAACATCACCATTGCGACCATTTTCCTGCATGAGACATTAACTACTATATTCTAAAGTTATATGATCATAAAGGTCGCGTTCCCCAACGTCCACATCCATTGCCACCGAGACTGTAAATTGTTCTTTAAATACATAGTGAAATAAATGCACCAGTTCTTGACATTGTCTTGAATAATACCGCCCACATACTGACACTAACCCTGAGAGAGGATAACAAAAAACGCATACATTCATACTATAAAGACATTATCCTTTAGTCCATCCGACTGTGTTGATGGAGGCTAGCATAGTATTATCCAGGCAAAAATCTACGTAGTTGAATCAGAAAGGCTTCGAAACCAATGTGATCTTACCACACACAAAAAAAACCGACACGCATAACATGCACCAGGTGTAGGGGTAGTGTTTACCGTGGCCATTTCATTCCCACTAGCATGGCGCATGTCCACAAACTAGCACCGCGAGCATTGTTCTTCTCTGCTGGGAGATATTCGACGAGACACCTGCGGGGCGTCATGCAGTTTGCTTCGGATCATGGTCAAGAAGTGTGGGTGGTCTGTACACTATGGTCTTCTACTTAGCAGATAGACATCTGTCCAAGGGAATGAGACAGCTAGCAACTTTCGAAACACTGTCGAAGTTGTCCACATATGCCAATGCGTTCGCTGAGTTTGTGAGTTGACGAACCATCTATTGAGAAGTGACTAGCTAACTGGTTCGCCAGGTGTACATGCCGTTATCACCATGGGGTATGAGACACATACATAGAGATGACCTTCTATAAGCTTGTATAGTCATCGATCATATGCCTTTCTAGTTCAAGATGACGCACAAATATCATATTTAGCAAATATTTAAAATCGTAAGCTAGACACCGGAAAATGAATTGTTTGAAACGTTATGATTAGAGGGACCCTACTCACAGGAAGTGGTGAATACCTTGTCGGTGTGAGCGACCTAGGTTTATCAGACAAAGCAATGGAAGCTGGTCCAGATAATTATGGACGTGACGTAGCAAATCAGAAATCTGTTATCAGGTAATTGTTCTGATTTAACTATTCGGCGCACCTACGCTTACGGCCATTATCGAAGCAATGGGAGACTGGATTTCGAAATGCCACATCGCGATATTAATTGTGGTTTTTCATCTTTCCAGAAGGATACGAGCTATTTTATGCGTTTTGATACGTTTAAGTTGAACTAGTAGATGGTTTATGTACAGTTTCGTCCATACATACCGATATTATGACAAAACGTTGAAATCATATCGATTTATTTTCAATTTCTAGCCGCCAATTTAGCAGCGATCTTTGCTGTGAGTATAAATTGCCAAACCCTAATGAATACTTCATGTCACTATTCCATATCAACATGTAATAGTGGATATAAATCGCGAAATAATAACGCCCATCCTAAGAAAGTAAAGGAATGTAGACTTGTTTTCAATTTCGGTCGCCTCTTTGGCCGCCATCTTCGATTTGGAAAACAATTTCTTGCATCAGATGCAATGTAATTACCTCATCTCAGTATTACCAACTCAACTGTAGGCATGGGTGGAGTTCTCTCGACAATAATGCCCAATGATGTGAATATGAGCGAATTTCGGTGATTTTTCAAAATATGTCCGCCATTGTGGGCGCCATTTTGGATTTGGGGTACAAGGTTGTTCAAGGAAGTTCTTCGCCTACGTGTTCCCAACTCACAATAGTAAGCAGGTGTGGAGTTGTCATGACAATAATGCTCACTGATGTTAAAATCAGCGATTTTCGGCGATTTTTCTATTTCTGGAAGCCATTTTGGCCGCCATCTTGAATTTGGGTAAATATTCATCAACTCAGGTATAAGATGAATCCTAGCTCGAGTATCTCCTGCACATATATATACATCGGTGTTGTTATAATAGCAATAACATTCATTGATTCGAAACATTACATCGCGTTATTAACGTAGATTCGGCTTTGACCTATTATACCGGCATTTTGAAAAACGTGATATCGGACAAAAATATCCCACAAAGAATGTATATGATGGACCCCATGTTGTCGCCAATGACACCTCTATATGATATATGTATAATATGACTCAAAGATGCCAAAATTTTCCCACAGAGACAAACGAAAGGTGGTAACTTGTCAGGAAAATAGCATATTTTCGCATTTCGGCGGCCATCTTGGCCGCCATATTGGATTATGGTATCGGATTTTTGGCTAATTTGTAAGGGTTGTATATTCGGATAACGAATCGAGCGGGAAACAAGACCGCATTTGATACTATCATTACTATAATGGCGATCAAAGAGACCTGGTGCATTTAAACAAAATGGCCGCCATGATGGACGCCATCTTGTCTGGAGTCTCTGCGGCTACATTGTTTTCTTGTTAACAAGTGAAAATTATTAGAGGAGACCATTAAGAAAGAAAATTAATGGGGTGAAGTTAAGTCCTGGGGGTGTGCAGAGGTCGACCAATATCTCCTGGACTAATAGGGTTATGTACATCGATACTGTACGATTCATTGTCAGTGTTAGGGTTATGGGCATCGATACGGTAAGATTCAGTGCCAGTGTTAGGGTTATAGACATCGATACGGTAAGATTCATGGTCAGGGTTAGGGTTATGGACATCGATACGGTAAGATTCATGGTCAGTGTTAGGGATATGGAAATTGTTGACGTTATGAGTAGGTTCACGGAAAGGGTTAAGGTTTACGATAAGGTAAGGGTTGCGGCTATAAAAAAGGGTTCTGTTCAGTGGGTAGTGTTGTGGATATGGTTAACGTTATAAAGGTGACAGTCTTATGCAAAGGATTTGTGTTATGGTTAGGGAAGTGGGTATGGTTAGAATTATCAAAAAGGTTAGTGTTTGATTTAATGGTATGGTTATGGATATGGTTAGCGCGAGTATCATGAATGGGGTAAAGGTTGTTGATCTGGTTAGGGTTAAGGATATGGTTATCAATCGGCTACAGTTAACAGTGGGTTTATGGAGGGTGTTAGTGTGTTGTAGAGTGGATTAAGGGTATAAATGGAATAAGGTTGGGTAGAGTTTTAAGATTAATGGTGTGGTTCTGCTCGGGGTTGGGGAATATTTTGGCCATCTAGTGACTGCAGTATTACTGTATGCTGTTATAATATATGGTTTATTTGGACATAATGATTGTATTATTTGTTTGTAGGGAAATGAAATAAACACGAGGAGACAAAATCTACTGAAATGTAATTAAAACATCTGCCCTTTTTGGCATATATTACTAATGTGTCAGTTCAATATTTGTTTCAATAATATTATACAGCAAGAACAATCAAATTACTACAAGAATAATACACATATTACGAAAATAAAACGAATATTACTAAAATAACAATACTATGATTACAAACATAATCCTCATATTATTCCAACAATAACAATCATAACTACAATTACTAAACAATATAAATCATATTACTACATCAATACCAATCGTATTACCGCAACAGTAATAATCTATAACATCGTGGTCCTGATTTTCCATCAATCATTAGTCCTTTGTGAGTCGTTTCCATGCTACGGACAGCCCACATCGCGAGAGCATCGTGCTCTAAATAAAATGTCGTACAATATTCATTTCACTCAATAATGATATTACAATAATAGAAATAGAGGAAGCGGCAAGTAGTTTAAAATTAGGGAAATCCCCTGGTATAGATAACATACGAAATGAGTATATAAAAAAAACATTTGATCAACTGGCACCTGTGTATTTTCGACTATTCAACCTGATTCTGAGAACCGGTTTTATACCCAGCGAGTGGGGTGTCGGAATTATACACCAAATATACAAATCTAAAGACCCAAAGCAGCCTGTAAACTACCGTCCGATTACGTTAGTCAGCTGTGTGGCAAAATTATTCTCGTCTATCCTAAGTAATAGAATATATGGCTTTCTTCAGGCAAATAACCTACTCTCTGAAAACCAGGCGGGTTTTCGCCAAGACTACTCTACTATTGATCACATTTTCTCACTTCATGGCTTAATCGAATTGACAAAAACGAAGAGTAAACGTAACATATACTGTGCATTTATAGACCTATCGAAGGTCTTTGATAGTGTCTGGAGAGCTGGACTGTGGCAAAAATTATTTGAAATTGGAATATCCGGTAAAATTTTAAATGTTATAATGAACATGTATCGTAATATAAAATCTTGTATAACCTCTGGAACAGAGCTGTCCCCCCAATTTCGCATGTGATATGGGTATCAGACAAGGGATTATCTATCACCCATCCTCTTTTCTATCTACCTAAATGATCTCGAAAAGTTTCTTATAACTTCCAACCAAATAGCCCTGGCAGACTTAAATGAGACTACTTTCCAAGACCACATTCAACTATTTTGTTTACTGTATGCAGACGACACCGTATTATTCGCGGAAACCCAAACAGAAATGCAAAATATGTTAAATGCCTATGGAGAATATTGTGAAAAATGGAAATTGACAATCAACAATAGTAAAAGTAATGGTGTTTGTCTTTGGTAAGGCCAATCATAAGAAGAAAAAATACTTTCATATTAAATAACGAAATCATTGAGACTACAGACACGTACAGCTACCTTGGTATAATATTTTCTAAAAACGGCTCATTTACTCTAGAAAAGAACAGAAGGTGCGAAGAAGCTAGAAAAGCAATGTTCTCAATAATATGTTAGACCAGAAAAATGAAATTACCCTTGACCTGTATTATTGAATTATATGAAAAAACAGTTGTACCTATCTTAACATATCGATGTGAAGTTTGGGGTGTAGCCAACAATATAATGATTCAACGCACAGAACTCTGGTTTCTCAAATTTGTATTAAAATTAAAGAAGCCAACACCAACGGCCATGATATATGGTGAATTAGGAATTTTACCTATAACTTCCAAAATTGAACATAGAATCCTGAATTATTGGGCACGAATGATAAGCGGAAACACAAATCAAGTCTGCTACATACTCTATGCCACAATGCATAACATGATGGGAAGGTGTAAAACTGGGCTAAACTGGCCCCGGTATGTTAAAAAATCCTTAAATAACCTCGGTATGTCTCACATATGGCTCTACCATATTACTAAAACTAAGTGCTGGTTTCGCGAAACAACGCATTTAAAAATCAAGGATTCATATATTCAAACTTGGCGGACCGCTATAAACTCGTCGACAAAATACCAATTTTATCGGCTAATTAAAAGAGAAATTGAACCCGAAAAATACATTGCGAAATTGACAACAAACGAGGCATTAACTCTTATTAAATTTCGTACCCGAAATCATCGACTCGCGATAGAAACTTCTTCATGGAGAAATTTCCCAACAGATACAAAGTGCACATTATGTGGAAAATTTACCGGAAATGAATACCATACTTTGTTAGTGTGCGAAAGTATAAATAATGCCCGATCTAAATTTGTTGCGAAATTTTATTATACTCATCCAGATGAACGAAACTTGCACTTCTCATGCAAAATAATAACAAAAAGGTCATGCACAATGTCTATCGTCTCGTAAAAGAGATAAATAACCTTATCGAAAAGCTAAACTGAATTGAACGATTGCAACTCACTACCCCCCCCCCCCCCTCTGTATGGGGAAACCTGTTGTACTGCAGGCAATGGCAAGCCTGTGGAGATGAACACCGACCGCAAAGCGGTTGCTTTTACCCCCATAATATCCTGTATTATATGTGTTGAAAGTATAAGCCAGGAATATCGAGTCCACCCCACCCGGTATTAGTTGTGGAGTCGTACCCCCCCCCCCCCCCAATCCACCCGTGACAAACACATGATATGGGTCGATGCATGCACTATGTATATGTATACATAAATATTAAATTATTTAATACGTGTCTATGCCATGTATGTCCGTATATATACTCAGAGTTTACACTTAAATTATTATTCTCGATGATTATCGATACATTATTTTAACCGAAATACAAAGCCACATACATGGCTGAAGAAAAGAATCATACCCATAGCATTATCCTTTCTATATCATACATGGTTGTAAAACGCAAATTCTAATTCTCAAATATATAATAATCGTATATAAAGCTCACCTATGTACATGTAGTAATCAGAGTAATTTATCCAGAATGCAAAATCAACGGAAATCAACAGAACAAACTTGCATCGCACTCATCCATTCCGCATCGACGATTGACCCATATTTAGCGCACGGGTGGATTTAATATCACGTGACAAATCATAACGGGATCGCTATAACCTGTACGACGTCCTGGCGTATGCACGCACACCACATTTACGTGATCGCAGAAAGCATGCGAGAAACCCCTCTCTAAGGATATACAGGCATTGTTTGATACTTTGTTCGCCAACATACGATGCGACGGAACCAGTCCGCCTTTAAATGTATACGAACAGAAAAATTTAATTGAATCAATTATATTTCTTTACTATTACTATATATAAATTGTGCATGCGGTCTTGGACTATATACGAAAATCATTATGTGAATCAACGATCGACCCCTTACGAATTGCATATCGCACATGAACACTCTATACTAACCGATAAGTATATACATATATCAAATAATATGTTTAGCCAGAGAGTCTTAATGGCATATCATTATAAGACATATATATATATATATTGCTCTCACTTCCAAGAACTGGGACATAAATTATACTACATTGTATTTCTAGAACACAACGAATACTGATTGAAGACAGGTCTGTTGAACTAAATGTTTGTTCCACATGACTATATTTTAGGGATTATCTGACTTAGCCATTAAACAGACTCCGTCGCATCGTATAGGGCGAATACATGATAATAAATGTCGATGTTAATGGCGAGAATTGGTTGTGTTTCTTGTATATATGTAATTTGCTTGATCACTTGTAAATATTAATTTCACATGTAAACGTATTCATATATTTTATCTCAAATACTGTATGCATATGTACGGTTTTTATGGAGATTAAACAAAATTCAACAGTAAAAATATTCAGAGATGACTGCCCGCTCATAGCGATGTGCGATTAGTGAATACACGTCGTGTAATGCCATTATATTACTTTTCATTAATGATAAAATAATTTTAATAGCGGGGTAGCTTAATGTCATCTTTCAAGGCAAGCATTAATGTTCACTGTGTGACTAAAGCACGAAACTTTGCACAAATTTAGGTTGTCTTCATTTTTAAATGTTGAGCTACCTCCAAATCGGCTATCTTCTTGGAATGTCAAAATAAATTTCACATGTTAGCCATAAGTTCCAATATAAAATAAATTTATTTGAATTCACGCAATAGCTGTAATGTGATCGCCGAACATGTCAATTTATTATTTAAATATAGAGCGTGATCTGTATGGATTTTTCGGCCGCCATCTTGGATTTCGTTGATAGTTCCAAAATATTGAGTGTATTATTGAATGGGACCCTAGAACAATCATAGATTAATTTAGCAGAATGAACTAGATTAACAGCATTATTCATATATGATTTATGTTATGTTTATATAAACTATATTTTATAGCTACAGTTGCGATCAAAATTAAAAACTGAATCCGAGATGGCGAGTCATACTTACTGTATTTGCGAACTTTCAAATAATATATTACGTGGCAAGATTAATTGTTATATCAAATATTTTATGCAATAAATAAGCGCTCTTTAAATTGATAAGACGTAAACAAGGGGGTTAAAGTGAACGTGTAGTTAGCTCCACATACAAGCGCAGTAAGTGTGCGTTAGCTTTAGTCATAACTGGAACAATTGTGTTACTAAATCTACCCATCCTATGGGTCATCTGCGTCGCTTTCCGTCAGGATTCACGATGTCGGTGGTCACATTGGCCAATAACCTACTATTTTAGGAAATGTCCAAATAAACTTTAAGTTGGTCGAAATGTTTGACAAAACGTTATCAATGCAAGAGCCAACAATCAGATCTCATCAAATGTGACCCGCCATATCAAATCCAGTCGTAAGTCGGGATTTTTTTACCCTGTGCCAATGAATTCTCTTATATATGCGAGTCGACCATTTCAAGGACCCGCTTATCATCGGATTTGCGCCTGCCTTGGTGTTAGGAATGACTAATTGAATAAACTATACCGAAATGGTAGTTTCCAGTTACAATGCTATATAATTGATATAGCTATACATATAAAATACCCCACTGAACGGGCGCACTACAATTGTGCATATGACACCACGAGTACACGCTCTGGTCACAAACTAACAATGGTATATTATAGCTAATGATACACGCTAAATATACAGCTATATTATCACTAGTGCTATACGCATTAATATCCCAAATTAATGGGTGCACCTAGATGTGCAGATGATCGATGATGTCTGGACAATACTCATGAATTAATTCTCATCCATTAGCGATGCATGTGCTATTTAGAACCCACTGTTACCTATATAGAATGATAAATTCGTAATTGGTATCATGTTCTGGCATGCCAGCAAGAACCTATGACCCACTAGTTCATTTGGACAATCCAATTTGATTATATGCTCTATCTTGACTGGATTTGCACACATGCTGGGCCTACTGGCATTTACCATTATTTCAACCCATATCTTTGGGATGAGTGGTGGATGTTACGCTCTTCCGCTAACATGGAATTAACATACAGATTGCATATAATATGCAAATTTAAACTGAATCCGATGTATTCCACCAAGAATATGACATATATATTGCATGTAATATGCAGACTGCATAAAATATGCAACCCAAAGAAGTCACATAAAACCTAAATAAATGTTTTGGCATTATTTAAACTTCGCCAAACTTCGAAATCCATAACCTTGGACATAGGCTAGACTGTAAACATATGTGCCAATTAAATGGTAATCAATTCATTCTTGAGGCTACAGTCAGAAATGCGACACCAAATGCGACACCAAAGAAGTGATTAATTTCTTATCCCAACATCAGGGGTATCAATTTCACACCACATATGTGGCATTTATCGTCACGTGACCCAACCAACTTATGTTAGCTGTACAAGACTGGGCACCAAAGCCATTGGACACGCCTTAAAGCGTGAGTGACGGCTGAACTGCCACGTGCTGGCTATATACTATCACAACTAAAAATATCGGAACTTTTATCTTATAGTGACCAGGCACTCTTCAGAGCGGCGGAGATTAACCAGTTTAAACTGGTTAGAATATAGGTCTATCTTAAAGCGAACTGACATGCAGTCTTCACATCGGCAACGAACGCGGAGAGGTTGAAACTACAAACTACAAACCATCCAACAGAATGATTGCATGAAAATTGCAAATCCAACAATCCCACATGACGTGGCAAAAACTATGTACACATGGAATACATGTTAACAGAATGATTGCATGAAATTTGCAAATCCAACAATACCACATGACGTGGCCCAAACTATATACACATGGAATACATGTTAACAAACATATAAAATGTCGACTTATCTAATTAAATCGCCTGTCCCTGACGAGTAGTCGGCGAATAAAAATAGACACGAAACACTAGCTTACAGTGACTATCCAAATTCATAGCATATAGTGTCGGGCACCATGGTACATACGCTACCTCCAGTCAATGGCTTTCGGTTGGATGTACATACACCATCTTATATACAAAATTGACATTCCTCGGTGATAGTAATCCTGTTGAATAACTGGTTTAATTACCAGGTATCCTGTCTGCTTAGACTGTGTGGCGGTTGTTTTGTGGTGATCCGAATATGCTTGGATAAGTCACTATACAATTCATGATACAATGCTATATTATAGCTATACTATACTTATACAAATATACCTAAATGGGCACACTACAATTGTGTATATACCACCACGAGTATACGCTCTGGTCATAAACTAATAATGCTGTATTATTCTTATAGCTAACGATACACGTCAGATATACACATGACATTTCAAGGACCCGCTTATCATCGGATTTGCGCCAGCCTTGGTGTTAGGATTGACTAATTGAATAAACTATACCGAAACGGTAGTTTCCAGTAACAATGCTATATCATTGATATAGCTATACATATAAAATACCCCACTGAACGGGCGCACTACAATTGTGCATATGACACCACGAGTACACGCTCTGGTCACAAACTAACAATGGTATATTATAGCTAATGATACACGCTACATATACAGCTATATTATCACTAGTGCTATACGCATTAATATCCCAAATTAATGGGTGCACCTAGATGTGCAGATGATCGATGATGTCTGGACAATACTCATGAATTAATTATCATCCATTAGCGATGCATGTGCTATTTAGAACCCACTGTTACCTATATAGAATGATAAATTCGTAATTGGTATCATGTTATGGCATGCCAGAAAGAACCTATGGCCCACTAGTTCATTTGGACAATCCAATTTGATTATATGCTCTATCTTGACTGGATTTGCACACATGCTGGGCCTACTGGCATTTATCATTATTTCAACCCATATCTTTGGGATGAGTGGTGGATGTTACGCTTTTCCGCTAACATGGAATTAACATACAGATTGCATATAATATGCAAATTTAAACTGAATCCGATGTATTCCACCAAGAAAATGACATATATATTGCATGTAATATGCAGACTGCATAAAATATGCAATCCGAAGAAGTCACATAAAACCTAAATAAATGTTTTGGCATTATTTAAACTTCGCCAAACTTCGAAATCCATAACCTTGGACATAGGCTAGACTGTAAACATATGTGTCAATTAAATGGTAATCAATTCATTCTTGACGCTACAGTCAGAAATATGTCAGACTAAGATTAACGGCGAGTCAAATGCGACACCAAAGAAGTGATTAATTTCTTATCCCAACATCAGGGGTATCAATTTCACACCACATATGTGGCATTTATCGTCACGTGACCCAACCAACTTATGTTAGCACTACAAGACTGGGCACTAAAGCCATTGGACACGCCTTAAAGCGTGAGTGACGGCTGAACTGTCACGTGCTGGCTATATACTATCACAACTCAAAATATCGGAACTTTTATCTTATAGTGACCAGGCACTCTTCAGAGCGGCGGAGATTAACCAGTTTAAACTGGTTAGAATATAGGTCTATCTTAAAGCGACCCGACATGCAGTCTTCACATCGGCAACGAACGCGGAGAGGTTGAAACTACAAACTACAAACCATCCAACAGAATGATTGCATGAAAATTGCAATCCAACAATCCCACATGACGTGGCAAAAACTATATTCACATGGAATACATGTTAACAGAATGATTGCATGAAATTTGCAAATCCAACAATACCACATGACGTGGCTCAAACTATATACACATGGAATACATGTTAACAGACATATAAAATGTCGACTTATCTAATTAAATCGCCTGTCCCTGACGAGTAGTCGGCGAATAAAAATAGACACGAAACACTAGCTTACAGTGACTATCCAAATTCATAGCATATAGTGTCGGGCACCATGGTACATACGCTACCTCCAGTCAATGGCTTTCGGTTGGATGTACATACACCATCTTATATACAAAATTAACAAAAAATTTTCATTTTTTTTAAATAAATGTTTCTGACAATTTTTTGGACATTAAATAAAAAACATCCATTACCTTGCAGGGAGCCCCACACATATATAGAAGCATATATAAGAGTATCGTCTGCTCATGTTTGTCTGGGGCTCTGTATGGGTGAAATTATAAAATTGTTAAAGAATACAAGAAAAAATTATTAAAATTGTTAAAAAGTATTAGGCCAATGCATTCTCTTATATATGCGAGGCGACCTATGGTCGACTCGCATATATAAGAGAATGAATTGGCACATGGTAGAATCAATCCCGACTTACGACTGGATTTGATATGGCGGGTCACATATATCAGTTAAACTCTTACTTCGTTAGCAGGTAGTTATAAGCACTTGTACGAAAAACAATGTGTCAATACAATGTCAGTGCTTAATCACAATGAAGACTAGCTGCTTTTATTTTTATAGTGGATATGTACATATATGCAAACTGTTTTGCTTTAGTAATAAAGTTAACAATGTTGTCACTGATATACCCCGCTATAAAAATAACAATATCAGTAGCACTGTGATAACTGTATCACTTCCGAGATGTTTTTACATTTATTGTATTGGCAACAAATGCAACAACTCTTGAATATTTGTAAAAACATTTTGAAAAATAAATAAGATGCACTGTGGCACGCTATCGCCTTATTGTCTAGCTGACCGCATACTTGCACACGACGCTGCTATTTACAGTCGGCCCTGATCCGAGCTGGTTCACACCAGGTCAAGTGGTCCTGCTAATCTGGTACGATGTTGGTGGGCCCTGCTTGTACGGTAATGTTTATTAAGTCATTTTCGCAGTGTTTGGCTGATCCGAGCGATTTGAAAAAAAAATAGCCAGTGCCTGTTTGAAACATTCAAGAACATAAATATATTTGAACATGTCATAGTCGATTTGCAACAACTAATACAACCAGTATTAAACTAAACTGGATAGTTCCGTTATTTGTTTCTAAAGTTGTTATTTTCGCGTTGTTCTGATAAACTGAACGATTATAAGAACACCGCGAAAATAACAACTTTAGAAAAAAATAACGGTATTGTTTCTTAACAGCATCAGTTTGCCCTAACATCATCATAGCAATTCAGCAGGACCCACCAGCATCATAACACAATAGCATGACCATTTGACCAGGGGTGTGGTTGTTGTATTTTGATTTTGTGGTTGATGGTCACGTCATAATTCAAGAGTACGCATTTGAACATTTACTTTCATTCGGCTACTCTGGCTGTGAAGATCGGAGTGATATTCTGTTCTGTATCATTGATATGCACTTTATCGATATGTATAAGAAAGTGACGTAAACTTTCATTCAACCTATTTGCCGCTATGAGACCCCATTATTTCCTAGAATCTCAATCATCTGATAATTAAAGGCATATCCCTCGCGGTGGGTATGTTGTTAAACTAGTCACATCAGTTAAAACCGTCATAAACAGAAATAATATTAAAATATAGACATACTTTTGTTCTTACACATATCATAAATATTCAGTATATAATATGTTATTGCCAAGTAAATAAATCGAGTAAATAGTATGTTATTGTCAAGTATGTACTCTTTGCTAACAATATCAAGGTAAATATTGTTAGGACAATGCATTCTCTTATTAATGCGAGGCGTCCTAGGGCGACTCGCATAATATAAGAAGATGCATTGGCACATGGTTTCCGCAAAAATCACGAAGTACCAGTCATGGAATGGTTAAATAATACCTCTCTGCTGGAATTAACCGGTACTGACAAAAGCTGTCTTAGAAATGAGCATAATACCGAGTGGGACACCTAAAAAGGATGGTATAAGCCAAAAATGTGTTAAACACGTGTTATACACCTCCAATTGTCATTCAAGAACATACTGGTGGGACAGTCTCACGTTAATATCACTCTATCAAATACGCGAACATGCAATATATAAAAAATGAATACACACTTGAAAATATAAAGTAAATTGTTATTTTAGTGAACGGAGTATGTGTCCATTCATTCAAATTGTTGCAATTTATGAAGAGTAATTGCTTATTTGCTGTATCAAAACAGCATAAACCGGTCAGCTAAATGATTTATATCGCCGCACTGTGGCATGCAGTTGTACTCTTTTCTTAGAGTTTATTTTTAGCAAGACAATTTGTTAATACCGAGTGTGGACACATAAACAGGACGGTATGAACATGTGTGACACGTGTTATACACATCCAATGGTCACTCAAGAGCACATTGATGCGCACAGTTTCACGTTAATATCACCCTATCTACTGGGCGGATATGCAATATATAAAAAGTGGTTGCACTTTGTGGAAAAGTAATAGCCTATAAAGCGATCTGCCAAATGATTTATTTCGCTGAACCTTGCCACGCATTTGTACTGTTTCCTTTATACACTCAAATTTATTTTCGCTAATAAGTTTATTTTTAACAAGAACATTTGTTAATCTGCAGTTTATAAAATGTATTAAATTTACCAATTATGAATAATGACGTAACCATCAACGCGCAATTCAATTAGCACCCAGATAAGTATTTACCGGAGATAAGTGTTGTGGGTGGAGGTAAGGCTGCATGATACGCGGTGGTGTGAGATTCATGCATGACACTTTAATCAATATTTTCCAGCAGATAAGTGCTGTGGGTGAATGACCCTCACAGTTTGAAATCTGATCAGATTAAGATACGTGTTGTGGGTGGAGAACATGCTGTATGATACACGGTGGTATGCGATTCATGCATGATCCTCACAGTTTGAAATCTGATCAGATTAAGATAAGTGTTGTGGGTGGAGACATGCAGCATGCTGTATGATACACGGTGGTATGAGATTCATGCATGACCCTCACAGTTTGAAATCTGATCAGATTAAGATAAGTGTTGTGGGTGGAGATCATGCTGCATGGTTCGCGGTGGATTGACATTCATGCACATGACCATCATATTTTAAAATCTAATCAGATTAAGTTCATTTCCCACGCAAACACCAGCGTCAGCATAATGTTGTATAGGGAGAATGTTACTAAGCATATTACGTCATATATTTCCGCCACCTGTTGCCATGATACTTTTCCAACTTGTAAATCAGTCTCGGTTTCGTTGAGGTTGACTTCAGCGGAGATTGGAAGGTCGTCATGTATTGATAGTTGTGTCTCTACGGTCTCGGGTGGCGTCAGTTCAGCATGACTTCGTTCAGAAAATTGCTGCGGTTTGTCGTTGGGGGTATTGGGGGTTGGGGGTATTGGGGGTTGGTTGTATTTTTCTATATCTTCTTTGCTGTGAAGCGTTTTGAATCATCCAGATGATGATTTCCGTTGCCTTGGGAACGGGTTTGACACCGCGTTTGCTAACCACCATGTTCCACATTGAGAATAGAATGCATAGCACGCCGTTCAGACCCAATAGTTGAAGGTAGATAGCTGCAAGAAAATGAAAGCCACGTTGTAGCTGTAGTGCATATATTTAATTGCGATGCCATTGGTCGACTAAAAATGCGTTAAATTTGACATAAACGTCGAGTTAGCGGTCCCTTTGATGCTTAAGGGAAATAATAGTAACAATTGGGTGACCCCGGTAGCTCGGTTAGTAAGATGTATAGTGCATTGTGCTCACATAAGCTGCGCATCTATGGCGGGTGTGTGACCTACGCGCAGGGACGTTAAATTGTTCGTGTATCTGGGTAGATGTGTGACCTATGCGCAGGGACGTTAAATTATGCCTGTATCTGAACAGTTGTCAGTTGAAATTAACCCTCTGGATCAACTCCACCCGTAAAACGCCGTGATAAGGATTAGAGGCTTTAATGACTATAATTATGTCTATGCGTCACACGTTTTGCATAAATCCAGACTAGAACTGAAAGACATAAGCAATGAAGAATTTGCCTGTAACTACTCAGTGACAACTCTTGAATTCCCGATAATAATCATATGCATTACAGATATAATCCGAAGTGGTTACTGTCGCGTAATTGTTTTAAGTGGCAGCAACATTTATGTTGCTGCCACGTAAAATCGTGTCCCGGCTTGGACAGGGAATTAGGAAATGATATTAAAGTTTAAGGTCCAAGGTCGAAGATCTGCGCATAATTAAAATGAAATTCGATGTTTATGATAATGATTACACTCAGGCAAGTGTTTACTTCACCCATATACGTAGAATTAAGTATTGGAGAACTGGAAGAGGCGCCAGGGAAATATTATTCCAGGGAAGATTCCAGACTACTCAATTTCAACTCTAGTAGTTCACAGTTACCAATTGAGCGACCACCCGCTCTAGGAGTGAATATGTGACCCGCCATATCAAATCCAGTCGGAAGTCGGGATTGTTTTACCCTGTGCCAATGCATTCTCTTATATATGCGAGTCAACCATAGGTCGCCTCGCATATATAAGAGAATGCATTGGCCTAACAATTTTTTATCGTGTTTTTTAAATAAATGTTTCTTACAATTTTTAGGACATAAAATAAAAAAACATCCATTACAAGCACATATAAGAGTGTCGTCTGCTCATGTTTTTCTGGTGCTCTGTATGGGTGAAATTATAAAATTGTTAAAGAATACAAGAACAAAATATTAAAATTGTAAAAAATTGTTAGGCCAATGCATTATCTTATATATGCGAGGCGACCTATGGTCGACTCGCATATATAAGAGAATGCATTGGCACAGGATAAAAAAACTCCCGACTTCCTACTGGAGTTGATATGGCGGGTCACATATAATCTGAACAGTCAATAAGAAAAGAAAACAAACCAATGGATTTTGCACATATTTGAGAGGTGGATGTTTTAGTTTTGTACCAATAACTGCTAGAAATTATTTACCATTTCACGAAACAAGCATTTCATCAAATAATATGTAGTATTAGTTTTACGAGAGAGAGGTGGATAGAGAGAGAGAGAGAATGAGAGAGAGATAGAGAGCGAGGGAGGGAGGGAGAGTACGCCATGGCACAATCATTTGTTATAATGATTAACTAAAGTTTTAAATAAATGACATAACAACACACCTTAATATCAGGCAAATAAGAATGCAGCCACAAATATATCAGTCCAATGGGCATACATGTTTATATCAGTCCAAGGGGCATACATGTTTATATCAGTCCAATGGGCATACATGTTTATATCAGTCCAATGGGCATACATGTTTATATCAGTCCAAGGGGCATACATGTTTATATCAGTCCAATGGGCATACATGTTTATATCAGTCCAATGGGCATACATGTTTATATCAGTCCAATGGGCATACATGTTTATATCAGTCCAATGGGCATACATGTTTATATCAGTCCAATGGACATACATGTTTATATCAGTCCAAGGGGCATACATGTTTATATCAGTACAATGGGCATACATGTTTATATCAGTCCAATGGGCATACATGTTTATATCAGTCCAATGGGCATACATGTTTATATCAGTCCAATGGGCATACATGTTTATATCAGTCCAATGGGCATACATGTTTATATCAGTCCAATGGGCATACATGTTTATATCAGTCCAATGGGCATACATGTTTATATCAGTTCAATGGACATACATGTTTATATCAGTTCAATGGGCATACATGTTTATATCAGTCCAATGGGCATACATGTTTATATCAGTCCAATGGGCATACATGTTTATATCAGTCCAATGGGCATACATGTTTATATCAGTATGGTCAACTGAAGCAGGGGGCAATCAACATGACATGCACTTTCTCAATTATGAATATTATATGTGGTTATATTGTAAGTGAAAATTATTATGATAGTGTTATAATCGAGAGCAAATAGGTTTCTTCCGATGACAACTATATATCATGGGTGTATACACTGCACTGGCGAACAAGTTTTATTTTGCAGACGGTTTTAGTACCTGATAACATTTAAAGTTTCATTGGACACTGTAAATAAATTTGGCTTATAATGTCCAGCTGATCGGTGATTCTCGACTTTTGTGTCACATTGATCATATGTACGGTGGCGTAGAACCGCCACACCACTTTTATTTGCTATCTTGATTAACCGACTTACTGTCCTGATAAATCAACTTACTGTCCTGATTAATCAACTTAGCTATCTTGTTTAATAAACTTAGCTATATTGATTAATCAAGTCAGCTATCTTGATTAATTAAGTTACTTAATTAATCAAGATAGTTAAGTTGATAGTGATACACCGATCACTGCAGTCGTTCTTTGAAATGAATTATGATATTGGTCAATGTCTGAGCGCTGTAGATTGTGAAACTTGTAACTCTAGGGGGCATAGTGAATAATAGAACGCTCTTCATTTTCACTCCGACTTGTGATTACAGAAAACAGCACATCACGTTATATTCTGGAGAATATCAATTAGTCTCAAAAAATGTTGGGCTGTTACCCGGTGCACACCGCCTTGTTGCATACAGTCTAGAATGGGAATATCCAAAGTAGATGTAACATGACCATGATTTTTGTTTAAGCTGTCCTTGAACCGACTCTACCCCAATTCTACTCAGATTGAGATCTGATGAGCCATTGTTCAGATATTCGTGCGGGCAAACAAATATAAACAATTAATACACTCCTATGCGCGATTTCCATTGAACACGCCGTTAATTAAAAATGGTAGTGTCACTAGTGAATTATGTCATTTCTCGTGACGTCATTGACGTAACGTCGCTTACTGATCCAGACTAAAGTTTCGATTGTTGATCGTTCTCCGCATCGGGACATTTATGCATTAATTATGGGTGTTTTAGTCATATTTGGCGAACCAAATTGATGCAGAAGTGTAATCAATTAGTTCCGAGAATGACGTTAAATAATTCACTCGAGGCGAGAGACGTTTAGGTGCGCTAAAGCGCACTCGTTTCTTACCGACGTCTCTCGCCTCTCGAGATTTATTTAACGTAATTCTCGGAACCAATTGATTACTCTCTATTTATTACACTTCTATGCGCGATTTCCATTGAAAACGTCGTTAATTCAAAATGGTAATGTCACTGGTGAATTATGTCATTTCTTACGACGTCCTTGATGTTACGTCGCTTACTGAATATATCTAGATTGATGGTTGACCATTCTGCACGTCGGGACTTTCATATCTTGGTTCTTGGTGTTTGGCGAACCAAATTGATGCAGAAGTGTACTAATTAGAGTAATTGATTAGTTCCGGGAATTTCGTTAAATAATTAACTCCAGGTGAGAGACGTTTAGGTAGGAAACTCGTGCGCTAATGCGCACTCGTTTCTTACCGACGTATCTCGCCTCTTGTGAATTATTTAACTTAACACTCGGAACCAAATGAGTACTATCTATGTCTTAATAAACATAGAGCAATAACCCTAAATTGGTTAGTGCAAACAATTAAAACAGCGTTGTAAGTCATCATTATGGTCAAAATTCGTACCAAATGTCATCGTCTGATAAATATAGGTTACGAGCAGGGTGACCCGATTTCGTCCGGACTATTTCCCCTCTGCTTTCATCCGTCGAAAGGCGCGATTTGACCTTGAATTGACCATTTTGAAGGTCAAGGTCAGGTCGGGTCACGATTTGACCCGTCCGGCAGTTTTCCCGCCCATTGCTAACAAACAAACAAACAGAAAGACAGACAAAAGTCCCAAATAAAAAGTATATCACCAACATGTGTGTTTCCGAGTTCCGCATTCAAGTCGAGCTGCCTTCTCTGGACAGCCCAGAGAAGGCAGCGAGATTTGAATACGGATCTCGGAAACACACAGGGTGGTGATAGCCAATTTATCTTACAATTCGTCCCATAAAAATGCAATAAAACTCAATTTAAAACAGGAACTATTTTATTACGCGCAACACACAACGTACATAGTTCTCAGCAAGCGACATCGTGACTGGTCAAAATTTCGAGAAAAGCAGATCATGTGAATATTCAATTTCGCTTTCACTGGAATCCGATTCAATGATGAGTCGATGATATTTACGTTTCTAGTGTTCGACAAAATTGTCACTTTTGACAGGATAATTGTAATATTTGATGGTGCAATTTCCTTGGATGGTAATAGTTGTGGCAAGAGGCAATGCAGGATATGACTGTCCAATTCACTTTGTTAACAAAATTTCGTATTTCCCGACACTTCAACAATCGAATTCTGACTTGCCGTATTCGCAGTGTCACGTGTATCAGCAATTCTAGTTGGAACGGAATTCGAATTGTCGTCATTGGAATCAGAAGTTGGTGCAATGCAGAGGATATCCGACATTTTCGTTGCATTTCTACAGACGCAACAGAATAATTATTCACACTGGCAATATTTATGTAATCTGAAAGCTGTGCAATTGTGTTAGAAGTAATTTCATTATGAAGAAGTCGAGTGCACGTTGTTTTCCGGATGCAGTTATTGGTCTTTCTACCAGGAAGTTCACCTTTCTCTGCTATATTCTTCATTATTTTGGCCAATGCGTGTTGAGACTTTTACCAGAAAGGTGAATCTGGTTTCCGATTATGATTAACTTGAATGTAGAATGGTGAATCAAGCTTGCAAAGTGTTCAATGGGCGCTTCGATGTGAATACGATGCCGCAACTGGACATTCTGTAGCTGGAACTACAGGGATTGCGAATGCTTTCGGACTGAATGCTCGGTGGTGAGTATTGGCACTTTCTCCTGTTCCGGTTTTGGTCGTCCTTACATTGTGTTTAAGAAATGCAATACCATTCGCGTCCTTCCCAAGTGCAATGTCACCCCATCGCAAACTATGTTGCTCTTTTCCTGTACGCATGCCGAATAATTTAACATTATTGTACCACATCAGATGTGTTAAACCGTAGGGGCAGTCAACACTCAGCACTGATCTCTCCATGAGAAGAACTTTCGCACTCTCCGTTATTGGTTCCGCTGTATTTGGGCGATTACCTTTGCCAGCTTATTTCAACTGCTTCCTCTTGCATGATAACACCGTCCTGGAATTTTCAAATTCACGGTCCATGCATATGCGATAATGATATTTCTTTTCCCTCAAGTATCTGTGAATACCACGGTGGTATGATGTCAATGAGTCTGGCTCATAATCAGATTTCCTTATAGACAGAATGAATGCCTATATAATTGTCCATATGATTGGGCCAATTGTCTCAATAGCTTGAAATTCATTTCTCTCTGACAAAAATCTTTTGAATGCCATTATCACCAGTTGTGTTTTCTTCACTGTATAATCATTTTCCATGCTAATTATACAGTCATCTTTCTCAGAATAATGAACATCAACAAATGTTCGTGCCTTGCAATTTGATGCAGGTATCTGAACATTCAGATTCACTGCTTATGGTGCAATAACAGCAGCAGTACTAATAGTATCAGTGGTTGAAAAATACTTGCATTTGTGCTATTAGCATTGTTGCTTCTTCTCCATCCCCAAAATGGAATTGAGTACAATAATCAGAAACACTGGCTGAGATTGTGGCATCTACAGGCAACATTTGAAAATTACACTGACTTTCACCTAAAACATTGCTTTCACTAGTTTTAGAACTTTTTGTTTAATTAATTCTGCTCACAACATCATGCTAATCGCCATTTTCTCTAAATAGCTGCATTAGATCATCGTATGATACCTCGTTTGGATTAACTGCTTCAAATTCCATATTGTTTTTAATTTACGTGCTTTTGCAAGAATCGATGGATTTACATTGTGTACTCTGCACGCAGAAATTTCAAATGCAGACGTTGTTTTACGCATCTAAATCACTCTTTAAATAAAAAAATGAATTCATGGGAAATGCGATGAAAGTACGGACTTTTCGTAATCGCTCTTGTATCCTAAACAAAATATAGTTTTATTTCATTTTCCCTTCTGAACTTTATCGAATAAACATTGCCGTCAGCAGCTTCTGACCAAGACCGTACTAAAATTGTGGGGAATTCCCTAGTTAGTTTACAATATGAATTGTTGAAATAGTCCGTATTCGTGTGCGCTGTAAATAATGTGTTGCTTTTTAAATTTCGGAACATTTTGCGGTGCGTTTTTTTTTCTTTTTTCGGTCGTGTCCTGTCCTCTCTCCACATTCTTTCCACTTTGGTTGACATAAGTATTTATTATTTTACGTTCGTAGCCCACGCTAATTCATTTTACGGCTTTTAAATTGGTTATTTAGATGCTTTGTTTTGAAAACAAGCTAGTTGTCAAAACGCACGTACACTCGCTGTTGCCGTCCAGGATATCCTTGTTGCTGTCCAGGATACAAGATCTGAAATCTAGGATACAAGATCTGAAATCTAGACGTTTACACGTGTACTTGAGGATAAATAGCTAAATTGTAAGATAAATGTAGGTATTCAACAAATACACATACCGAGGGCCGACAGCGTTCCTGACTGGGCTGGTATACATGTATATATCCATCAGATATACGTAGCGTTGCCTGATAGCGTTCCTGACTGGGCTGGTTTACATGTATGTATCCATCACCTATACGTATCGAGGGCTGACATCGTTCCCGACTGGACTGGTATACATGTATATATCAATCAGATATACGTAACGTTGCCTGATAGCGTTCCTGACTGGGCTGGTATGCGTATACTTATTCACCAGATACGCCTACCGAGGCCTGATATCGTTCCTGACTGGGCTGGTTTACATCTATGTATCAATCAACTATACGTATCGAGGGCTGATAGTATTCCTGACTGAGCTGGTATACATGTATGTATCAATCAAATATACGTACCGAGCGCTGATATCGTTCCCGACTGAGCTGGTATACATGTATTTATCCATCAAATATACGTACCGAGAGCTAATATCGTTCCCGACTGAGCTGGTAGCATGGCATTCACAGAAGTGTTCATGAACACGAAAGCGAGGACCACCGTGATGATGTACCCCATGCGTTCTCCGGAGCTCAGTGGTAGGTAAAAGACGAGTGGTCCGAGGTGCGCTGCGATCATAGCTGGTAAAACATTGGCGACGAGGAAGGAGAGCGGCTGTCTGGTTAATGTGAATGGAAGGACTGCATAGGATATCTTTCCGAGCTGACTGCTGGTGATTGTGTCTCCTGTGTCAAGAATCCAGTCCATGTTTTTGCTTGAGATAAAAACGATACGCTAGCATGCTTACAAAACATAAACCTGTGACGCATGGGTATACACACGACATGCATAACCACTACCTTAGTACTATGCCATAATCATGTCAAGTTTTGTAAGTTGTAAGTTCACTTTGCTCTATGTATAGCACTTTGGTTATAGGTAACATGTGAAGTCTGCATGTCATAACTTATAGGGCGACTTCGTAAAAGCTTTTGTCGCCGTCCGCATCGAATCGACAGCGAAATTTGTCGTGACTATATTCGCACATCAACGTTAGATATTAAGTCGTAAGTTACATCGGTGAAGCTGACGATATTACTGTGTAAGAACATACTCATAATTATATAGCGTTACATAGCGTTACATAGCGTTACATAGCGTTATCCGATATATATACTTAACTGCGGGCATTATTTACCATCTGTATATCCTTAAGTGTGTACCTCATAGCCCATCGAGCCCACCATTCGGTTATATAATTCATAATACTGAACTGACCACGGACACGTCGTGATGATTATATTGACGAAATAACGGAACTATTCAGAAATTAAACATAAAAGCGATTCTTTTAAAGAGATTTTTTTCCGAAGAAATTTAAATTGACTAAATAAAGGAGATATTCAGAACTGAAAAAAACAAAACAAAAAATAAACAACATTTGAAGAGCGTTTTTTCAAGCCCGCTTTTTCTCTCGAAGAAGTGATTTTAAAGAATGACCCCAAACCTGCCCATGACCACCCACCCAGTAGATGAAAATTGACTTACATACGGCCAAAGTTGATCTGTTGTGGTGTTGTAAATTGTTTCAGAGATCTCCGCTATTTTGTCGAAAATACGTTTTATATTGTCTGATAAGGCTATGTGGATCGGGTGTTTGTGTACTTTATAATTATAGAGTAAACATTATCTGGTATATAAAGAAGATTTAATTACCTTATTTTTTACTCATTATATCCGGTATATACAGAGATGATGTATGTACCTTAGATTAGGTCGGTATATAAAGATGGTTTGTGTACTTTATAATTATACAGTAAACATTATCCGGTATACAAAGGTGATTTGTGTATATTATCTGGTATATAAAGATGATTCGTGTACATTATTTTAGCTCGGTATATAAAGATGATTTGTGTACTTTATAATTATATAGTGAACATTATCCAGTATACAACGTTGATTTGTGTACGTTATCTGGTATATAAAGCTGATTTGTGTACCTTATTTTAGCTGTAACCAGCCCGTTGGGTACTGCGATCCGGACAAACTCAGATGTGTATCCGACAACTGCGAATTTGATTTCACATTGGTGCTCCTCAAATGGAAAAAGATCGGCGCTCATTTCACATGACGTCATGATGTCACCCATAAATTTCCATTCCAATTTTCCAGCCGATGTGATCTGTATTGGGATATCGGGTGCTCGGAGCAATGTCATCGATCCCTGACTAGAATATTGGAATTAAGGTGAAACTATTGAAATGAATGGTCATACATCATGAGAGTTTGTATGTATATATGTATGTATGTATGTATGTATGTATGTATGTATATGTATGTATGTATGTATGTATGATAGTTTGGTGGGACTGACATGAACATACATCATGAGCGTTTGTATGTATGCATGATAGTTTGGTGGGACTGGCATGAACGACTGTCACGCGCACGTTCTTTAGACGCTATTAACCCTTTCATGACTGGACCTTCTTGAAAGTTTGCGAAAACCCTGTGGCAATGCATTCTCTTATATATGCGAGTCCACCATAGGTCGCGTCGCATATATAACAGAATGCATTCATCTAACAATATTTATCTTGACCTTGTAAGCCATCCTTATTATTAATTGCAAAATAATGTAAGCAAAACATGAAAAAATTATAACAAATTGATAAAGAATGTAAGATAAAAATATAAAAAATGATCAAAATATTTTAAAGAATACAAGAACAAATGCTTAAAAAAATTAAAAGTGTTAAAGAACATATGAAAAAATTATAACAATTGTTATTGCATGTCACAAAAATGATAAAAAATGTTAAAGAATGTAAAAAAAACAAAAAAAGATAAACAATTGTTAGGCCAATACATTCTCTTATATATGCGAAGCGACCTACGGTAGACTCGCATATATAAGATAATGCATTGGCACATGGTGTTTAATGCTGCGCCAGCGCAGCTCCTCTCATGAAAGTGTTAACAGTTGAAGACAGAGTCATTCATATTATTTAAATTACTTTATGAAAAAAATACCTCAGTTGATAATTTCAATGAGATAAACACAAATCAATAATCTTGCGAAATAGTTCTTCAGTTCTTCGACTGTGGAGGTGATGTTGAACATTTTGTATTAATGTTTCCCGCCTGCATCCACTTTTCCCACAAAAATGTTCGCAAACCAGACTGTGATATTGATGTGAGCCTATACATGACAAATGACAAAAGCATGGGAGTCTATGGACATGTTCACATTCCACGAAACATTTTAAACCGACAGAACGCACTATTACTACACCACACCACTACATATATCTGACTTGCCTCCTGTATGGAGAGATTATACAACAGTATAAAGGAAGACTATAGACACACAAGCATAAATAATACCTATATACAATAGAAAGAAAGATGTGCACAATCACAAGTTTTATTTTGTGCGTGTTAGATAACCAACAGTTTGTAGCATAATCGTGGAAGCTAGTAGTTGCGAACACCCTTCGCAATGTTGCAAGAGTTGAACAGAAAGACAGAAGCATACATGACAAGGTTCACGGAATTGTGGATATGGTTTGACTTCGCATATGCTAGAGTTTCCAAGAAGAAGATATGCGAAAGTGTCCACAGAGTGTGAAGCCAGGCATTCGTAGCACTGAATGTCGTACACATCGACCACGCTCTCCCAGAATATATTCCTGAGATGATTCAACGATTGGGCTCGACAGTCAGATGTTACGTGTATAATTTCGTTGTTGTATATCGAGCCGTAGCCTGCGCCGAAACAGGCGGTCCGAGGCGAGCGACCGCCCTCGCGGGAAACGCGTCCGAGGTTTCCCACTCTTTAGGCGAAAAGCGGGAACGAGAAATCTCCCGTCGGGGAGTGAGATTCGTGAGTCGGGCCTCCGAGGCGAAAAGTCGTTGCACGGGCGAGAGGAATCGATCAGTATCCGACATTTCGGCCTCTAAAGGCGAAAAGCCTGGGACCGATAATTGGCGCTGGGGAAGTTTTTTAGCACAGCACAGACTGTTTGCGTTCGTCGTTTTGTTCAGAAGAAGTGCCAGGTGTCACAGTTCTTTTGAATGATGGCGATTCCTTGATACGATATCACATATTGAGAGGGGTATGAGTGACATCGCAAGAAGAAACATAGATGTGAATCATTGGCAACAGATTCCGACCAATATGCCCGATAACAGTTTTTAACTTATGATTTCAAGATATTCTTCCATTCTTGTTTGTCGGGAGACACCCCCGTGTCAATGAAGATTAGAACAAACTCGAGCAGACTATATTCCTCGAGAAATCAAATCCATCACGAATTCCTACGAATGTCTCACAAAAAGAACACGTTGCTGTACTTTAAAGATGAACAGTTTCAGTGGGGTTTGATGGTCAGGAGGAAGGATTAGGTTTTCGACGAAGATGAGCTTTCTAATATGAATTAACTTTTCTATGGGTAACATCCCAAGGAGGCTTAGCGATAAGTTAGTTCTTGTGCGAACCTGCAATAGACTGACAATGTTTAACACGGGTGCAGAGTGTTTTTTGCCTGTGGCTGAAGTGCATTGACTTTGTTAAGCGGGAAGAGTTCAGCTCCGAATAACGATTTCGGTAATACAACTGACTTCGTGATGTTGACGACTGTTCTGGTGTGCTAGCCTGTAGTGCTCGGCTTCCTGTTGTGGAGAATTAAGACCGCCTCAGTCTGCATAATTCCGAGGTGTACACAATCAGAACTCTCGGTGATGGGTGTGCCTCCATCAGACCGAGATCTAGTCATTGACTTGTGTTGCTGCATACTTTCGTTGAACACGACCACACGGCTCTTGGAAGACGAAAACACAAAACGCCGAAACAAATTGAGAGCATCGTGTCGAGGCCATGTTTTGTCAGAGACACGATAGCAATATCATGAGCTGTATAACACATGTTATTTATATTAAACGCAACAGTTTAATTTATAATGTGTACTTTTAATTTAAGCATATGTTAATGTATATGAAAAATATATTTACAAATACGAATGGATTGAGGCACAAGTTTTAAAGCGTACATGGAGCATCGCTCCTGGTACATTTAAAACAAATACTTTAAAATTACAAGATATCACAAATGTTTAGCAAGGGATATGGAATACACAGCGGGGCTGGTGTTCCATCAATAATCCAAACTCGATATTTTAGAAGTCGCCGAGCAATTTGTAGATTGTATAATCAGTACCTATATTTGGGATTGTCTGTCAGCTATATAACTTATACCGGTAGATCATCTAGATGATCCCAAAGGGGTCTAGTCGGCGTAACGTTAATTGAGGAAGATAATGTTGCAGGTTAAACACTTCCAAAAATGACGCTAGCGGGATCAGGGACAGCAAAGGTGGGAGGGTACAACATAATTGAAGACATTTTTGTCGCTGATTTCCACAAAACTTACAGATACTCTAATAGTGTTTAAAGTTGTCACAAATGCGCCGTTCGAGCCAGGGATAGGGAGGATGGGGTGCCAAAATTTATAAAAATAGTTTTGACGTCGAATTCAACCAAATTAATATATATTCTTCTCCATCATGCGAGTAAACTAATCGTGTGGTTTAACTATGCAAAATATGTACCGTTTAGGTCAGGTGTAGGGAGGGGAGGGTCACCAATATTGATAAGAATGTTTCAGTCAAGTGAATTATATCATAAACTACTTCCTACTTTGTGCTAAAGCAATATGTATAGGACTACATTTGACCCGATCCAACTTTCAATAAAGGCATTTATCGCTGAATTGAACTTCAAATATAAATGCGATAAGTACACATCCAGATGCAACATGCGAAATCAAGAGTTTCAAAATCGATGGCTACCCTTAAAAAATATAATTAATGACAAGACTGATTGACTTGCTGATACCCCCAACAAAACTAACTTTATACATGTATATACCCCGATTAACACAATTATATACATAGAGCCCGTAACCCGAGCTATCTCTCAAATTTACATTAATCATTTCTTAACTTGATCATCAAAAAGCTGGCACGAATTTATCTGCGCCAAACTTTACTCTTTATATAACTGTATAAATGACACTCTTCATTAAATGCGCAAACGTTGTGTCGCCAAACGGCCAACGGAAAAACAAACTAAGTATCTCTTTATAAAAACTACACCAAAATAATTATATTATTCATGCATAATTGTATTAATGTCGCCAATGAGAGAGTAGCCCAAGTGAAATTCACTTGGGAACGTGCAAAAATGAGTGCAGGAATACAATATGTATCAATGTATCGTTACGATAATGCTTGTGCTATGCGTATGTATGTCTGTCTCATGTTTTTGTTGTTATATCTTCTTCCTCAATAAAAGAAGAAAGAAAAAAAGAAGAACGTTTTTAGTCTGTGATTTCTACCGAACTTATAAGTAATCATTGAGTAATATAATGGTGTGGATTTAACACTGTAATGATGCTCTATTCGAGTCAGGGACGGGAGAGGCAACAAAATTAAAAGTCGTCGCCGAGA
The DNA here is from genome assembly GCA_032622095.1 of Siphonodentalium dalli. NCBI lineage: Eukaryota > Metazoa > Mollusca > Scaphopoda > Gadilida > Siphonodentaliidae > Siphonodentalium > Siphonodentalium dalli. The sequence goes on along the minus strand of CP136068.1, from coordinate 159,222,519 downwards.
TACACCTCACTTATGCATAACAATTTGATAGATAAGTCACTATAATTAATAAAACATAATTGTTATATACATGTAGGTGTCCCCATGAATATAATGGTGTGATTCAAAGTTGGCAGAGCGGTGCCATGGTCAGGAACCTACATCAGAACGGTGCCATGGCCAGGAACCTACATCAGAGCGGTGCCATGGTCAGGAACCTACATCAGAGCGGTGACATGGTCAGGAACCTACATCATAGCGGTGCCATGGCCAGGAACCTACATCAGAGCGGTGCCATGGCCAGGAACCTACATCAGAGCGGTGACATGGCCAGGAACCTACATCAGAGCGGTGTCATGGACAGGAACCTACATCAGAGCGGTGCCATGGCCAGGAACCTACATCAGAGCGGTGACAAGGCCAGGAACCTACATCAGAGCGGTGTCATGGACAGGAACCTACATCAGAGCGGTGCCATGGCCAGGAACCTACATCAGAGCGGTGTCATGGACAGGAACCTACATCAGAGCGGTGTCATGGCCACGAACCTACATCAGAGCGGTGCCATGGCCAGGAACCTACATCAGAGCGGTGACATGGCCAGGAACCTACATCAGAGCGGTGTCATGGACAGGAACCTACATCAGAGCGGTGCCATGGCCAGGAACCTACATCAGAGCGGTGTCATGGACAGGAACCTACATCAGAGCGGTGTCATGGCCATGAACCTACATCAGCGCGGTGTCATGGACAGGAACCTACATCACAGCGGTGGCATGGCCATGAACCTACATCAGAGCGGTGCCATGGCCACGATCCTACAGCAGAGTGGTGCCATGGCCACGAACGTACATCAGAGCGGTGCCATGGCAACGAACCTACATCAGAGCGGTGCCATGGCCAGGAACCTACATCAGAGCGGTGACATGGCCAGGAACCTACATCAGACCGGTGTCATGGACAGGAACCTACATCAGAGCAGTGCCATGGCCAGGAACCTACATCAGAGCGGTGCCATGGCTAGGAACCTACATCAGAGCGGTGTCATGGACAGGAACCTACATCAGAGCGGTGTCATGGCCATGAACCTACATCAGAGCGGTGCCATGGACAGGACCTACATCAGAGCGGTGCCATGACCACGAACCTACATCAGAGCGGTGTCATGGACAGGAACCTACATCACAGCGGTGGCATGGCCATGAACCTACATCAGAGCGGTGCCATGGCCACGATCCTACATCAGAGTGGTGCCATGGCCACGAACGTACATCAGAGCGGTGCCATGGCCACGAACCTACATCAGAGCGGTGCCATGGCCACGAACCTACATCAGAGCGGTGCCATGGCCACGAACCTACATCAGAGCGGTGCCATGACCACGAACCTACATCAGAGCGGTGCCATGGCCACGAACCTACATCATAATTTGCTTGAAATTTTTACATTAATTTTTTCCTATATTATCGAACGTTATCAGCAAGCCATTAGACTAATGAGCTCACACAAACACTCATATCGGATACTTCAAAAACAGGATATCGATCTAATGAGCACACACAGACACTCATATCGGATACTTCAAAAACAGGATATCGATCTAATTTGTTTTAAAGAGATGTTGCCTTTCAAATTCCATACGTTGAACAATATTGCGTTGAACGCTTACACCTTCTCAACGGCCATACTGATATATGGATGGGAATCACGTGATTCATAGTGAGGTAGAAAACATCGGTACATACTCATTTGCTATATGTTTTTGTTGAGTTATTGATATAATGTTGGTGGGGAAAACGATCATCTCAATAATATGGCAAAGCAGATGGTGTGGGGCCACCGCCAGAACCAGGGGTTGGGTGTGAATGTCAAATTTAATAACGACTTTGTTTCTCTATGATTTCTAATGGTGTGGTTAAAAGATACATATATAAGGGGGCGTCCATGCCAATAATGAAGTCGGCGGAGGAGCGCAAACAATGATAAAACAGTTTTGTCGTCGATTTCAACAAAATCATTTCCATGCTATATACAATGTAATATAATGGCATGGGTTAAAGATATTGAAGTGCCCCGTCCTTATCAGGGATGTGATCGGGGAGGGGCACAAACATGATATAACTGTTAGGTCTGATATATAGTAATCTCCTAAATACAGGGAATATAACGGTGTGGTTTAAAGATAATTAAGTGGCGCTGCCAATGTCAGGGATGGGATCCGGTTAGGGGTGCAATTAATGATATATGTTACTTTTTTTCTCATCGATTTCAATCAACTTATAGGGAAACGAACGGCGTGATTTAAATGCATAAGCGATTGCGTGTGGACATGGCACATACATTAATGAAACGTGTATGTCGTCACTCGTCATGGAGGAGAGTGGAGCCAAAACAATTATAAATCATTTATATCGCGGATTCCTTCCAATATATACATTTATATCGCGGATGCATCCCAGTATATACATTTATATCGCAATATGTAAGTGATAATATAAACCTAATGGTGTAGTTTAAATTTCCGAAGTGGGACCATTCGGAGCAGTAATGGGAATCAGGCGAGAGTGACACCGAAATTGATCAATTATTATTTTCGCAGATATTCAAAACAGTCAAAAATTCAATAAAAAAAGTGTCACCGACTTAACTACTACGCTTATAATCATCTCCATTATTCGATATATTTGTATACTGGTATCAGCGAACAATCACAGACCAGGAGACCAATGCGTGATATTACACTCACCTGTTGCTATGGATGACTGGCGGCGCCCATGCCCGACCTTGTGATTCATAGATGACACCAACCGAGTTATTTGCATTCCACTTTAGCCGTGCGTCTTCCCACTCCTGAGGATATATATGGTATATTCACATCGGGGAGTATATTAATATATTTTCTTATCTGTCACTAGTGGCTAATAGCTAATAGTCCAAGCGGTAATCACTTTCATTGTATACCTGCGCGCATGACGTCATTTTACTTCCGTACCCACAGATAAACAATGTCGGACGATTTCCAATTGGTGCTGCTGTATACACAATGGAGGTACAATAACTGCCATTGGAGCCAGGATGATCGAATATGCCATGTACATCACATTTAAAATTGATGGGGATAGATTTCGTAACCAATGTCAAAGCCAGTCGGCTGAGAAAGATCAAAGCGACAGACACCGCAGCCGACTCTGCAATCGGCGGCGAAACTCAAAGGAATAATACGATTGACGCTGCCACTGATAATATCCGTACGTCCCAATTCCCAACTGATGCTTCTACATTTGACTTTCAGTCCTTTATTGAACTGAACAACAATCAATGCAAATACACCGATAAGACAATCTATGCCATGAACATATATAAATAATTTATTATTGAGCCCACTATTGCAGAATCTAGAGAAATTCATAACATTGCACCTAGTGAACTTTGTGATCTCCTAAGTAGGTTTTTTATGACAGTTTAGGTCGGATGGCTCGGACTATGAGCCTCACACATTCAGGACAATGTTTGGTAGCTTTGAACGCCATTTGCGACGCCACAAATATGGATTCAGTCTTGTTGGGAGTGTCGAGTTTGCACAGATGAGAGAGGTCGTTTCATCAAAGCAAACATCCCTGAAACGTGAGGGTAAGGGAAATATCCCAAATAAGAGAGACCCCATTTCAAACGAAGAGGTGAATGAATTATGGCAGTGTGGACAATTTGGAATTTCAACTCCCCAGAGCATAATAAACGCCCTTTGGTTTTACTACACAGTACACTTTGGGCTGATGGGTACGACAGAACATCATTCCATGAAGTGGGGAGCAATCAGCTAAAAGGTGAGACCGACGGTCTCCCATACCTCGAATTCAACGAGAGGCAGTCAAAAAGAAGGACAGGTGGGGACCCTATAAACATTCGGGTGGTTGTACCCAAGTTGTGGGAAAATATAGAGGACACAGGACGATGTATTGTACAAGGTTACAATGCTTACTCTTCCCACAGACCAAGCAACTATTCCAACAAAGATGATCCGTTCTATATATATAGCCACGCACACTGGGATTCCAAAATTGAATGAGTGTTGGTTTAGTCGAAATGTCATTGGTATAAACAAACTTATCTCACTCATGAGCACGATGTTCAATGCCGCTGGAATCCAGACCACCAATAATATTTCCAACCACAGTGCCAGGAAATTCCTGATTTAAACATTAAACGACAAAAATATCCCAGCCAACCAAATTATGCAGATTCCAGGCCATAAAAACATTCAGTCGGTAAACAATTATTGCATTGCAGTGCTTCCTCGAATAACGCGGTGAATAAAATACATGTAACTGGCGGATTCCATTCATTATTTTCTGGAAACATTAACAGAGAAAAGTTCAAAATCCACGTTCACAATAATCCGCCAGCGAAACGCGCCCGTGTCCTTGACTCTGGTTCAGACAGCCAATATAATGCGTTGATTATACAAACGTTACATTATAACGAAAAACTGTGAATTACTCTTGAAAACTGATTATTTGTTTTGATTAAAATATATTATTGACAAATATTACCAATAAATAACCCAATACACGTCAAATAAAGACGAAACTGACTTTATTTCGTTGCGTGTGTGTGGCAGTACTGACGTATAGTGGTGAAGCGTCTGAGTCAACACAAGAATTGTATACAGTATGCGTGTTCTCTACAAAGCTGATGTTAAAAGGGCAAAAAGGTTTAGTTTTTTTCATGTGATATACAAGATCTTCAATTCATTATGTTGGGATATAAGATTTTATGAAATTCATTTGATAAATTTGATTCACAACTCGTCTACGACTCGTTGTGAATCAAATTTATCAAACTCGTTTCATAAAATCTTATATCCTCTCTCTCGCTCTCTCTCTCTCTCTATATATATATAAACATTGTATATATATATAGAATATACGCATAGTGTTTCTGAATAACAAATTTAATCCACGAGTGAGATTGGCGTTTACACCACGAGCTTCAGCGAGTGGTGTAAATCGCCAATCCCACGAGTGGATTAAATTTGTTATTCAGAAACACTATGCGTATATTTTGTTTATGCCACGATCTTTACAATGTGAAAATCGTTATTTCCAATTAAAATCGCCATCAAACTATTTTCAAACTACGAAAACATGACCCGTTTACGCTTTGCAACGGCAACCACAGGTGTGGATTAAACCTTTACCTTGCCGCGCATTGATATCACAACACTGGAAAGTAAGTAAACAACACATACCTCTTTTAAGTGAACAAATTAAAGATATCATGCAAGTCGTTCGAAACAGTAAAGCCACCAAACATCGCTAGAACTTCCGCCAACAACAATATTCTGACATTAATTTCTAAATTGATACGGCGCAGACGTTCCATACATTTACGAACATTTGTTTACATCCGAAACGTACTTTCCAGTGTCCGTACCTTGTTCATTTTAATTTATTCGAGATAAAAATATATTGAGAAAAACATACTGTATTGTGTTATTTGTAACAATTGCGATACAACAGACATTAAAATGTCTTCCTTGGCGTTTATTTTCGGTGTTTGTTTGTATAATGAACCGATTAAGTCCAATTGTTTCCGCGAGATGTTATCGCTAAAAATAACTCACACCGGTGCACTTGTCCGGGTCACGAAAGGTCAAACGTATCGTAGTTCCTGCGATGGATAAACACTTTTCCGTTCAAATTGTATGGAAATAGTTTAATCCACTCTGCGAAGTTCAATCAACAGTAGGTACGTTTAATCAACAGGTGTTGATTAAATGTAAAATTTAAACAGATGGCTTTATTTATATAGTAAAATAGGCGATCGTGGTATAAATATGTGGTATGTTCACATCGGGGAGTATGTGTATGAGCGCAGTGGGGCGGCTTTATTATGTGTGGCTTCATTTGCCATATTTGATAACTAAATGCATAATTATAGTGGTGTAACTGGTGTCCAGTAAGACGATGGATGTCCACACAGCTTACCTGTTTGGCGTGGTATCAGGTAGCTTGCCGAATGAAAAAGGGAATTAACTCTGCTAAATCAATAATAATGATAGTCCTAAGTCTAATGAAAATAATTAACTAAAATTATAAGAACTGAAGCTTGGACAGATTATGCATAATTCAACAGATATATGCGCTGACTGAAAACGAGTAATGGGTTTTAAAACATTATTTCCAAATTAACTGGTGTCCACATGTGCATACAGTGGAGAAAGAGTGTTCAATAAGCAAAACACTCAACCCTGTGGTGGTTTTCATGGGAGAGCAATTAACGGTGAACATGTCAATGTTCGACCAATCGGCCGATCGATTCATATTTTCTCCCCTCTACGGGGGAAAATGTCAAAGTTTGACCAATCTGCCGATCGATTCATTTTTAATCTTTAGCCTAAACCAGCCAAAGAGCTGATTTCAGGCTTTTTCGTCCACCGGTTCTTTCTTTCGATTTCCGCCTCTACGGGGAAAAAAGTTAAATTTCGACCTATCTGGCGATCGATTGTTTGTTTTGACTTTTAGCCTAAACCGGCGAAAGTGCGGATTTCAGGCTTTTTCACAGCACCGAAAGCTTGAATGGCGAGGATTAGCAATACTGTCAGAAAATCCCTTAACATTTACTGGAAATGCACCCGTGAATTGGTCTAAATTCTCAGTCGCGGTCATTACGGTGGAATGTACCGTGGTCCGAGAAGAAACCGCCACCATGTAAGACTACACACTCGATTTCACAGACGATAGCTCGTGCTAAGAAGTTGCGGCTAGTTTTATGTTTGATTTTCTTTTGTTTTCTGGTGCTGACACAGCATTACCACATACTATGATGAGTTCAGTTACACTATTCATACGCATTAATAGTGTAACATTATAATTGAACATGTTTAAGATTTGGAACTCGATATGGTCGCAGACATATTGTTATACCAAAGTTAGACACGTCCGGTAATTATTCGGACGTGTCTGAATTTAGAGTTACTAATATGTCTGCGCCCATGTCGAGTTCCAAATCTTAAACGTGTTCAATTATAATTCATCTCTAAATATATCCAAGACATCACAGTGGCGACAAGGATTAAATTATATTGAAATAGCAAGCACGATACTAGATTTCCCAGAGATTGATCCGATTCATGATGGAGGTGCGGTCTTCTATGGGACAAATTGTCGCGAGATAAAAACGCAGATTTGCATTTTAGCAAAGGTATAAGCAGGGTCCGCGGTGGACCGAACTTTAATTTTGCCAAATTATTTGCCAAATTAATTGTTTTTTGCCAAATTCTTATAGAATTTGCCAAAATGCTATCCCTGATAGTATCATTTTATGCAACCTTGATTCTTATGTTTTGACACTCGCGGTTTGAACGACTGTTGATATCGATAGGAAAGCAGTTAGTTAACAATTATACTCGCATCTCCATTTTAGTTTATCATACATCAATAAACCAATCACCGAACAAGAACATGATATGAGGGTTGCTTCGTCAAGAGGGCACACCACAAGCGGATTAACTATGTGAAAAAATCTAAATACGGGTAATCCCTCCACCCGTCGATACTAATGTTATCAGATTACTTTGCATCTTAATAGAGGTAAAACACCACTAATATAATTATATTGTAAGAGTTTCTTGAAATGAAATGGTACTGATTGACCAATATTTTTCAACTTTCTTGAGGAACTTGACTTGCAACACTTTTGTCAAATGAAAATATTTTTTGCCAAATGTGAATTATTTTTGCCGTTGCCAAATCCGCGACACGTGACTTCTCACATATCTGTGTACAGATCTACACCAATGTAAACATACCCTACGTGTGGTTCACTACCGCTATTGGTGACAACAGTGATAAATTGTTTCAAGTTGAAGCAGTGTGTTAGTGTGGCACATACTTATTCTTGGTCACAGCTCTGCATTCAGTGACACATACGCATATTATAGTACGATATATTGTTCGGCTACGTGTTTATATATGGGAAGTCCCAAAACATTGTACTGACCAACTAACTTGACAATCAAATATTCTCAAACGATTCCCACTTTTAACATAATTATATTTAAAATGCGCCTGAAAAATATACTGTAATTTCAGTGGATCAATATTAGGTTATCAGAGAAAGCTCAACAAGTATCACCGTTGACACATTCACGTCTTAATCGTTCTGTTAATTATTTCCAAAAAATAGTTTGATTTCACATTCGTGACAGCCGCTATTGACGTACATGTATCAGTATTATGGGAATGACAAAAATACAAGGTTGATTTCGCAAACTGATTACCCAAACTCCAGATGTAGCCCTCAATTTATATGTTTATTACACCGATAATTATATGTACGGATGATGCTACGATTACGGTAATGTAGGCGATCGTCACGTTATACTCACTAGTCCAATGAACACTTGGAACTTCACCACCTGTGTCTCTATATCCTGTAAAGTGAGAATGTTATAACGACAACAGATAATCATTATCTGCCAACACGACATAAACGATGTAAAACTATGTTATTTTACTTTATGTTCCGGAACTCCGCCTTTCAGTAACTTCACATATTACAACCGGAGTTCCGATTGTTGTGTGGACCGCTTCCAACTATACCGGAATGTCCGTATATTTCTATTATAAGAATAAATGCTAATTCCCCAGAAAGACTCAACCTTGATTCAACCCGAAATCAGCTCTATCAAATTAGACTCGGTAGGTTGGACCAGAGAACATACCAGTAAGGAGTTGACAAAAACAGTTACGGTGATAAATTATTAGAATACTGTAGACGCAATAGTTTTGCAATACTTAACGGTAGAACTGGTCAAGATAGAAATGTTGGTGCCCTGACATGTAGGGACGCATCAGTGATAGAGTATACCATATGTTCATCAACAACTATTCCTATCGTTATGGACTGTCTGGTGTTAGACTATACTGCTTTGTTTTCCGACGTGCAGTGCAGGCACTGTTGCGGTTTTATCGTGGAAAAAACCATCCGAAAGCGACGCGATAGAACAAACCTGGAACCGGATAGGCACACCGAAGTGTAATATTGACACTTATAATATTAACAGTATAAGTTCGAAACTTGAAAATATGGCGGACACGGACGAAAAAGGCCGCTCAGAATTATTGAACGAAGTTGTACAAGATATCACGAATATAGTTGTAGGAGCAGCTAATAAAACCTTCGATACTAAGACATATTCTTCTAATCAACCGAAAGTCACAAAAAACATAATCACACTAAACCATGGTTTACAATACAATGTCGAAAGGCTCGTATGGAATACAGAAAGACCGAATGCACAATGTCTACTCGAAATATGCGATGAAATCGGCGGCCAAAACATATAAACGAGAAATGGACTTCGCTATCAGGACACACAGGGAGACAATGAGAAGAAACAGTTCAAACATGAACACGCGGAACACACGCGATTTCTGGAATTTGTTAACCAATAGAGAATCAAAAAACAATAACCATTCAATTAAGCTTGCTCCACTTGCTGAATTCTTTCCCAATATAAATTCTGAGCACTAAGACACAGCCTCGCGATATCTTTTGTGACCAAACCCTGGAACAGCCGACACAAATTTAAATAAGGCAATTAGTAGGGAAGAAATAGATACAGCTCTAAGAATTCTGAAAAATAGTAAATCGAGCGGCCACGATAACATTTTAAATGAATATCTTAAGGCATCACAACCACGATTGCTGGATACATATCACAAACTCTGTAATACAATTTTAGACTCAGGATGTGCACCCGAAGAATGGTTAATTGGAACGATTATACTTTTGTATAAAAATAAATGTAGCCCCGTGGGCCCCAAAAATTATAGACCTATTACTCTGTCGAGCTGTTTTGGTAAATTATTCACAAAAAATGTCTCAAATAGACTTAATGCTTTCGTTGAAGAAAACGACAACCTACTGCAGAATCAAACAGGTTTTCGTAAATATTATTCGACTTATTCGAGATAATATGTTTATCCTTCATATATTAAGTAAAATATGGAAAAAACTTAAAACGAGGCTAATATTTGCTTTCATATATTTTGAAAAGGCGTTTGATAGAGTGTGTCTGGACTATGGCTCAAAATGATACGGAGCGGAATTAATGGAAAGTGTTTAAAGTTGTTATAAACAAACCGATTCAAAGAGTACTGGAAAAAAATGGAAATTACACGTTAACGTTGAAAAACAAAAATACTAATGTTATCCAGACGAAGAGTGCCAAAAACCCGTATTTTCAAATTTGGCGACCACGAAATCTAGAGAGTACAAAATTTTAATTATTTGGGTATAAATTTTAAACGTTCAGTTTTTAGAGGGAGAGGATGAATATGTTGGATTCCCTTTTTCAGTTGCAAAAGTAACACTAACCGAAAAGGCGACAAAAGCCATGTACGCGTTAATTGGAAAGGCCAGAAAAAATTGCCTCTCAATCAGGAATATGTTTTACTTAATCGACACCCTGATCGCCTATTGCTTTATATGGGTTTGAAATATGGGGATGCGCAAACAACGACATTGTTGAAAACTTACATAGAAACATTCATTAAGGATATTCTCAGATCAAAACCTAGCACCTCTAATTACATGGTGAACGGCGAAAGCGGTCGACCGCCACTTGCTATACTTATCAACGTACGAATGATTAAGCTTTTGGTGTAAAATTATAAACCATGAAGATTACATATTAGTGCAGCTGCCAAACGCCACAAGCTGTCGGGTAACCCTACCCAATGTAGAACGTGTTAAAACCAACTTTTTTTGAAGGAGACATATATACTATTGACGAAAATAATTGTGAAAAATAACGGAATTGGTGGTGGCTATTCTCAAATCGACGATGAACGATACCCACCAGTGACTTTTTCCAGAAATTAACGATTTTGGTAAAGTGAGCCATGCGGCTATTTCCTAAGATATTTACCCACATTGTTGGTGTTAAAATTACTATAGCATACCATATCTCTTCCTGATATACAAAAAGTGTTGGTTAATTTAGATTTTCCTGCCATTTGTTGAAAAATCTCTCTTTTTTACAAAAATAATATTTTTCAAACATTATCATTCAAACGGATATTGCAATAATGCTGAAATATTTAGTCCATATGGTGAAGTAGTTATCTGACAAGCATACGAAGCAAGAAGTTAACAGAAATTTTATACGGTTTGCGAGATATTGGATTTTAGCTACCCCTCCCCAAAAACGTTTTTGGTCGAAAAAATACATATTTTTGATAACGACTTTACAAATATTTTCTAATTGATCTTAATGGGGCCCAATATGAATCTTGTACTGAAAGTTTTGTCCAGATATACCGTTTACTTGATTACAGATGTGTTCATGCTTTCAGACCCCCAGTTACAACAACAACAACAATTATTTTATTGACAACAGGTAATTTTGCATGCATTAACATCGATGTTAAGTACTAAAACCTGTGTTATAAACAACACGTGACCAACTATATAATTCCTATGGCTCAGTAGTTATCTGGACATCACAAGTATAAAGTATTTGACAGAAATTGTGAATGGTTTTCCAGATATGGAAATTAGGTACCGCTCCCCCTTACGCGATCTGGTAGAAAAAATACATATTTATGATAACAACACAGACCTTTCTAAATGATTATAATGGGCATCTAATCATGATTCGTGTGATGAAAACCTGATCCGTAGACACCGCTAGCGTGGTTATAGATGTCATCAGGCTTTCAAACCACCAGTTACAACAACAACAAAACATGTTATTTATAACATGTAATTTTATATTAACATATAGCGAATTTGAGGAACTAAACTATTTGTACTAAACGACACATAATATAAATTACACATACAGAACAAAATCATTGTTGCTTCCATAGTGATTGTTAGAGTCCCTCTAAATCGAGCAAATTATAGAAGCTATGGATATTGTATTTTATATCTCATAAACTAATTTGACCAAGGTGGAAGCCTTAGTTCAAATATGTTCTATATCGTGACGCCCCCACTGCCCTATTAAAAGTCTTGAACACACCACGAACTGAAAGAATATGATATCAATATTAAGAATCAACTATACAGGATAGTTACATAAGGAAATATGCAATATTTATGGATGGGTTTGTTACCGAAATAGTGTGGCACTTTACTAAACGAGGCTGCGTGGCAAATATGAAGGGCGAATTTTCTATTATTTCGAGAACACTCTACCCGATTTAAAGACTTGAACACAATACGAAATGAAGCTATATGCTCTATATTAACTGAGAGTGTGACTGGAATGTAGTACTATCAGATAATACATAATTTGTATGGGTGGGTTGTGCCTGTGTCGCTTTACACATATTGGCTGATAAATAAGACGAGTTTGCTGTTTTGGGGACCCCCTACACAATTGACGTGTTAAAGTTGAACAAACCACGAACTGAAATTATTGCTGTAAATATTGACCGAGGATGTGGGCAAAGGATAGTAATATCGGGACATACATAATGTTGATGGATGGCTTGGTTGGTTCCCGAAAACCTTTAGCACTTTACAAAAATCGGATGGCAAACGCCAAAGGCGAATAATTTTTGTTTTGTGGGACCCCTTTATAAGCCCATTTAAACTCTTGAACACACCATGCGCCGAATATATATGCTTTTATTATTAACTCACATTGTGAACGAAAGGTAGTGCATGCTATCAGGGAATATACAATTTATATGGGTAGTTTGGTTCCCAAAATATTTTGGTACTTTACAAAAGGCGGCTGGCAAATACCAAAGTTGAATATTTTCTTTGAGCACCAATGGATGGATATGTTCTCAATATTAACTGAGGTGTGGACAAATGGTAGGTAATTCGGGAAACATGCATCTTCAGTGGGTGGGTTGGTTTCCGAATGTATGGGACACTACAAAAAGTGGCTAGCAAAGAGAAAGGGGAATTCTCACTGTTTTTGGGTACCCATAACCCTTCTAAACTTTTTAGCACACACTGAACCGAATCTATATGCTCTCAATATTAACTGAGTGCGTGAACGAAAGGTAGTGCTTTCATGTATTATATACAATTTGTATTGGTGGTTTGGTTCCCGAAATCCTGGAGCACTTTACAAAAGGCGGCTGGAACATACGAAATGTGACTTTTTTGTTTTGAGGCCACACTACCCCATTTGAAGTCTTGAACACAATGAACCGAAAGGATATGCCCCCAATATTAACTGAGTGTGTAGAGAAATTGCTATAGCAAGAGTATAGTATATCAGGGTCTTGAATGTCTTGGTCACTTTACAAAAAGCGGTTGGTGAACGAGAAAGGCGAATACACACTGTTTTTATGGGGGGGACCCCATTAACCATGTAACATCTTGATCACAGCATGAACCGAAGTTATATTCTGTCATACTTAGCTGAGTTTGTGATCGAAAGGTATTGCTATTATGGAATTATTAATTGATATTGGTGATGTGGTTCCCCCGAAATCCTGGAACACTTTACAAAAAGCGGCTGGCAAACACGAAAGGCCAATGTTCTATATTGTTTTGATGACCCCACTATCCCACTGGAAGTCTTACAAAAAATGATATGCTCTTAATGTTAACTGAGGGTGTGGATAAATGGTAGTATCCGGAAATACGAATCTGTTATGGATGAGATGGTTCCCGAAAGCCTATATATGGCACTTTACAACAAGCTGCCGGCAAACGAAAAGGGCTATGTTTCACTGTCTCAGGGGAATCCAATCCCTATTTGAAGTCTTGAACACACCACTAGCTCAAGGCATATGCTATCAATATCACCATATATTGTGGCCGAATGGCTGTTCTATCAGAAAAGATGCAATGCTCTCGCGAGAACACCGTGGCGCCTTACACAAACGATGAAGGCGATTTTTAAGGGACCCCTACACCATGTAAACCATTGAACCTACCATGAACTGAATGGATGTGCCCCCAAGGCCAAACGACGATCTGGGAAATGGCCATTCTATAAAGAAATACACAATTGTTATAGATGGGTTGGTACCAGACAGTCAGGGACACTTTACAAAAAGCGACTGGAAAATAAATAATGCGATTTTTCAATGTTTTTATTGCCCCCTTCCCAAGTTGAAGACTAGAACACACCACGAACTGGAACGATACCCTCATTGACTGAGTGTATGGACAATGGGAAGTTAGTTGTACAGAGATGTACACAATGTAAATAGATGGATCGGGTTCAGAAAGCATGAGCACTTAACAAAAAGTGGCTGAAAATAAGGCAAACTTGTTTTATGTATTGGAAGACACCACATGGTCTGCATTATGTGCACTTCACTCACAACAACCGGCTGGCAAATGTTCACTGTGTTGTGTGTACCCCTACCCTATTTGAAGTCTTGAACACATCATGCACTGAAAGGAGTATGCTTTAAATATCAACCTATATTGTGGCCGAAACTATGCGATATATAAGGTTGTATTGGTTTCCGACAGCATGTGACACTTTACAAAAAGCGGCTGGCAAATAACAAAAATGCAATTTTAACTTTTTATGTGATGCATATGCTATTTTAAGTCATGAAAACACCAAGAACTCGAGGGACATCCTCCCAGTTTTAACTGAGTCTGTGGACATAGGGTAGTTCTATCAGGAGGTAAACAATTTATCTGGGAGAGAGACTGTATGGGATAAGTTAGGATGTAATCCAGTTGGAGCTGATTGGATACAATGATATACACATAGTTTCGTTGGAGTTGATTGGACACAATGATACACATATCATTGTTTGCGTCATTGATACGTCCGTCGCCGTGAGATTACAGACGATATGGTGGGGGTAAATTTCGCGCTTAGCAGGGTTTCAATGCTTTTCACGAAGTGTTAACAAATGACAGCGTTATGGAAATCGCTTTGTTTTCGAGATAAATGTTTGAACCCCGTCAACTATGTTAATAATTTCGCGATGACTGAGTTGCTGTGTTCCATACAAAAGAGTATTTCTGATAAAATGACATTCAGTTTGGCGCATAGAAGTTCAGTCCTATAGGACCAGTGAATTCAGGACATTCCAATAAGTAATGATGTGCTGTTTCTATTTTGCCACAATGACAGCGAGTGGACGTTTTAATGCGATTACTCAATATGTCATAGTTCAAATTACTGCATTTCAATCTTAAGCGAGAATGGAGTAATTGTGATATGCGACACTTACTGTATGTAATAGCAAATAAAATGGGTTGTTGATGTTGTTGTAATTTGGGATCTGGAAACCGGAACACGTCATAAATCACTTAGGCAATGTCCCCGGGCTTTCAGCAAACGAATTATGTTGGGTCCCATTATGATCGTTTGGGAAATTTAGTAAAGTTCTCTGAACAAAAATATTTTTCGTCGACCAAAAACGTGTTTGGGGGAGGGGTAGCTAAAATCCATTATTTCGCAAATCGTTCTAAATTTTTGTTAACTTTTTTCTGCATATGCCTGGCATATAACCGCTTCACCATAAGGATTAAATAGTTCGGCATAAAAGCAATATCCATTTGAAAGATAATGTTTGAAAAAAAAATTGTGTGAAAAAGTGCGATTTTTCAGCAAAAAATAAATGTTTCGGCTCCAATGGCAGGGAAATCTAAATTAACCAACACTTTTTTCATAGCAGGTAGAGGTATGGTATGATATAGTAATTTTAATCCCAACAATATTGGCAAATAGGTTAGGACATAGCCTCAGGGCTCGCTTTACCAAAATCGTTAATTTCTGGTAAAAGTCACTGGTGGGTATCGCTCATCGTCGATTTGACAAAAGCCACCACCAATTCCGTTATTTTTCACTATCATTTTCGTCAACACTATATATTTCTCCTTCAAAATATGTTGGGTTTAACTTGTTCTACCGTGGGTAGGGGTATCTCGAAAACTAGAGCTCTTTTTCGATTTGGCCGCTGTACTATAAATAGTAAATCGCTTTATAAGCTATCCTACACGATACGTGTTTCAAACGAAAACGAGTCTTGTTTCCCTTGAATGGGTAAGGTACGTGCTGTATTAGAAGAATGTAGCCAATCGCACTTATGGGGCGCTGAAAGTATAAACAATGTAGATCAATTAATTGAGTATGTAAGATGTTGCTTGATAGATAATTTTATTTCGTCTTGGTCCACCGATATTGATAAGTCTATTAGAGGCACCGTTTATCGAATGTACAAACACAATTTCCAGTTTGAAGACTATCTAGACTGTACGAATGAAAATGACAGAACAACATTATGCAAATCTCGAACACGCAACCATAAATTCCCAGTCGAAGTGGGTAGATGGCATGACATTGGAGTTGAAGAACGAAGTTGCACGTGATGTACTTCCGAAGAAATTGGCGATGAATTTCACTATCTGTTCAAATGCGATAATATTAAAGAATCAAGAACCCATCTCTTGCCAATAGAATTCACAGAAAAACCAAATGTAATAGTTATGAGCGAACTACTCAACACTAAAGACAAACATTTATTTCGACATATATGTATTCTGATAAGAAAAATAGTCAAAGAATGTTCTTAGATTTATATATCATATAACGTACACGAACGTCCATGCATTAGAATATACCATAAAACTTCTCCAAATATGCCCGTTATTTCGTCAAAAACACTTCTTCAAATATCTCCGTTATTTAGTTAATAAAAATAATTTCTTATTTCATAATTCGCGCTATTTCGTCATTTCGATGCATTTTTTATTCCGCAATTTCGCTGTATTTTCCTATTTCGCTTTTTCGTGGTATTTCATATTTCGATAATTCGCTATATTTGACATATTATGGGATATTGGCATGCCTTAACGGCTGGCGTGGCATGCCACATACCCTTTATCACTGAGGAATTTTAACTAATAGTTTTGTATTACTACAGAGTAACATTGGTCTGTATCAGGTGATTCTAACGAAGTGTATATATATATGGTAGCCAAACTATATGATATGTATGACATTATTTATTTAATTGATGGCATGTAGGCTATATACATATGTTTGTTCGCCATGTTGACCAACTGTAGACATGTACATATATGTATATACTTAATATATTTATCTCAATGCCTTTGTTAGGGAATTGAGAAATAAATAAATTGAATTGACAATTGTCCACTTTTATTTTATATTTTGTTTCATTTGCTTAGATTTCATGAACACGCATACAACTGAATATCACACCGTTACAATGTGCACGCTTAAGCATAAATACGCATTGATGAATATTTCACTTAGGAGATGTTCAGACAATAATTTCAAGAATTATGAACATGTTCATCCAAAGTAGAACAATCCGCTAGCTCTCGTATTATTCGTTGACTAGCTCCGAATGCCTTCAGTCCCTTTAACCCTTTACCCAACAGAACGGCCCTGTGCCAATGCATGCTATTATATATGCGAGTCGACCATAGGTCGCCTCGCATATATAAGAGAATGCATTGGCTTAACACATATTAAAAATTATCAAATTGTCAAAGAATATAGTAAAATATTATAATTTTTTTTTTAGGCCAATGCATTCTCTTTTATATGCGAGGCGACCTATGGTCGACTCGCATATATAAGATAATGCATTGACACAGGGCATAACTGTAACCATCACAATTTGGTCAATGAACCGGTTCCAATGATATTTCCCGAATACCCCTACAGATGGATAATAGACTGATGAGCAAATTTAATTTGACAGAAACGGTTAAATACTCACCACCTCAGTGAGGGCCCCTATATCTACATATATATTGACTGTGATGGTATTGGCTTGTTTAACGTCGCCGTCATAAGTGGATGAGTTGAACAGGCGAGCTCGCAATGCCATCTCAGCTGCAACTAGGTCAGTAGTATTGACTGTTAATTGTATTGTAGTGGTCGGGTCAGCTGCCACTGGGTCCGTAGTATTGACTGTTGTTCGTACCGTAGTGGTCGGGTCAGTTGCCACTGTGTCAGTAGTATTGATTGTTGATCGTATCGTAGTGGTCGGGTCAGCTGCCACTGGGTCAGTAGTATTGGTTGTTGATCGTATCGTAGTGGTCGGGTCAGCTGCCACTGGGTCAGTAGTATTGACTGCTAATTGAACCGTAGTGGTCGGGTCAGCTGCCGCTGGGTCAATAGTATTGCCTGTTGATTGTACCGTAGTGGTCGAGTCAGCTGCCACTGGGTCAGTATAATTGACTGTTGATCGTACCGTAGTGCTCGGGTCAGTTCCCACTGGGTCAGTAGTATTGGCTGTTAGTTGTACAGTAGTGGTCGGGTCAGTTGCCACTGGGTGGGTAGTAATGACTGTTGAGTGTACCGTAGTGGTCGGGTCAGTAGTCACTGTGTCAGAATTATTGAATGTTGATGGTACCGTAGTGGTCGGGTCAGTTGCCACTGGGTCAGTGGTGTTCATTGTTAATTCTACCGTAATGGTCGGGTCAGTTGCCAATGGGTCAGTAGTACTGACTGTTGATTGTACCGTAGTGGTCGAGTCAGCTGCCACTGGGTCAGTAGTATTGACTGTTGATTGTACCGTATTGGTCGGGTCAGCTGCCGCTGGGTCGGTAGTATTGACTGTTGATTGTATCGTAGTGGTCGGGTCAGCTGCCACTGGGTCGGTAGTATTGACTGTTGATTGTACCGTATTGGTCGGGTCAGTTGCCACTGGGTCCGTAGTATTGATTGTTAATGGTACCGTGTTGGTCGGGTCAATTGCCACTGATTCAGTAGTATTGACTGATGGTTGAATTGTAGTGGTCGGATCAGTTATCACTGTGTCAGTAGTATTGACTGTTGGTTGAACCGTAGTGGTCGGGTCAGTTGCCACTTGGTCAGTAGTATTGAATCCTGATTGTACCGTAGTGGTCGGGTCAGCTGCCAGTGGGTCAGTATTATTGAATATTGATTGTACCCTAGTGGTCGGGTCAGCTGCCACTGGGACAGTTGCGTTCATTGTTGATTGTACTGTAGTGGTCGGGTTTGTAGCCACTGGGACAGTAGTATTGACTCTTGATTGCACCGTATTGGTCGGGTCAGCTGCCACTGGGTCAGTAGTATTGAATGCTGATTGTACCGTAGTGGTCGGGTCAGCTGCCACTGGGTCAGTATTATTGAATGTTGATTGTTCCATAGTGGTCCAGTCAGCTGCCACTGGGTCAGTAGTGTTCATTGTTGATTGTATTGTAGTGGTCGTATTGGTCAGGTCAGTTGCAACTGGGTCATTAGTATTGACTGTTGAAGATACCGTAGTGGTCGGGTCATTTGCCACTTGGTCAGTAGTATTGACTGTTGATTGTACCGTAGTGGTCGAGTCAGCTGCCACTGGGTCAGTAGTATTGACTGTTGATGGTACCGTAGTGGTCGGGTCAGTTGCCACTGGGTCAGTGGTATTGACTGTTGTTTGTACCGTAGTGGTCGGGTCAATTGCCAATGGGTCAGTATTATTGACTGTTGATTGTAATGTAGTGGTCGGGTCAGTTGCCCCGGGGGCAGTAGTATTGGTTGTTAATTGTACCGTAGTGGTCGGATAAGTTGCCACTGGGTCAGTAGTAATAACAGTTGATTGTACCGTAGTGGCCGGGTCAGTTTCCACTGGGTCAGCAGTATTGACTGTTGATTGTACTGTAGTGGTCGGGTCAGTAGTCACTGGGTCAGTAGTATTGACTCTTGTTTGTACCGTATTGGTCGGGGCAGCTGCCACTGGGTCAGTAGTATTGACTGTTGGTGGTACCGTATTGTTCGGGTCAGTTGCCACTGTGTCAGTATTATTGACTGTTGATTGTACCGTAGTGGTCTGGTCAGCTGCCGCTGGGTCAGTATTATTGACTGTTGATAGTTCTGTTGTGGTCTGTTCAGGTGCCATTGACAAAGTAGCATTGACTGTTGATTGTACCGTATTGTTCGGGTCAGTTGCCACTGGGTCAGTAGTATTGACTGTTGGTGATACCGTAGTGGTCTGGTCAGCTGCCACTGGGTCAGTAGCATTGATCGCTGAACGCACCGTAGTGGTCGGGTCAGTTGCCACTGGATCGGTAGTATTGACTGCTGATTGTTCTGTCGTGGTCGCGTAAGTTACCACTGTGTCGGTAGTATTGGTTGTTGATTGCAACGTAGTGATCGGGTCAGCTGCCAATGGGTCAGTAGTATTGATTGTTGATGGTATCGTAGTGGTCGGGTCAGCTGCTACTGGGTCAGTAGCGTTCATTGTTGATTGTACTGTAGTGGTCAAGTTTGTAGCCACTGGGACAGTAGTATTGACTCTTGATTGTACCGTGTTGGTCGGGTCAGCTGCCACTGTGTCAGCAGTATTGGCTGTTGATGGTACCGTATTGGTCAGGTCAGTTGACACTGGGTCAGTAGTATTGAATGCTGATTGTACCGTAGTGGTCGGGTCAGCTACCACTGGGTCAGTATTATTGAATGTTGATTGTACCCTAGTGGTCGGGTCAGCTGCCACTGGGTCAGTAGTGTTCATTGTTGATTGTACTGTAGTGTTCGGGTATGTAGCCACTGGGTCAGTAGTATTGACTGTTGATTGTACCGTATTGGTCGGGTCAGCTGCAAATGGGTCAGTATTATTGACTGTTGATTGTACCGTATTGGTCGGGTCAGTTGCCACTGGGTCAGTATTATTGAATGTTGATGGTAAAGTATTGGTCGGGTCAGTTGCCACTGGGTCAGTGTTATTGACTGTTGCTTGTACCGTATTGGTCGGGTCAGTTGCCACTGGGGCAGTAGTATTGACTGTTGATTGTACCGTAGCCGTCGGGTCAGCTGCCACTGGGTCAGTTGTATTGACTGCTGATGGTACCGTAGTGGTCGGGTCAGTTGCCACTTGGTCAGTGGTATTGACTCTTGTTTTTACCGTAGTGGTCGGTTCAATTGCCAATGGGTCAGTATTATTGAATGTTGATTGTAATGTAGTGGTCGGGTCAGTTGCCCTTGGGGCAGTAGTATTGGTTGGTAATTGTACCGTAGTGGTCGGATAAATTGCCACTGGGTCAGTAGAAATAAAAGTTGATTGTACCGTAGTGTTCGGATCAGTTGCCACTGGGTCAGCAGTATTGACTGTTGATTGTACTGTAGTGGTCGGGTCAGTAGTCACTGTGTCAGTAGTATTGACTCTTGATTGTACCGTATTGGTCGGGACAGCTGCCACTGGGTCAGTAGTATTGACTGTTGATTGTAATGTAGTGGTCGGTTCAGGTGCCATTGAGTCAGTATTATTGACTGTTGATTGTATCGTAGTGGTCCGGTCAGTTGCCACTGGGTCGTTAGTATTGACTGTTGATCGCACCGTAGTGGTCGGGTCAGCTGCCCATGGGTCAGTATTATTTACTGTTGATCGCACCGTAGTGGTCGGGTCAGCTGCCACTGGGTCGGTATTATTGACTGTTGATTGTACTGTAGTGGTCGGGTAAGTTGCCACTGCGTCAGTAGTATTGAATGCTGATTGTACTGTAGTGGTCGGGTCAGTTGCTGCTGGGTCAAAATTATTGACTGTTGATGGTACCGTAGTGGTCGGGTCAGTTGCCACTGTGTCGTTAGTATTGAATGCTGATCGCACCGTAGTGGTCGGGTCAGCTGCCACTGGGTCGGTAGTATTGAATGTTGATTGTACCGTATACGTCGGGTCAGTTGCCACTGGGTCAGTAGTATTGACTGTTAATTGTACCGTAGTGGTTGGGTCAGTTGCCACTGGCTCAGTAGTATTGTATTTTGATTGTACCGTAGTGGTCGGGTCAGCTGCTACTGGGTCAGTAGATTTGACTGCTGATTGTATCGTAGTGGTCGGGTCAGTTGCCACTGTGTCAGTAGTATTGACTGTTGATGGTACCGTATTGGTCGGGTCAGTTGCCATTGGGTCAGTAGTATTGTCTGTTGATTGTGCCGTTGTGGTTGGGTCAGTTGCCTCTGGTTCAGTAGTATTGACTGCTGATTGTACCGTAATGGTCGGGTCAGCTGTCGCTGGGTCAGTAGTGTTCATTGCTGATTGCACCTTAGTGGTTGGGTCAGCTGCCACTGGGTCAGTAGAATTGACTGTTGGTTGTACCTTAGTGGTCGGGTCAGCGGCCACTGGGTCAGTAGTATT
Source organism: Siphonodentalium dalli (assembly GCA_032622095.1). Taxonomy (NCBI): domain Eukaryota; kingdom Metazoa; phylum Mollusca; class Scaphopoda; order Gadilida; family Siphonodentaliidae; genus Siphonodentalium; species Siphonodentalium dalli. Next base: position 159,200,476 of record CP136068.1, on the reverse strand, counting down.
GACTGTTGATTGTACCGTAGTGGTCGGGTCAGCTGCCACTGGGTCAGTAGTGTTCCTTGCTGATTGTGCCGTAGTTGTCGGGTCAGTTGCCACCGGGTCAGTAGTATTGACTGTTAATTGTAGCGTAGTTGTCTGTTCAGTTGCCACAGGGTCAGCATTATTGACTGTTTGTGGTACTATAGTGGTCGGGTGATCTACCACTGGGTCAGTATTATTGACTGTTGATTGTACCACAGTGGTCGGGTCAGTTGCCACTGAATCAGTAGTATTGACTGCTGATTGAACCGTAGTAGTCGGGTCAGCTGCCAGTGGGTCAGTACTATTGACTGTTGGTTGTACCGTAGTAGTCGGGTCAATTTCCACTGGGGCAGTACCATTTACTGTTGATTGTACCGTAATGGTCGGATCAGTTGCCACTGTGTCAGTAGTATTGACTGTTGGTTGTACCGTAGTGGTCGGGTCAGTTGCCACTGGGTCAGTAGTATTGACTGTTGATGGTACCGTTGTGGACGGTTCAGTTGCCACTGGGTCATTAGTATTGACTAGTGATTGCACCGTATTGGTCGGGTCAGCTGCCACTGGGTCGGTAGTATTGACTGTTGATTGTGTCGTAGTAATCGGGTCAGCTGCCACTGGGTCGGTAGTATTGACTGTTGATTGTACCGTAGTGGTCCGATCAGCTACCAATGGGTCAGTAGTATTGACTGTTGATTGTACCGTATTGGTCGGGTCAGTTGCCACCGGGTCGGTAGTATTGACTGTTGATTGACAAAATAAAAGAAATCGTAACTATTTTAAATTGTCTTGCTTGTAGTATTTCTTGTTCCAAACATGTCATTGTGTACAACAAAACCTTAAAAGCGAGTAAAATATGTGTATTAACAAAATATCCCGGAACCCTGAATGCATTTGTATACTCTCGATACAAATTTCCCAGATCACTGAAGTCTATATTTGGCATTAAATCCCACTTGAGCGTCTACCTATTGTTGTCGCTAGGGTATTATTCCGCCGATTGTCTTCCACCGAAGACGCCGAGGAGTTAGCTCGCCGAGGTGGTAATTATTTTGCGAGTCATTATTAGCTCAAATGTGCATTATCTATATTATGACCGGAAAACAATGACCACATCGGAAGAGGAATACACACACCTCGTTAAGTTGTTCTGCTTTTATAAATGTGGGTCCTGGTTAATTACTATGATGTTGGTAGAGCAAAGTGATGCTGTTTTGAAAATGTTATTTGACATTTAAATTTCTTTTCAGGGACCTTTACTAAACCCATATGTCAAGTTAATTGCAGGTCCAGTTAAACAGGACAGCATATGTTCCCGTGCTTAATGGACTCAACTCTGTTGCACGGTAGCTTCTCTGTTCTGTGACACGGCGCTTGTGGGGCAAAAATGGGGCGTAAATTTGCAATAGATGAAATCCTAAAGTTTAGACCAACATGTTTCCGCTACCTGGGCAAACCTATCATATGACCCCGTGGGATAAATGTAATTATATATAATTAGCAATCGGGGTCAAGTTATTTATGATCTGGCAAAATGTATTTATGTATAATTGGCAAACATCGGTTAGTTTATGTGAATGGAAGTCGTGTTTATAATACATTTAAAATCCATTTAAAAGTGAAAATGCATGCCATACATAAACAATTAGGTTATATGCTATCATAAAATAATCCCAGAGTACATACATTTGGTTACACCCGCACAATATGCATGTTCGTGCAGTACAGAAGAATGATTTAAGAAACACATATTGTCTGTACATAACAGAGCCCAACCGTGCATCATACCTCCGGATGGTTCCCGTTGGTCTGAAGTCCACACGGTACGAACACACGCCACGACTATTGGGTTCCCGTATGACGTATTCGTTCCGTGACGTCGCAATTAAGTCAGGTGCGTGTAGTGATCTTTAAATGGATACATATCGGATGTGTGCTATTTCATAACTTGTATTTGTTGTATAGTATTGGGAATCAAATCTGCCAATATATGACCAATTGTACAGTTGGAATGCGGATGTTACATAACTTTTACAAGATGGATCATTGTGAATGGTTCCGAGTTCCGGCCATTCTCTGAAGCTAGTGTGAGATTTCAAAGAGCGTTAATATATAAGATTTTAGTGATAACATACTGTTCAAGTTTGTTGTACTGGTGACAGTGGTGGACGTTGTTGTTTTGCCTGTGGTTGTCGTTCTTGCAGTGGGTGACGTTGTACTGCTGGTAGTGTTTGTATTGGTGGTTGTTATCATCGTCGTTGTGGCTGTTGTACTGGTAGTAGGTGTAGTTGTTGTTACCTTGCTTGCAGTGGTTGACGTAGCACTAGTATTGGTGCTTGTTGTCCATGTGGTGGTAGTCGTTGTAGTTGTCGTAATGGTGATAGTTGATGTTACGGTTGTTGTTGCTGCTGCTGTTGTTGTTGTCGTCGTGGTTCCAGTGCTAGTTGTGGCCATGCTTGATGCACTCATTGTTGTTTTGCCTGTATTGAGAAATTCAACAAAAAGAAGCTCAGAAATTTGAGTCATAAGTCGGGATTTTTTTTACCCTGTGCCAATGCATTCTCTTATATATGCGAGTCGACCATAGGTCGCCTCGCATATATAAGAGAATGCATTGGCCTAACAATTTTTTATCTTTTTTTTTAAATAATGTTTCTTACAAATTTTAGGACATGAAATAAAAAACATCCATTACCCTGCAGGGAGCCCCACACATATATAGAAGCATATAGAAGAGTGTCGTCTGCTCATGTTTGTCTGGGGCTCTGTATGGGTAAAATTATAAAAATGTTAAAGAAGAGCTGATGATTATTATAAAACGGAACGTTTTTGTTAACTACTATGCTAGTATGTTATTATCGGTTGATACAGTTTTAACATTGTGTGAAATTAATAACACAGGGTTTATGTTCAACGCAGCAGTGGATCGATCGGCGGTGTTAAACATGACCCGAAGCCGTAAATCTTGCATCATAAATTATATTATCTTCTTTCTAAAATAATAATGTTTATGTTCTGCATACAATCGTTGTTATTTGCGAACAGCTTATATTCTGTCGAAGAATGATCATGCAGCGCGGAATGGTAAATTATCCGATAACGATAAAGAATCGACAACGATCACTGCAGTGAGAATCGCTGAATATAATTTACACGTAAAATTGTGTGCTGCCAATATGGATATAAAAATTATAATATTAACTGATTCATAAATTAATTTTAAGTTGGTGGTTATATCGGTAACATGTAATTATATTTTCTATGCATTAATTTGAGATATTATTTTTGTTATTATTAAGTGCGAACTTCGCAGGTTATTGTTCATGGATATTAAAGGCTGTTCACCAGAAAGATAACAGTTAATATCATGACGCATATTAATTTAAACCACAATAAAGAACTATTAAAACCTTAACTGGCAATCATGCACCTTACCGCTAGTAAACACAACTGCATGATATCGGTATATGTACATGTACTGACAGTACATCTACCGATATCATTCAGTTGTGTTAATGTACACTGTAATTAGCACAGCGATGGAATATATGTCATAGTACATTATCACTTACAGGTACATGTAGTAGTAGGTTAAGCGCTAGCCTTTATACTACCAGTACATGTGGGTAAGCTCGTTATCTGTATACCATATGTGATTAAATATCTTATTAGTGACCCGAACTACACCACAATTCACAAGAGGCTACATTGTATACTTAAACATAACTATCTGTATTAGTGCAAATCGACTTTTATCTCGTCGGTGAGCTTCTAAAAGGTCGTAAAAACTATTCATCTCTGGAACTATAATTGTTATCTGTGAATATTTAAGAAATAAATACACGGTGTATCGGTGTGTATGGTCAAGTTGTACCACAAAAAACTGCAGCGGAGTCCTACAATCAGTTTTTTGTGGTACAACTTGACCATACACACCGATACACCGTGTATTTATTTCTTTTGTAATACGACTGAAAGTTTATGGTCACAATTCGACTGAATAGTCAACGAAATACTGCGCTTTTTCGGTCTCAGGTGAGAAAACATTTCGTGGTGTAATTCGTATTGGGCGTACTCGATTTATTTGCATGGAATACTCCGGTAATCTTGTCTTGTTATGAAATTCCCCCATTGACTTTTCGAGGCACCTCTTCTAGAAAATAATCGTTGTGATTGGCTAAAAAACGATGTGTTTTCAGCGGCGCCCGTGCCTTTCATTTAAATTGTACAGGAAATACGAATTGCGGTCATTTCTGTGTTGAACGTTGTTGGGACAACATGAATATGATCATCGACTATGGACCATTTTCCTTACACAAAGCGATCTAAATTATCTTATCCCCCTTCTGTACTGGTGAACAAACGCTTTCATTTTCAACTTGATTCCGAAATATCGAATCGACGAATATGATCGAGATGCACAGCCCGGCCCCATGGATTTATTTTGTCATTTAATATACTTATTAAGTAACTTTCTTTGGTCGTAACATATATCAATATACCATAACATCATTTGGACCATATTCATTGTCAACCAAACTGGTTTCAAGCGACAAATCGCTAGAAAATTCGCAAGATTGTCAAGATGTAGCAAAATTCAAAGGGTTACGGGTGCGGGTGTACTCCGTTGATGCCCCGTTTGCGCGGAGTTAGAAAAGACGGGAAAAGTCGCGTGCGTCGATCTGAATAAACCGATTTTTTTCGTGGTACAATTGGAAAAAGTAGAATTGTACCACAAAACTGGAACGAGATAGCCATGGTAACTCGGGCCACTGGCCAATCAGGACATGGCTTTTAAGCATAGTTAGGCAGGGTCGTATTACAATGTTGCATAATAACACTTTAATTCACGGTTGTTATAATAGATACACTTTCATATTCAATTATCTTCTAGTTGATGAGAACAAATGATTTTATGATGGTATACATGCACAGCACTCTTAAAATAAAAAATAGAAATATTGTCTATAGTCTATACAACAAGTTAATGATGTTGATGATTGCCGCATCTTCGTTAGACTCTGTCACTCATGATAAGGCCGATACGCCCTCACGCCATTCGTCTTCAAAACAATCCCATCAGAATTATCCTATCAGGAACGTTTTTGAATATAAAATATACGACATTAATAAATTAACAAATAATTTCATGGAGAACCCAGATACGACATTTTAGAACACAAATTTCCCTAAAACACATAAAACAAATTGCATTTATACTTAAAATATTGTCAAGTTATCTCAGGAACTTACCGGGTATGTAATCGAACCCGTAGATTCCGAAAATGCAATAAATCGTTTCGCTCCAAAATGGCAGGTACGACCTTTTAGAAGCCCACTGACGATTTGTTGTATTTCCTCTTATTTGTGATTGGTTGTGTTCGGTTTTTCGATAGACAATAAATGACATCAAATGTGTCCAAATTTAGCAGTGGAGCCATCATAATCACCCATGGTAAACAGAATTAAATAACATTCAAATGAAATTCCAAATCAGCATAAAGTAGCGTTCATACGAGTCCGTTGCGTGTATTGTGTTGAAATTTGACTACAGGCAATACCACCAATGCGTTCAGACACATGCGATACATATGTTAAAGGTCCTCAATACGATCAGACGCTCCTAAATTACTATTTCTTTTGCTTCGGGTGTAAAATATATTTGATTCCAGTCGAGGAACCCACCCATCAAAGCTCAGAGTGATCATATATCGATTTTTGAAGTTTATTATTTCCCGAGATCTGCATTAATAATTGGCCCAAACACATGTGGCCAAATGGACGGTTATTATTACCACTTGATTTTAGAGTTATCCATCTTCATCCGCAAGAACGTCCGTTTGACCAGTTGCTCACTCAATGGAGATATTTTAATATCAATATTTTAACTTAAAGCAAAACGCATACCTTATATGATACTCATCATGACGTTTCTTGTTTTCAATCGATACAAGATGGCGGTGTCTTCGAAGCGAAGGAAAATCAAATTGTATTCATGTCAGTGTCTAGTTTTAGTTATTTTGATTTGACATGTTTGACAATATTGTGCAAATAATTTATTACAGATACCGGTAGATTGATTTGAATGCAATATTGCATTTATTCCAATTTCGAACTTGTTAGCTCCAATTATTAATTGGAAGCTCTACGTTATAACGCAACGTACGCCATTGTGTGGTTAACGGCTTAATGCAGACAACAGATCGGATCAACACAACATACGGACCAACACAACAGACTCGTCTGAAAACTCCATAGACATATTCCTCTGATAACACTTTTAATAATTACAGCTATGCTGTAATGAAAGTATAAAGTTGACATTTATCGTACTAGTTAGATGATGTTTTGATCTTGAGAGCCTACTGGTATGGTACCTGATGGTGATCATTAAAACCTATAAATGGGATCATATGTTTGATATAATTATATTCACACCTACGTGACCTACAATTTGATTTGCTGCCTCTGGCTGACAAGATCACCTCTATGACATACAAGGCTGCCTCTTTGGCTAAACGTTGTGTTCTTTCGAGAAGCACATCATGGGTGTTTCACAAAATGAAAGGAGAGTGGACAGGTACACATGTAGGGATACTTGTTAACACATTCACTTTATGCGAGTGGGCGTGTCCTTTTCGCGTCCATTGCCAGTTCGAAAGCCTGTTTCTCTGATTCAACCGACATATACATATATATATACATATATGGGGCCATAGCAGCCAGTTAAATCGGTTATTTCTTATGCAGAACAAATCAATTCGCATTATAAATAACGCAAAATACAACTCCCATACCAACCCTCTTTTCCGCGAATCCAAGATTCTCAAGATAGCTCATCTCTACATATTACAAATAACATCGTTCGTGCGCGACTGGAAATTTGCCTGTACCCCAATATCATTTAATACATTCTTCACAAAGCAGGAAGATAACACAAAACGAGTAACCCGCCAGAAGGGAACACTGGTTTATGAAACGCCGCGCAACAAGACAATCGAAACCCTACCACATTTCAATTATCCGCGCATCTGGAATGACCTGGATAGTAATCTTAGGGAACAAGGAAATAAGTGTACCTTTAAGAAAATTATTAGTGAGAACTTCACGGAATCCTATCCCAATGAGGTGGCATGTGATAATCCCTACTGTCCAGATTGTACCTAACTAACTGACACGCGCTATGCGTATGTGTATATATCTCGAAGACCAATAAACGTGTCTGGTGTCAAGCGGGATCCGACATGTCGCTTTAAGTTTAAGGGGTCGTGCCGGATTTCGACTGTCAAAATTGTGAGCCTCAAATATCCATAATGTACAACATTCAAACAATAATTCATGTCGACAACCACGTCCATAGAAAACTTTATATTATAACCACTTCATATTATAACCACTTCATTCTATAACCATTGTTCTTATAAAATTCAATTCGGTTAAGCGGGTGCCTGCATCTCTCGATATATATTATTGTGTATATATAATATAACTGTCGGTTCCAAACAAAGGCCATGTCAATCCTGGCAGGATGCCAATATATATATATATATATATATATATATATATATATATATATATCTATATCTATATTTGTAACATTGTTTAATCTGAATAGCATTCTGACCAATAAACTATCTATCTATCTATCTATACATCGTTCCACGATGTCCGATCAAAGATAACTATATGAGCAGCCGCACCTCGAATCCTTTGATTTTCATTCAATGTGTGTCGCGTCACGTCAGTTTAATTGAATACAATAATTATACCAAAACGTTTATTGCGTTTTCTCTGTCACTATAGTCACTACAAGTATGTGTGTAATTAATTCAGTATGAGTATGGACTAATGTGTCCGGATATGGAATGATGAAGTGTCATAATACAATGTTAAACGAGAAACCTATACACAATGAAACCCATTGAAGCCAACTTAGCCAAGACACTGTGTATTAATTAGCTGGATGGATACAAATGTACATGTATTAATAGCACCGGCAACAGGTTTGTAGCACCGGCCACCAGTTTCCGTCTTCCGATCGCAACACCCATGAAAAATGGAAACTGCCGTTATATCGCAGTGATTTTACAGTACTCAATAGCAACATAGTAAATTGGAAGTTTTCCATGGGAATGGGTTGTCGATAAGTCGACTTTGACTCGAATTTTGACTGTCGATAATTCGAATATGAAAAACCCTAGTCGTTTCAACACTACATATTATGCTGTCAGTCCTTAACCACATTACAACATAAATGCATTATTTGGCATGCATCTCTGTTCATTCTCGTTCTATCCTACATAAACATAGGATCATCTCGAATAAAACATCGCTTTAGCCAGAAAGCATCATTGTCGACCAGAGAGGTGGCAAAACAAAAGGTAGGTGTGATTAATTTGAATAAACATATTCGGTTTGGAAAACCTGAACATTTTTAGTAGATTTACAGTTTCAAATCGAATGGGGCATATTTAAGCAATTATAATTACAGGTTCTTAGAAGTAATCGCAAAATGAAAACTTAATTTATCATTTTATTTGGGAGGTTTCGATTGAAAAGTTTCTAACGTAGCTGATCAGAATATGATCAAACCACTGATAATCGTCGCAGACCACTGCACTGAAAAAAAAAACTTAGTCATAGCCTTAGTCAACCCGTAACTTAGTTATTTTTGACTAACGTAGCCAAAAGTAACTAAGTGTGACCTTAGTCACACCTTAGTTACTAAGGTTAATATTTTCTTGATTCAGTCATGCCGTCAAAACTCAACAGTATACTTATCGGCGACATATTATATACGGCAATGACTCCATACAGTATGACTGAATCTTACTCTGCTGACATTTAATATGTATATAATATCGCATTCATCCTGTGTTAATCGGGTCGGTACGTCTATGGACGAGTACGTAAATTTAACGCAAATTATTGTCACGCCATTATCGCAATACGATAGGGGAACATTGTGTGCGTAACGTAACTATCGCAAGTATAACGTACTCTGAAAACTACTTATCGCCAAATTCATGCTTCAAAGCCTTCAAACATTTTAAACATGTCATCTTTAGCTTCTTTAATAATAAATGGGGTGATAAATATGTATACAACGACAAATAAAATCAAATTGGCCATTTTGACGTGAAACTCAGGACAGGCAACCCAGGTACAAAAATTGGTGAAATATGAGTACGAACGTAAAAGTGTTCCCCTATCGTATTGCGATAATCGCCAACCATTATGGTTTGCTGACATTTTTAATTCGGAAAAATCACTAAAATCAGAGTAATTTAGACGTGATATTGGCGTCGAAAGAACTAAAAGAGACGACATATTACATAAATAACAACCATGGCGTATTTGGAGAGCGGATAAAACCAGGATAAAAGAGAAGTTAGGAAAATAATCTGCGAAACCGTTAATCGTGACTCGTGTATTGTTGAACTTGAACTAATTTATTATTCAGCTGCTTTCAACAAGTGGACAATTTGTCAATAATACATGTAGCTTGAATCTTTATTCTACATGTGAAAGAACGGCGCCTGAAATATTTGCTGCCAAAATTAGATTTGTGCCTGATGACTCCTTCAAGGTTACATGTACCGTACACAATACTGCACAGTAGTCAGTACATAATGTGTGGTGAAAAATTTTCGCTGTGGCATTGTGGACGACTACCCCAAGTTGAAGTTCATTCCGGCTTGGTTTGGTGATCGAGACTGTTACCTGTTCGATTGCGGACAGTTGTTAAAGACGGTCTGATTTCGGTGAACTCCTTTGATAACCGCACAAGTTTAAATTCTGCGAAAAAAGGCTTATTAATCATCGACAATTTCCACTAAATTCATCGAGAGCAGTGATGCATGCCAATTAATCGATGAATCATGACATGATCTATTCAATAGAATCAAAGGTCTGACTTCATTCAGATGAACACAAGGCTGAAGCTTCGATGTCAAGCAATAGTGACAATAATAACAACGACTCAACGAGCAGCTGTTAATATTAGAATGGTGAAAATGCAGTTGACAGTACGGTACTTGTTCAGAATCTGATTCTTTCCGAGCACATTGACATGCATGTACAATTACAAGAGAGGATATGCGGCGTGCGCACCAGTGTAATTCACATAGCTCCAACGTCAACAAAACACAAAAAAACAATGAAACTGATGCCGTGTAGTGATGGATGATCACATACATACATGTATCTACAATTCCAACTTTACAATGACCCCGACCAATTCATCTGTGTTCATCATTGTTCATTGAAATGTGTGGATATGAGACATTGTCATTATTCGCCATGTTATCGTCAAGTTACCGGCATCACGACAATTTACCAGGAGTACACTGTTATTGGTTGGATGTTCTTATCAAACTATCTTCGGCTGATTCACTGATATTTCATGGAAAATTGTCGCCAAGTCATTGCGCACAGTTACATGTTTATTGGATCTGCTGTTGTCCTGAAGGGACCAATCCCAAATACCGGTAGCTGTTGTTGATATATACAGTAGTACAGTACCAGTCAAAAGAAGTGGTGTATTAAGCATGCTATTTTGGCAAGTGGAAACACTTATAAGCATGTCGCTTGTGATATTATTGCAATATTTTGCGCTTAATATGGTGACACTTTGCGCTCAAAATTGTGACATTTAAATCAAATGTTGCGAGGTTTGTTTCCGCGATTCACTCAAAATGTGACCGCAACAAAGCGTTCATAATTGCATGCATTTCTGAAAACACATTCATTTGTTAAATAGAGGTATTCACCAAGTGCTATGCCTGTGTGGATATGCACGCTTGTATCAAGCCAAGGCGGTGTTCCTGAAATTATTGTGACGAGTCTGAAGGCAAGTCACGATGTGTGTCGGAAACCCCACCGTGGCTTGATACAAGTGCTCAGTTCCACACATAGTGGTGAAGATATTTATCATATAATTTTTCTTCTAAAAAAACTCTTCATTTCCTCCGATTTAATCTTCTATGTTGGTCGTTCGTTATCATTTTAATGTAAGCATAAATTTTTGTTTCAATTTGAAACAATTATCGACTGGTCAGATATTGAATGTATATTCAATGCATACTAGTATTCTGTGATGAATAATTTTCTTTCAAGATAAAACATTGTTTATATTGTCTAATTGTTTCAATAGTTAATAAAATTTATGTTGATACCTGTAAGTCATTATTTTCAGTTATTTTAATCTGCAGTTGCGATGTTCAGCTGAGGCTGCAGGGCTATGATACCCCCAATAATTAGGCCCAATTAAATGTACTATCTGGATACAGTGATGACTTAGTCAAGCCTTAGTCATTTCTGACTAAGGCCTTAGTCATTTCCGACTAAGGCCTTAGTCATTTCTGACTAAGGGCTTATTTATTTCTGACTAAGGCCTTAGTCATTTCTGACTAAGGCCTTAGTCAGAAATGACTAAGGGCAACCTTAGTCATTTCTGACTAAGCTAAGTTAGTTAGTTTTGAGACGGGGGTTCTGACTAAGGTAACTTAGTTACTTTTGACTAAGTTTTTTTTTTCAGTGTGAGAACCGTCGCAAAACTCCAGAATTGTCGCAAAAACAGACTGTACGTAGAATAGTTTACGCCATTTATATTTATTTCAGACAGATACGTGGCTCGATGGTCTCTGTTTCAGTATATCTGGATCGAATAATGAAAGCCCTTACCTATTTGACACCAATCACCCGAGTACCCGGGTTGACATGTACACCTGTAATCATTAACCATGTCAGTGCACGTCCCTCCATTCTCACATGGCGAGGTGCCACAATCATTGATATCTGCAAGACAAACGGCGGTATCAAGTGTCATCGTCCGAATAGGGGCGTGTCCAGAGGGTCTCCGCGATTATATTTACATGGGATATCAAGTGTCATCGTCCGAATAGGGGCGTGGCCAGAGGGTCTCCGTGATTATAATTACATGGGATATCAAGTGTCATCGTCCGAATAGGGGCGTGGCCAGAGGGTCTCCGCGATTATAATTACATGGGATATCAAGTGTCATCGTCCGAATAGGGGCGTGGCCAGAGGGTCTCCGCGATTATAATTACATGGGATATCAAGTGTCATCGTCCGAATAGGGGCGTGGCCAGAGGGTCTCCGCGATTATAATTACATGGGATATCAAGTGTCATCGTCCGAATAGGGGCGTGGAAGACTTTGAATGTATGTTAGAAACCTGGAATGGTTTTAAATGTAAATGCAGTGCCTGTAGGATATCCTAATTATATGTATATGTTTTGTATTTTAATCCTCACTCTCTGGTCTGGTATCTCTGAATGGAACAAAACGTGTTATCCAGGAATGAAATATGGACTCGTTGTGCACATTACTGTGCCGTATATGAATATACACATTTGTGTCTTACGCTTTTGTTCGAGTCAGGGCTACCTGTCCTCAGTGATTTTATTCGTCTTTTACAATGTTTTACCTGATATACATGTACTTTATTTTTCAGATGGGTTGTGTTTTATTCACGTTACTGTTTATGTACATATTCATTGTTTTACAAGTCAGTTAAGAGCTTAATGCTCATTGTTTGTAATTTAAAATGCCTGACTTTATAAATAAAGCTTTTGAACTTGAACTTGAACTTGTGGCCAGCGGGTCTGGTCTCCGCGTTTATTATATCCGAGTCGACATGAACACGTGTAACCATTAACCTCCTCACTATACGCCCCTCCATCTTGACATGTGTTGCTGCTACATCAAGTGAAATCAAGAATTTAGTGTCACCGTCGGATTAGGGGCGTGGCGAGAGGGTCTCATCCGATGCCATTATATCCGGGTGGCGAGATGCTAGATTCATCTATGCGTAACATTCAGAATAGGGTGGGGATGGAGGTATCCACTCATTGTATCCAGATCAACTAAAGAATAGCACTTACTTATTCGACATTTAAAACCCCTGTACCCTGGAAGACAGTCGCACCAGTGGTCACCATACTCGTGGTCGTACACACACGTCGCTCCATTCTGACATTGGATGCTGTCACATTCGTCGATAGCTTCAACAAAAAAAGAAAAGAAATCATGTATCAACGTCAGACAGATGCTTGGTCAGAGGTCACAGCGTTCATTATATCTGGTTCGACATAAATATACACATATAGTCATGAACCCCGTCACAACACGTCCCTTCATTATGAAATTGCGTTTTGCCGTATTCATCAATGTCTTTAAAACATGGAAATCAAGTGTCACCGTCCGAGTAAGGGGCGTGGCAAGAGGGTATCCGTGGTCATATTACCCGGGTCCATTGAACACGTGTAACCATTAACGTTTATTGCGTATTCTCTGTCACTATAATCACTACTAGTATGTGTGTAATTAATTCAGTTTGAGTATGGACTAATGTGTCCGGATATGGTATCACGAAGTGTCATTAACGCCCCTCGGGTGTATTCTGTGGTACAGATTTAAGAAAGCTGTGGTTCGATGGGCATTTTATAAATAGATAATGGAAGTTTTCCATGTGAATGGGGGTTGTCGATTAGTCAACTTTGACTCGATTTTTGACTGTCGATAATTCGACTATGAAAAACCCTAGTCGTTTCAACACAACATATATGCTGTCAAGCCTTAAAGTCATTAGCTTCACTCCCGGTGGGTATATATTTCATGTCAGACAGAACTGTATCCGATATACCATAAGATAGGTCATAAAAAACTAGAAATAAAACCCCAAGGTTGCATATTATTGATGCGGTATTCGCCCCGTATTAAATTGTTGAAAACTGCGGTCAGAGTAAGAAATCTTCTCAGATATAACCACATTTTCGGCGCGAATCATCGCGTGGAGGTCATGGAATTATATTCGGAAGAAATCGGAACCGCCCGAAAAACGACGATCGGCTGGCACGCACGGTTGACAGAACAGCCAAAACAATAGCCGGCATGTCGATAACCGAAAGTAGATTCCTCAAAACACAAACTAGATAATGTCTTTATTTTTGCATCGATATCTCATGTTTTCTAATTGAAATATCGAGAATTAATTGGCAACTAACAAAGTGTACACACTGTGTATATGTTATATATGGATTGTTTGCAAATTTAGGCGTGAATGGGTATTCACAGCATGCAAAATACGATTGGCACACCTCCGAACTGATCCAGGTCGTCATGCTTCTCATCGATTGGAAATAAACAAATCGGAGAATTCCTGCCCTTCTTATCAAACGTCAACATATTTGGTCGAATTTAAGATGAAGTTATCTGCAATGGCATTATTGACTTCTGTAAATGGAAATTATTAGCAATATTTGAAATGCAGAGTGAATCACCGATCGATCTATAAATTATAATAGCCCAATCGGGCTGAGCTAGATCGATTGGTCTTCCTGGCATAGTGGTCGCTGCTGTAATAGAGGGAACTCTAAATTTCTTAAATATTAAAATTTTGTTTGTTTTCAAATTTGTACAAGTTTATAATGAATATTACCAGTAAAATTTTTTACCGTTGTCTTTCATTAGTTTCAAAATAAATGAGAATTTTTTTTAATTGGTAAAAACAGCTGGTCGAAAGAACAATTTAGAGTACTCCCCTTATCCCAGATTCACTTTATAGTAGCTAATTACACTTAAGCGTAAATTATTTACGCTTAAGCATAATTAACTTACGATAAGCGTAATACATTTGAATTACGCTTAAGTGTAATTGGCTTCATCAGCTATCTCACCTCTATAGGAGGAAGCCAAATTAACATTTAATAAATAATTGAGCTCAAGCCCCCTCCCATCAATTGTATATTTCCTTATTGAACTTAATCGCAATTATATATTCCCTTATTATATCGCTTAAGCTCAATTATATCGCTTAAGCTCTATTATTTATTAAATGTTAATTTGGCTCCCCATATACCTCATGTATATTGGTATAACCTGATGTAGGTTACTGGCATTAGTAATGCGGTTGCATCCATTTCAGCTTGAGGGGAGTTCAATGAGAGTGTATATGAATTACGTTTAAGCGTACTTCATTTACGCTTAAGCGCGGAACTCATTTACACTTAAGCATGATTAAAATGAATAATGCTTAAGCAAATACCTAACTCCAACTGATTTCCTCTGTCTGAATAATTGAGTCCATCTCATATTATATGGGGGAGTCTAAACCGATGTTTGATTGATGTCTTATTGCCAGAGTAAATTTGAGTTTAGAGGGAATCGCATGGGAGACAGCCTTTTCAAATATATTATTTATTAGTGTAAATCAATTGCGCTCAAGCGCAAAAAATATGTGTCTAATAATATATTTGCGCTTTAGCATAAAATTGCCATAAATGTGATCTATTTTATGGGAGGCCCATTTCACATTTATTATTTATTTACGCTTAAGCGCAAATAACCTCTATCATTTACGCTTAAGCAAATAGATCATATTTGCATTAAGCGCAAATCATTTGCACTTAAGCGCAAATAAAAATGAATATGCATTGATCCCCCCCTAAATTAATTTTACATGGCACAGGCCTAAACACATCACTAAAGTTGATATAACCCCACCATATGAGGGAAACAATCCCCCAGAAACCCCAAGATCTGTTTTATGACCATGGAAATGATATAGATCTGTGTAGGATATGTCTCTTTTATAAAATATACTATATCTCTGAGATGGAGACACAACTTATTGGGGACAGGGATGCTGATATTATGAAAATAGGGGTTTTCCCCTACTTCAAGCCAATGAGTACACCATATGAGGGAAGCAAACCCCAGTAACCCCTAATTCCCTATTTATGGCTATGGACATGGTATATATCTGTGCAGGAGATAATAAAATATACATGAGCTCTGGGAGTGAGGCACCAATTCTTGGGACACCAGGGACAGAGATGCTGATATGCATATGGATTTCTTTTTTCAACTTTCCAGTCTGTATGGGGCTACTACTATGGGCCCATGATAATATAATATGAGATGGACTCAATCATTCACATCAGAGGGATGTAAGGGAGTGTTAGGTATTTGCGCTTAATCGCAAATAAATTGATAGACACATATTTGCGCTTAAGCGCAAATGATTTACGCTTAAGCACAAATATTTGCGCTTAAGCGCAAATAAATAATAAATGTGAAAAGGGCCTCCCATACTATTTCCGCTAAAGCGCATATGATTTGTATTTAAGTATAAATGATTTGCTCTTAAGTGCAAATGATTTACACTTAAGAGTAAATGATTTGCGATTAAGCAGAATCAGAATACATGTGAAAACGGCTTCTCGTATAATCGCTTAAGCATAATTCATTTACGATTAAGTGTAATTAATCTATCAATGAAAATGAATGACCAGTACTCATAGGAATAATGCTTTATCTACATCGTGCGGTTAAGCGTAAGTGAATTACGCTTTATATGTGTGCATTACACCTGAGTGTAATACATTACGCTTAAGTGTAATTCACTTACGCTAAAGTGCAATTAGCTAATACATGTGAAAAAGGCCTTCCATTATAGTTATCATCTATCAGAATGAATAGTGCTGACAAAATCTTGACAACAGAATTTGCCCTTAAAAATATTTCATGGCCAATGAGCTGACAAATGGTCTGTACTGGCATATTGAATACGGTTACCAATTATTGTACTATTGTACAGGTATAATGTAATTACACAGTTTTGAGTTACAAAATTAAAAGACAACTCTTTCTGCACGGTACTGTTCTTGCGGCCAGATCATCGACGTATATAGATCGATGGCCAGATTGATGTAAAAATTCGGTCAATGCGCTTACAATTTTCTATAAATAGTAACATTTTGGAATTATTACCTCTCGATCACTGTTCGATTATAACTCGGCCAATGTTCTTCCGTTTGTGATTTCACGCAACAATTCCCTTTCTATTAATTCCCTGTCGAATTGACTACCGATTGCGATGTCAATTTGTTTTTCGCTTTAATATTCTGATGTGACGCTATTCCAGCGAACGGTCATCCTCCCTAGAAGCCATTTCTGAGAACAAACCCGATTCAATCCCAATCGAGTCGGAAGTGCTCGGGCATTTCCGTGACTGCACAAGACGACGTATCGGTTTGTTTTTTCGTGTTATTATGGCGAGATTAATCGGGACGATTGATGAAATAGAAATAGTTAGCCGAATGGCCGTATAATGTGTACAAACTGACTTCAGGATGGGGGGGGTTTCGTGTATCTGAGTTATTTTATTCACTCTTCCCACAGAATGACGCAGGGAACTCAATTGTGAGGTTCAATTTACTGTTGACATCACTTTAACCACAGTACAGCATAAATGTATTATTTGGCATGCATCTATGTTCATTCTCGTTCTATCCTACATAAACATAGGACCCTCTCGAATAAAACATCGCGTTAGCCAGAAAGACATCCTTGTCGACCAGAGACGTGGCAAAAACAAATGGTAGGTGTGATTTGATTTGAATAAACATATTCGGGTTGGAAAACCTGAAAAATGTCAGTAGATTTACAGTTTCAAATCGAATGGGGCATCTTTAAACAATTATAATTACATGGGATATCAAGTGTCATCGTCCAAATATGGGCGTGGCGTGGCTAGACGGTCTCCACGTTTATTATATCCGAGTCGACATGAACACGTGTAACCATTAACCTCCTCACTACACGCCCCTCCATTTTGACATATGTTGCTGCTACATCAAGTGAAATCAAGACTTTAGTGCCACCGTCGGTTTAGGGGCGTGGCTAGAGGGTCTCCTCCGATGCCATTATATACGGGTGGACTTGTACAACTGTAGCTATTAACCTACACGTCACTCCATTACGCTTTGGCGAGATGCTAGATTCATATATGCGTAACATTCAGAATAGGGGTGGGGATGGAGGTATCCACTCATTGTATCCAGATCAACTAAAGAATAGCACTTACTTATTCGACATTTAAAACCCCTGTACCCTGGAGGGCAGTCGCACCAGTGGTCACCATACTCGTGGTCGTACACACACGTCCCTCCATTCTGACATTGGATGCTGTCACATTCGTCGATAGCTTCAACAACAAAAAAAGGGAAATCATGTAACAACGTCAGACAGGTGCTTGGCCAGAGGTCACAGGGTTCATTATATCTGGTTCGACATATACACATATAGTCATGAACCCCGTCACTACACGTCCCTTCATTATGACAATGCGTTTTGTCGTATTCATCAATGTCTTTAAAACAATTGAAATCAAGTGTCGCCGTCCGAGTAAGGGGTGTTGCAAGGGGGTATCCGTGGTCATTATACCCGGGTCCACTTGAACACGTGTAACCTGTCACTATACGCCCCTCCATTCTCAAATTGCGTTCTGCCACATTCATCGATGTCTGCAAGAGAAACATGGAAATCAAATGGCACCGTCCAAATAAGGGGCGTGGTTAGAGGGCTCCCGCGTTCATTTATTCAGATCGACATCGAAACCCGTTACCATTAACCACGACACTAAAGGCCCCTCCATTCTGACATGGCGATCTGCAACATTCATCGATGTCTGCAAGAAAATACATGAAAATCAAGTGTCCTGCCATTATAAGGCCAAAATTATATCTCTACGCTCGGGGGTTTATGTGAGACGAAATATACCCACTCAGTTCAATTATGTGAACATGTGGCAAGGTTGTGACACCGGTCCTGCTTGGGGGCGCTCTAACATCATCCGTGTGGTGTATAACACACATATAAGAACATGGGATCTGAAAGAAACACACATTGATTTTTCCATCAAATATATTTGTAACTGCATAGTGGGGCATCTGCAGTCTCATCAATTAACCATCATAGGTACATTGTGACGGTGTCCATCTTACTAGGACAATATATCATATCCGTAATCGTAATAGTTATTTCGCGAAAGGTCTGTATTGACAAGGTATATGGACACCCGTACCGAGTAGTATTTTAGCACATGGTGGTGCGAATCAGTCGTCACAGTTATCAAGGGTCAAAGCTTGGCGCGAAATTTGAACCGCATACGATCGGACAATTGCACGTCAATCAATTCGGCCAAGAACAGCTGCAAACTCATTTCGGCCAATTTGGCCGGTTACTTCATGTGACTTTTTCATCTGACGTGTGTGTCGGATAATTGATCTGGAGGATTTATGTAAATGTTAGCCCAAACTACATTTCCAAGTAACGATGGTTTTGTTGTTTATTTTGAGGAATAATACCGCGTCAGATGAATTCAGCCCAAATATGTTAACAGTTGTCGTGTCAAACATTCGGCAGTAGGTTAGCGTTATTTAGTATTTGTGGATGTCCTTTAACATGGGGAAAATAGACTACTGCGCTTGAACGAGCATGTGAATTTGTCGTTTTTAATGTACAGCAACTTGATAATCAATAACAGAGGCATTCTCTGTCAAATAAGGTCGCTCTATTTACGGTATTAATTGCGGAACTTTCTAAAGTAAACTACGCGTAAACGGATACATACGGTAAATTATAGAATATGCCGGAATCGGCCTAATCGCCCCATGGCCAACTCGCCCAGTCGACGTGTGTCAATTCGGTACCTACTATAACATGTACCCGAGTCCGATTCGGAATAAAAGATGTATACGGGTGTTATATAGCGTTTGGTCCGTTGTTTCTCAATGAATATTATTGAAATATTGGTGTATATGTCCGGGCTGGGACATGGAATACAACAACGTTTGAATTGTTTTTAAATTTACAAATTTGTTGATTTTATTCAATTTTTTTCGTTCTGAAAACACACTATAAAGTATATATAATATAATAACGAACACGAGACATACATAATTTATAAACTGTTAACAAAAGATATCAAATTCAATACATGACAAAGATGACTCAGTGGAGTTTATAAAGTGAACATAAAAACATTGAGGTAAGAATCTTTTTAAGGAATGCAACTTTATTTAATGATAATAAACACATAAATTAAAATAACAAACATGAGACATACATGATTTATAAACTGTTAACAAAAGATATCAAACTCAATACATGACAAAGATGACTCAGTGAAGTTTATAAAGTGAACATAAAAATATTAAGGTAAGAATATTTTTAAGCATTACTAAACCGTTTAGCACAGACCACAGTCCACTTCACTCATCCGATCATCACCAAACTTCATATTTATCTTGATATTGATCTATCAGATGAGAGCTATCAAATATTTTTTTAATTTCATAGGAAAAAATGGTCGCCAGCGGCCATATTGCATTTACGTTATATTTTATCGCGTCATGTCGATATCTAGTATTACTTAGAAATTTCACCTTTCCAGATTCATAATTGCTCCATTGACTGTAACAGATGAAATTATTCCCCTCTTCGGATAGAGTGTCACTGAAACTTTATTTTGTCAGACTGTCTGTATAATCACTGATTATATATGGCAATAATCTGTAATAAGATGTAGCACTATTTTATTTTATATTTACACACAGACCACAGTCCACTTCACTCATCCGATCATCACCAAACTTCATATTTATCTTGATATTGATCTATCAGATGAGACCTATCAAATATTTTTTTAATTTCATAGGAAAAAATGGTCGCCAGCGGCCATATTGCATTTACGTTATATTTTATCGCGTATTGTCGATATCTAGTATTACTTAGAAATTTCACCTTTCCAGATTCATAATTGCTCCATTGACTGTAACAGATGAAATTATTCCCCTCTTCGGATAGAGTGTCACTGAAACTTTATTTTGTCAGACTGTCTGTATAATCACTGATTATATATGGCAATAATCTGTAATAAGATGTAGCACTATTTTATTTTATATTTACATGCAGTGCTGTTTTTATACATCAATTCTAATCCCCCTAGATCATCATGTGATCGATCATACATCGCGCGATGACCTGGTTGAATTAAGGGGGGTTTTATGGATCACTTCTGTCCTCAAGCTAGATTATACTTATGACATTTAATGGCATGTTTCTAACGTGGAGGGTTAGATATGCTTGAGAAACCACCACTCTTTAATTCACACCAAGTTCTCAGCTGTCATGTTCGGATATTAGAACCCATAGCCATGATATATGGTTTATTTTGTGTATACTAGTAATATAGTTATTTTCAGTACCTTTATATACCAGTACTGTGTATAACAATGCATATAAATTAATCCATGTATACATGTATATTGAATCAACGGATTCAGTGGTTTTGTCCATCAGTCTATCAAATTTGCGGGGAAAACATGGCCACAAGCAGTACACCCTGCTAAATTTCGAATTTGAATCAATTGGCGCACCCTGCAGCCAGCTTTTATTGGAGAACTTTTTCTTATGTGGATATTTTGGGTCACCGCTAGATGTGAGCCATATTTTGTTCTCAAACTGTCATCAGATTCCACAATTATCTTCTGGATAACCAGGGTGAGAGTAATCTAATTTTCCCGAATTTCGTTAAAAAACATTACCACAGGCAGCAATTTGGTATCTTACTCTTTGATCCTCTTTTGCATGACTGAATTGTTTAGCAACTGTACAGACATATCCCTCATCTGGTTTTTATATACATGTATATCTCTTCATGCGGATAGCCAGTATTACGTAGGTACTTCAACTTTCTGCATTCCTGTCATCATTTGAAATATAAAAATTTACCTGATACATGCACCCTTCAAAATTTGTTTCGTCGTTTCTATTTTAATGACCCGTATGGTAATATTGATACAGATATATTTGTCAAACATTTCTTTGTACAATATACAGGTATTTAGTTTGTAACTAAATCTAGAAATATATAATAGTAGCTCGTGGACCCCACTTCGTCCGGGATGTTCCCCTCTGATTTTCGGAGAAATGCGCGATTTAACCTTGAATTGACTATTTTAAAGGTGAAGGTCATGTCGGGGTCACGATTTGACCCGTCCAAAACACTCCCCGGACAAAAGTCACGACAAAAGTACCCGTCGAAACCCGCCCGGCTTTATACCCGATTTGACCTTGAATTGACAATTTTGAATGTCAAGATCAGGTCAGGGTCATGATTTGACCCACCCGAAACACTCCTGGGACAAAAGTAACAGTAGGTATCAAATTTCGTTGAAATACTTCCGTTTTACCAGATTTGACCTTGAATTGATCTTTTTGAATGTCAAAGTCAGGTCGGGATCAAGATTTGACCCGTCCAAAATACTCCCTGGAAATAATTTCCCCTAGGTATCAAATTTCGTCAAATCTGTCCGGCAGTTTTCCCGGCAATAGCTAACAGACAAACAGACAGACAAATGTCCAAAATATATATTAAACTAGCTGATGTACTCGACTTCGTTCGGGCTAGTTAGGGATTTTTTTTGTGATCGCCTCCATCTGGACAGTACCCAGTATATACAGCGTCTGGCCAAACTATTGTTCAATTGGTCCAGAAACATGCCTATATCAGCACGTTCGAGAACATGGTCCCACGTGAAATTGGACCCGTCCATATTGCTCCCGGGATCGAAGTAGTCCTATACACACAAATTTTTAGTCGGATCGGTCAAGGTCCAGAAACATGCCTATGAGCGAGGTCAAGTTGACACGTTAAATACCAAATTCGAGCAGTGTTAGAGTCTATAACACATACACACATGCATTCACGCATACACACATACATACAGACAGGTGTTTCAAAATGTATAATCGATAGCTACAACAATTCTATGGTAGATAGTTCACGGCCGACCTGATGCATGCATCTTAGTTTTCTTGTATCAATGTGTTGATAGCAAAGGCAAATCCGTCATTCTAACCACTGGACCATGGGGCTTCACAATTAAGCTACTTGTGATTTGATCTTTGGAATACAGCGAGTTATTGTCCGGTTGAATATTATCAAATATTTTATAGCAAATGTCTATTAAACGCCAGATAGTACAACATTTATGTATATTTCGCATTTTATGACTAATGCGTTTATCATCCGGGAGATAGGACACATTCTTTCAAATATATTTAATAGACATGTTAGGTGTACAATCGATCAAGCGGCACAATCATCAACGAGCAGAAACAAATTGTACATTACTAAACTTGATACTTACCACACTCCACGCCTGCTTCATTCATCGATGTGCAATTTATGCCAGTTTCATAGGGACAATCCTGGATGTGTAACTCACTGCCAGCACACGTGACATTGACCATCGAAACTGTGTCATTAATTCCAGCGTAATACTTTGCCTGTCCTCCTCTGTTCAAGAAACAATATCATAAATGAAATTAGAAAATTACTTCAGTAGTAGGCTACATGTCCAACATGTGCCCAGCATCCACGGAAAAAGTTAAAGGGTTTTCGAAACTCAATACTTACACAAGACTGAGCTGCCGGCAAACTACCTCAGCGTCCAATGTATCCCATCCATCAGCACACACTGTACCCCACGTGTTATTGGTGAACACCTCTATGCGTCCTTCAGTCGCATTCACTTCTCCGATCAACCGTGCCGTGCCTACAATAGCAATCCAATAACTTAATAATTATAGGACGTTCTGTTCCTACGGCCATTGGCGTCGTAACGACAATAATAAAACATATCTTAATTATAGCACGTTTAACCCTTTACCCAACAAACCGGCCAAAAACAGCCAAATAAAGCTGCAACAGCCTAAATTATCTTGGGTCTGTCTCAATAAAACCATACACATATGGATATCATTGGAACCGGCTCATTGACCACATTGTGATGGTTACACTTATGCCCTGTGCCAATGCATTCTCTTATATATGCGAGTCGACAATAGGTCGCCTCGCATATATAAGAGAATGCATTGGCCTAAAACAAATCTGTTTTTACCATTTTTTCTTACATTCTTTAACAATTTTATAATTTGTAATGTGTTAAGCCAATGCATTCTCTTATATATGCGAGGCGACCTATGGTCGACTCGCATATATAAGAGAATGCATTGGCACAGGGCCGTTCTGTTGGATACGATCCAACTTCCAAGCTCGGTGTCGTTTTAACTGAATGTACCCCATACTCCAAGGTTCGTTAAGAGATAGTAACCAATGGCGGTTGCTAGGTCTGGTTTGTTGTTTATCGTTCTCTTCGCCGTTTAGGTACGCTTACTCAGATTATTTCGGTCAGACGGGCGTCAAACAGTGCTGTGCTCTGCTGTTCACACATCGTCATGGGAACAGTGTATGCCACCCCCATATGTTTGACAAAATTAGTATGCACACATGTATAACAAGCACGATATAAATGATCCGACTCGTCGTAAGATATACATGGACTTAAGGGACATACTCCTCATCCTCTGTTTCGCGTGCGATCAGCTGTGATGCATATCTTTGGATATCACTGTACTTGATATCACCCGACCCCCCCATTCATAATTCAATTCAATTCTTTATTCTCTTAACCTATTTTTATAATATTATGGTATCGTGATAACATTTGATCACTATTTACATATAACATGGTACATATACATACATATTATACATATTATTATAAATATATATAAATAAACATTATAAATAAATAGATATAATAACACTAATCATTTATTATAATAATAGGCTTAGAAGTGTACATATCAATTTATGCACAATTACACACGCACACAATTATATATCAATTTATCAATAATGTATATATATGCCTTATATCGAAGTTATCTTTATAATACCGTATGGAGTATTATAATCGCTATCATTCAATATTCGATAGTTCGCGTTTAACAATTTTAATAAAATCGCTTGAAACATGACTATGCCGTCACTCCTTTGTTCATCGAGTCCAGTTTATAGGATACTGGATGGTTATTGTCGAGATCGTACATTATTGGGTGTTATAAATGCGATTAGAAACATACTTGGTGATTGCGCACATGTTTTATGAGAATCGACAGACCAAATTCCAGGCAGAGTTATCTCCCATCGCTCCGCTGAGATACCACTGTCACAAGGACATTTGGTAAGAATTTCTGACATGATCTTAGTTCTTATGTTTTAGGATTAAAATTGTATATGTCTGGCTCTGTTCGTACAGTTCACATCAATACGGAATGAATTATATTATTGCAAACTTTTGGTGGTCAAACTAATATAATAGGTGACTAAATATAGTTCTGACGATATGTAACAATACATGTATCGGTCCGCAAAGTACCATCCTTCTGGGAGTGATCTATCGCAGTGATAACTGAGAGGGCGATGCATGGAGTTTGCCGAAAGACAGCGGTTTGCGTGAATCGTCATATTATTCTCACTGTAATAAATAGTTGACGTTGCATGACTTCATGATTGACATTCCGAGATTCAATGGTTACACGTATTATATCGTATTATATTGCACTGGCCATCGCCCCATTCTCAGTTATAAACATTGCATGAATATCTCTTCTCGAAAGGTGTGAACATGTTCTGTCAAAAATATCGGCTTTATTTATAAAATGACCGATTTCTTCACGGAGTGACTCAAGAAAACAGAATGGTGAAAAAAAAATATGCCTACCTAAATCCAGCATACGGATTCCGAAAGTTAAGTATTTATTCTAACCAAAAAATGTAGGTTTCATAAATTCCCTCTCGAGGCCACACCTATGCCCATTTTTGCCTGGCATAATATATATGTTGATGGTCGCTTCGTCAACAACACTTGTGGCGCCGTATTTTGAACTATTTCTGTTTACACGCGAATGTATTTGACCTAACATTTTTAGATGATAGTCAATCACAGAGACCTTTAAAAAAAATGACAAACCCTAGAAATAGTTTTGAATTACTAGAACCAGTTAGTGCCAAACACATATCATGACCAGCTCGATCTGAAAAACTAGAAACATTTATTTCGAAATATTATAACAGTTAGTACTGAAACACTAGAAACGGTTAGTTCTGAAACTATAGAACCACTATAGTATGAAACACTCGAAATAATTTGTTCTGAAATACACAGTTAGCTCTGAAACACCAGATACATTTCTGACACGATAGAATCAATATATTCCGAAATACCAGGAAGAGTTAGTTTGGAAATAATGGAGTAATTAGTTATGAATCACTAATACATTAGATCAATCACATACTAACCTCCATATACGCCAGCGATGTTGATGAGCAGCAGAATAAAGACGTCTGGAATTATCATTCCGAATTTATGGCCGGAAGTCAGTGGATCCAAGGAACAAAAGTTAACGCACTTGTTTGATTCGGTTATGTAGCAATATTGCTATGCAGCAATGTTACTATTCATGAAAACAGCACACCGGGAATAGTCTACTCCATGGGAATTATCTGCAATAGAGCGAAACTCTGTCTTGTGTACACATTGCACATCGCCCGTCATATCAAAATCAGAACAAACAACTTCCTCAATCGTTATTCTACTGTGCGAATGTGTGCGATGACAATTGATTATAGTCACCCGGGAACATTTGATTTGCTATCACTATTTTACATCGACCAGGACCCAGTTGACTCAGCCGTTAAGATGCATAGTTCAACATAAGCCGCCAACAAGCCACCCATCAGCCGACCAACAGCCGCCCACCTGCCACCCAATAGCAGACAACCTGCCACCCACCAGCGTTTTGTCGTCGAACGTGCCAAATCTCCATATCATTTCAAATAACCATGTTCGATGTACAAGTCACCTTATATGATGACACCAGGTGCGAATGAAGTGTGTGAGACTGTGCTTGTGACTGTGTAATAATTCTCCTCTCTTCCCTTGAAATATTTCATGCTAAATTATATGTGTGATATTCGTTGTATGTGTTGTTATGTCCTACACTAGGCCATTGATCGTTGACTCCACGTTGGGTAACGCTGGTTCAGACACAGTTTAGATGTTTAACAATCGTTATTTAATCCAGTATAGTGCGTATGGATATAGATATACCACAACAATTCCAAAGACCAAGCAGTTAGAGATTTTGCCTGAAAGTCTGTCGTGAGGCTATTCAGTTCATATTAGCACGTACGACCAAAAAGCGCCGGTCTCAGACGTACGTACGATTGTTTTCCACCTCGTGCTTCTATGTCACAAGACATGATGTAAACCAACAATACGCTATACTCCCAGACCAGTAATGCAGCATGCTGTATTCACGTGGCCTACATTGATTCGCTTTCACACACTTATTGATTTGGTTGTAACTGGTCCCAATAATTTACTCTTCTAAGACTTTCAGGCAAAGGATTAATCCCGCTATGGTACATACCTCCCTTTTTTGGAGTTTAATTATTTAAGTAAACTGACAACTCCACCGGTGATCAATCGGTTCCGTTGATATAGTTACAAGAATATATAAAAATACCCTCATTCAACTGTTAGGTTTTCTAGAATCCCCTTCTGTTCTCAACTATACCATATTGAAATTTCCGTCATCTCTAACAGTGCCAAACAACCCCTTGAAGAACAACAATTTAACAATTATGTCACATTTAACGTTAATTCTTCTATTTTCACCCTCCACCATAATTCAATTAGGTTCTAAAGTTCAACACGTACAATACTAAAAAAAACATCACGATTTACACAATTGACTACAATAGGTCATACATGGTTATACATTCAATTCAAGAACAATAGTCATCAATAAATCTTATACACAAACATCAATAAATTTCAAATCATGGACTGTTCATGAATTATTCATCAACTTCCATTGCTGTTTGCTGTTGTCACTTCAGTTCGTGACTATTCAACGTGGTGTACTCTTTTTCAGAGACGGAACAATGTCCTCAAAAACAACATACCAATAACATCATGAATTACTAATTAGTAAACACTGACAAGTGAACAACTTATTTTGAAACCACCATGGGGCTTGAAATACCACAAACTTGTCAATATATTTTCTAATTTGGCACTCACACAATCGAGCCATATCACTGGTATCGCGAAACAGTTTCTATCTTGGACAGTTCAATATCTGTACTGTGTTCCACTTATCATCTCGTATAAGACAATTAACTTATTTTCGTTTCCAATTTGGTTATATTATCGGTTCAATTTCAATAACCAATTTCCTTCCACACGCAACAAATTTATGGGTTATGAAGCAGGAAGTGGTTATGTGGTTTCAGTATATCTTCCCACAACCCTAGCAAAGCTGAGGAAACAACTTCTAAAACAACGTGCAGACCTGCCAATGGAACAAAACAAGAAGACATAACTAGTATACCTAAAATCGGAACCCTACTTGAAGTAGGAAAAGAAGACATAGGGACAGTCACAACTGTTAAACATTCATACATGTACAGTGCACCCAAAACCAGGAGGGAATTCTTCAACCAGTAGAATTTATTTTTTTCCAAAACATTTTTACTTGTAATAATATAAATATAAATATGTTGAATATTTTGGTTGAATGTTACACACACCCTGTGTTCAACCGGCCAGTCTGATTCAGGCTTTTGTGTTGTTCATCAAGAGTGAATTTATGTCTTCTCGATTTATGTGGCACTGATCTGAATATAACAATGATGCAATCCTTCAATTAAATAAAGCCACATCACTGACCACCGTACAAGCCATCATGGATAAATAGATCATATTCATTCATGCTCAAATGACTGCCGTGCATGTAAATTGGAAAACAAGACTCTAGATTCAATGCATAACAGCACTTATTATTAATGATTTTAGATATATAATTACTAGTAATTTGTCAAGTTAATGAATTAACAATATATAGAATTTAACTGTTTAAATTTCTGGATTTGTCTGTAGTGGTTGAATTCAGGATGTGTGAGACCTGTCGATATGATTAAAAAAATGTGACAAACTGAACGATGTGGTTTCTCACTGTCAGATGAATAGTATTTTCGTTTTCAGTTATCTTTCAGTTATTATAAGGAAAATCTAAATAGCGTGGTTATTCAATGTTAACAGTATGATACTATTACACAAGCTACTCAGTTTAAAACAATATAACTAAGCTTATATAACATTTCCCAAGGAGTTCTGGACTTCACTTGGTGAATATAAATAGACAAGACGATGGAATGTCGAAAACGCTGGTACTTTCTACTAGCGGTTTCGACATTGCATGTGTTTTTTCTATAAATACAAAAATCAGAATGATACACATACAGAGAGCAAAGCTGTTCACTTCAAAGTCCATTGTTATTGTTATAACAAATATTATAGATCAACATATATACTTATTTCAGATTTTTGCCTAAATGTACATGTTAAAATTGTTTGTTATCAACATTGGGTTATTCTAGTCAACATTATCATATTTGTATGTGTTAATGACTAATATCACCATAGGAGCCATGAACTGTCGGCGATTAGCATCTGATCAGGTTAAGAGGCGCGACATCTTCAATAAATGTAGGGACAACTTTGATATCACCTTTCTCACCGATGCTCATTCATCAAAAGAAGTCGAAGGAAACTGGAGAACAGAGTGGGGATATCAAGTGGAATTTTGCACATATACTAGTTGAAGTAGGGGTGTAGCTATCTTATTTAGAAGTACTATTGATTATAAAATTCACAAATGAATGATTGACCCGAAAGGCAATTACATTATATTGGACATCTATTCATAATAAAAGATTAACCCTAACTGTAATTTATGAACCAAATGACGACAATCCACTATATTTTTTAAATCTATTTTCAAAAATTGAAGAACTAGAAAACGGAACTGTTATAATAGGTGGTGATTGGAATGTCCCAATGAACTATACTCTTGACACAATTAATTACAATCACAACAATAGCACCAAATCAAATGATGAAATTCATAAAGCGATGCAAAAATTTAGATCTACATGATATTTGGCGTTAACATAATGAGGATAGAAAAGATACACATGGAAGGGGCCAGGACGTAAGCTAGCCAGGCTAGATTACGTTCTGGTTTCTTCTGACCTCCAGCCATTTATCTCAAATGTTGATATAGGGACAAGGTACCGGTCAGATCATAACCCAATTTTATTGAGCCTAAATTTTTTGATCATCCTAGAGGAAGAGGTTTCTGGAAATTCAATGATAGTCTTTTAAGAGAACAGGAATATGCCAATATTGTTAACAAGGTAATTAGAGACGCTCTTCAGCAATACTCTTCGAATGATAATGAACAATCAGGGCCATTCCCTGAAAAACCTTCACTCACTTTCACAATTAATGACTAAATTTTCTGGGAGACACTAAAAATAATGATAAAAGGAGAAACAATCGCTTATTCTTCTAAACTAAAAAAAATCCAAGAACAAAAGAGAAGTGGAAAGGAGTTTTGGGCGTTCAAATTTCACAAATTTCGACAAATGGTGACCCAATTAAGTCACTTGAACAATTATATCTTCTCAAATGTCATATTTATATGGGGATGGCAATTAGGGCATTCACATAATGAGCTAGCAAAAAGAGATACATAGAAGAAGCATTAACAGTATATTTATCATTCTATTTAAGAGATACATATATGCTTGCAAACTGAGAGACCTCGAACCGTCAGAGGATTGTATAATTGAGTATATTGTTCTTCTGATATAAAAGAGAACGCAGTCAGTAGCACATGACTTTCCAGGATCCTCCAATACTGACATCTGGCAACGGTGTAGCTGCCCGACAGCGGATTGTTTTAGAACACAATCATCGACTGACATAAACAACTCAAAACCTCGCTCTGTGTCTGACATATGTAGCTGATGTACAGCGCAGCAACATTTCTTTTAAATTGAGAATATTTAGCCAATATATAGCACCATGAACAGAGGAGCATCTGGAAAGTTCTTAAAACATTTGTATCTTCATGGAGATATGATAGCCAGGTGTCCACAAGATCTTAGTCCAACCCACTAGATTGATTGATACATCTCAAAATGACAATCGACAAGGTGAGCCACTACATATATTCCATGACTGTAAGAATTATGTTTTTTGATGCTATTTGAATATACAATTTATGAGAATACGTGCAACACTTTGAGCAAGAGTATTCTCTATTCCCAACAAATATTCACAACTTGCAGAGGGTTTCACACCACTTTAAACTGGGCAACGCCGGCTAACCCTGCTAGTGTTAATATAAAGACGATACAATGATATAATGGTTCACTGCACGTATATGTAATCTACTAGCTATGCGTCGATGTGCATAAAGTGGCAACAGTAAGGGCGCGTATACATGGCGGGCAAGAAAATATCAGGTATGCCACATGTGACTTACTTGACCAATGAAATAAATAATACCGGAAAATATCCGACGAAGGCAGCGCGCTGATATTTTATCGCCAGTTGGTGATAAGTGATCACCTTGATTGGTGGCCATCGGTATCCGTTAACTATTCTCTATAAGGGACACGCTGGTAACCGTTCACGCACTCGAGTTATGATTCATCAATATTATCGCCTGTTTCAACAATTGACTTCGTAATTCCATGTTGGATTGTTTGACATAATCGCTTAGCTATTATATGGATATGTATGGGGACGTATATCTTTTGATAGTTTTCGCTGACGGAGGATGTCCATGGATTTCCAACTGCACCCCCTATTGAACCGGACCAAAGACCCAAGATCACATAATTTAATTTGCACACCTCCCATCGTCATTGAATGTCCCATCTTGTACCTCACATGCCTTGAATTTTGACTGGACACCGGGGAGGGAAGGCCCTAGAAGAAATTCCAAACCAATATTTTAACCAAAGTAGGAAGAAATGCAAATGTTGGTCTAAAACCACTAATTCCACATACATTAATGGTTGAAGAATCAGACTCAATTTCAAACCATTGTTGGTGTGAAATTTCCAACTAATATTGTTTCCAACTGGTGAAAACTTTGGCCATAGTTGGCGGGGGTTACATGTCTCCACATTCACCCATGTAAGTTCGGTAACGTAATGTACACCACAGCCCCATGAACCAAGAAACAATCTCCTGAAAACTTCATATGGGGTCTCAATGGGGGTGGGGTCATCCGATGTGTCACAAAACCATAATAACATTTGTCACCCCACATATGCATGCACTATGATATTATAACATTTCCAAATTTCCAAATATCGTGACCACTTTCTCATTATGCAGAAGGTATTTGGGCATGAGATCAGCAACGTTGCTACAGGTCGGTGGGTGCCTAATCCCACCCGACTTCCGTAATACATGTCAACAGTTGGAAATTTCACAAAGCTATGAATTGCCAAAATGGACTATAGATTATTTACCGGACGCAATTCACTTGAACCAGCATGACTAATACTGTTCTGATTGAGCTCAATCAACGCCGTCTAAACCGCCGCGTTCTCACGGGCGTAATCTTTGCAGCAAGAAAATATCAGTGTGCAATTTTACCTGATATTTTCTTGCAGATATTTTCTTGCAGATTCCTGTGTACGCGCCCTAAGTTTCAACTGACCAGTAATTACTCGCTGACAATCTGTTGTATGTTGTGTCCAATTCCAAATATCTCATCAAGATTGACGTTTCTCGATGTGACCTCAAATTGAATTAGTGTTTCATTGAGAAGTTTTATCAGGTGAATTTCTGTTTGAAGCCAATTTGGTATCATAGTGAGTCGTATATATATCGCACAACAGTCTATCCCACATAAGTCGCAAGTATATAGCATGGATTATTCAACTTGAAAAAAGGAATATTGGTGCGGCTTAAATCTTGATTATAACGCGTATGCATAGTGTCTTTTGTAAATCAATCCCCGTGACAGTTACATGTGTCGACTTTGGTGGAGCCGGGCTGATTGTTAACGGAATGCAAAGGGAACATTCATTGCATTTCTAACAAAATCTTTCGCACTTCACACACATACACGTATATGTGCTAACAGTGCATTTCATGTTTAAACAACGCCACGTAAAGCTTAATGTGAATGCGTAAACATCTTGTGGCAAAAGTTGAAAATGGTTCCCAGGTTTGGATATCGCGCGTACATTGATGTCAGCTCTCGTTTCAGTTTGGAAACTTGGGTTCCAGTCCTCATTGAGTTCACTGCCATTAGTGTTGAGTCATAAAAAACAGTTTAAATGTTTAACATATCATGATTATGGGAATCGGTCAAACATTTGTAGTGATAACTTCAAAGTTGTCTTTCCAGTAATGACAGTGTAATAATATAACAATTCAAATGCATCAACATCAATACTGTATTTAGTTTCCGTGGTCACCTATATTTAAATATGAAGCGAACTGATTATTAGTGTTTCACGTTAAAGGCATAGTATGTACTTTTTCATTTGAGTACCAGGGCTCACTACCCCTGAAAGAATATAGCGTTCAATTAATATTACGGAAAAATAATACCAGCCGCACCGATTGTACCATTAATATCAGCCGCACCGATTGTACCATTAATACCAGCCGCACCGATTGTACCATTAATACCAGCCGCACCGATTGTACCATTAATACCAGCCGCACCGATTGTACCATTAATACCAGCCGCACCGATTGTACAATTAATAGCAGGCGCACCGATTGTACCATTAATAGCAGCCGCACCGATTGCACCATTAATACCAGCCGCACCGATTGTACCATTAATACCAGCCGCACCGATTGTACCATTAATACCAGCCGCACCGATTGTACCATTAATAGAAGCCGCACCGATTGTACCATTAATACCAGCCGCACCGATTGTACCATTAATACCAGCCGCACCGATTGTACCATTAATACCAGCCGCATCGATTGTACCATTAACACCAGCCGCACCGATTGTACCATTAATACCAGCCGCACCGATTGTACCATTAATACCAGCCGCACCGATTGTACCATTAATACCAGCCGCACCGATTGTACCATTTGATGAAACGTAACGTCTGAACTTCGCACGGACACATTTTCGCAATATACACACGGCAATGATTCCTATTGAAGCAGCTGTGTATCCTTAATATATGAGCATGCGTTGCTTTCTGCCAATTTGGATAAGCAAGGTATGAAAATAAGTATTCAATTCCATATTCCCGTTTGATCACCTCAGCGGGGCATATCAACGCGATGCGTACAAATACAGTATATATTATAACGTTTAAAGTAATTTCTAACAAAGTCAATGACAACTACTTTCTATTTTGATGACCAAAAACAAAGAGAAAATGTGTGTTCACTAAGTTGCACATGACAGCCATATGTATTGATTGTACCGATAACAGTCTAAATTGGACAGTATTACTGAGATATCGACCCATAGTTTTGTGTATTACTGTATCTGGTGGTATAACTATGTTGCTTTTCTGAAATCACGCCTTGTTACAAGTTACACTTCAGAGTCCTCTCTATGGTAAATTGGCACATGCTTCCTAATTTGTGATGGCCCCACATTTTGAGCAAATCTCGAAAATCCCACATTCTTCAGTGTTGAGATTTAGTCTCAGATATATTAAAATTACCTTGTCTGATGACATTATAATTATCAACAATATGTCACGAAGTCATACTTACAGTATATGCGAAATTTCAAATAGCACATTCCATGGTAAGATTAATTGCGACATTAAATATTTTCTATAATAAAACACGCTCTTTAAATTCTGAAAGGTACTCAATTAGAATTCACGCTCGCAAATTACTATTTCCTGGGCTTCAGGTGTAAAACATATTTGATTCGAGTCGAGGAACCCACCCATCACAGCTCAGAGTAATCAGATGTCGATGTTTGAAATCTATTATGTTTATTTTAATTGGCCCAATAGACAGTCAACGAGAAGAATGTCATAGACCAAATTGCGGGTAAAGATGGATAACTCTAAAATCAAGTGGCTTTTTGTGTCAGATATTTGACAAACCGGCAAAATTTCGTTGAACAAAATGTTGATAAATAACAGGTTTTGTGCAATTTTATACTATAGTTGATTGTGCTTTTCGTTATTTTTGGGCAAATATTAGATTCTGATAACTGAAGCAGCACTTCAAAAAATGTTGTTGTTGTTGTTGGAATGTGATGATACGGGGACCCTCTGATCGGATTGAGTACCTTTAAATACGGCAATCAATGGGGTTAAAGTGGAAGTTCAGTTGTCATGGGGACCCGCATATATATACAGATAATGTATTGGCATTGGATTGAGGAAGCTCCAGTCACGGAAGCGTTAAATAATACCTCTCTGCTGTGATCAACCGGTACCGACAAACAACTGTCTTAGGAATTCGCGAAATGCCGAGTGGGGACACCTAAAACGGAGGGTACAAACCAAACATTTGTGACATGCGTTAGACACGTCCAACTGTCATTCAAGAACATACTGATGAGTATCACGTTAATTGCACTCTATCGGATGAGCAAACATGCAATCGATAAAATTGAAGACACACAAACGTGGCTCTTGAACTATAGAATAGAGTGTGATTACAGAGAACGGAATGTTTGTCCCTTCACTACGGTGGTGGCATTTTATCGAAGAGTAATTGCCTATTCAATGTATCAAGGCAGCGTAAAGCGGTCTGCAAAATAATTTATATCAACGAACTATGAAATGCAGTTGTATATTCTATCCTTTAGAAAATCCAAATTTATTTTCGCTCATAAGTTTATTTTTTGACAAGAAAATCTGTTAATCTGCAGTTTATAAATGTTATTTAGTTTATTAAGTTTATATTATCTTCACCAAAAATTCAAAAATAATGCGATCTATCAGAGAACGCGATGTGATCGGCAGTACTATAATTGACTGCGGTTGATCACATGAACACGTCGAGAACTGCGGGAATACCGGTGATCAACCTCGTTAAGGAGAGTCGATTAATTAGAGCATAGCTGTTAGTATTGCCACATTAATTCTGAATTTCCTTTACATAACTGTGAATTCAACTGCAATAGTATTGTTCCTTCATCTCATCAGAAGAGAAAACCTGATTCATATGTTTTAGTTTGGTCTTAATTAGATTCATTCGACCAGACAAAAATTGTGATGATTCTGGTAACCCACCCGCCAATAGTCCAGACATCCGCTCCTATTAATTTGACCGACACCGTGAAAAATTTAAACTGAATCACTAACCGAAACAACATGAGATCACGTTTATCAATATCTGATCATAGTAAAACAATGCTAATCAGTCGCCGATCTGGATTATTTGCATTGTAAATCGTGGTTTGGCGTCGCCTTGTGTATATGGACCAGCACGACCGCTGGGTTGATCGCAAAAATGTCAAGGCTTATGTATCCCTTCCAACAAAAACCCAGCAATATGCTGATTTTGTCCTATTTTCATTGTGTGTGCAAAGGGCATATATTCAGACAAATATATTTAAAATATAGTTTTCACTGCCCAACAATATTATTTTTCCTTCCGTTACTGGAACATCACTGTCCGTTTTAGTCTCGAGGGTGGTTTCGCAACTCAAGGATAGATATATGACTATATTTATCTAGTCGTATAGTTGTAAATTTATGTGTGGCGAAGAACATTGCTTCCGAAATATAATGACGACCATTATAATTACTGTACACTGTTAGAAAAAAAACCGTCGCTTTAACGGTCTGAGACCGCGCAACATCGCTGCCAACATTTGACCGTTAAACATACGGTCAGGCCGTAGCATGTTCCACGGTATAAAACCGTTTAAGTAAATGGCAGACCGTAACCAGTAACTGTCAGACCGTTCTATTTGTTACGGTTCAGCACCGTTTAATTAATATCAAGACAGTAACTAATAACGGTCAGACCAATGGTATTTTTCACGGGTCAACACCAATTTTTTGCTCTTAATTTGCTAATTTACCGTAGAATTAGCCAGGTTCCCATGGTGACAATATGGCAGGCATTACGATTCATATGTTTTTGAATGGTCGAAACTAGTATTATTCTTAAATCAAAAATACATCTTAGTTCTTATGTTACGATCATAGTGTTGATGAAATGTAAATTTTCAATGCAGTTTGCAGAGGATCAAGCTTGTTTTCTGCCTCGTAGAATTTAATCCGGAAAAAGGCTGCGCACGCGTAATGTGTTCGCCTTTCACTAACTACTGTATACAAATGGCTGTAAATACAAAACGGTACTAGTAATAGCGGATAAGACAACCCATTACTATTCAGTTATGAGTAATACTAATTTCGACCATTCTAAAACATAAATCGGCATGCCCTTTTAAGCCATAAGAACAAAGCTACATGTTTCACAGTTAAAACTCAAATTGATTTACATGTAAAAGTAAAATATCTTAATGGCATACTCTTTTGTAACATGTATGGCGTGAAATTGTCCAGTCACTTGTAAACGCAGTTTGTGTTTAACAGGTGAATCCGTACATCATGACAATTCCGTAACAGTCAGAAGAAGTGGTATTTTCAGGCGCACCTTTATTGCGATATTGAGCGTGCTTAATTTAGAAAAAGGCGTGATTATACCACAATACCAACAATCTGTCGCGCTTATTATTGCAATATTGAATGCAAAATATTACGATACTAAGCACACTAAATCTCATACAGACCCGATAGTGTTATATTTATATTAGTACATATAGTGTACATATAGCATATTTACAATTATAATTATATACACATCTAAAACAGTGTCTCTATTTATACAATAAACAATATAAAAGAAGCAATAATTTGATTAAAGTGTCACAATTTTGAGCGCAAGATGTCGCAATATTAAGGCGAACTATTGAGATATTAAGCGCAAAATATTGCAATAATATCACAAGCGACATGCTTATAAGTGTTTCCACTTGCAATATTATTGCGATGATATTGGGCGTGTTTAACATACCACTTCTTTTGACTGGTACTGTATATCAATAACAGCTTGTTGGGATTGGAACCTTCAAGAAAACAGCAGATCCCATAATAACTGTGCGCAATGACTTGGCGACAATGTTCTCCTGTTGTCACACATTTTCCTTGAAATTATAAAGCATGATGCATCAAACTGTATACTGCTGTTTTCACGACATTTAGTATCAATATCAGTCAGTCACCCAAAGATAGTTTGATAAGAACATCCAACCAAGAGTGTACTCCCAGTAAATTGTCGTAATAACTTGAAGATAACATGGCGAATGATGACAATGTCTCATATCCACACGTTTCAATGAAAATTGATGAACACGGGATGAATTGGTCCGTGTAATATTGTACAGTTGGAATTGTAGATATGTGATCATCCGTCACTGCGCGGCGTCACTTCTTCATTTACGGTGTTGTTGTTGACATTGAAGCTCTTGTGAATTACACAGGTGCGAACGGTACATGTACATGTATATCCTCTCTTGTAAATGTACATGCATATGCTTTGAAACAATCATATTCAAAAGAAGGTCAATTGGATTGTCAACTTTATAATATAAATGCATGTAGCTGCTCGTTGTTATTATTGTCACTATTGGTTGACATCGAAGCTCGTGTTAATTGTACCTGTATCCGCTTGTGTCAGTAATTGTGCCAGTGTTTTGATACTAAGTCACAACACTGCCAATTTCAAAATCAGCCCGGAGTCGAATGATATCACACCCTGGATCATGCCATGAATCGATTGGCATGAATCTCTACTCTCGAATTTAGTGGAAATTGTCAATGATTAAGCCCGTTTTCGCAGAATTCAAACTTGTCCGGTTATCAAAGGAACCGAAATCAGACCGTCTTAACAACTATCCACAATGGAACAGGTAACAGTCTCGATCACCAAACCAAGCCCGGAATGAACTTGGGGTAATTGTCCACAACGCCACTGCGAAAAATGTTAACCACACCATATGTAGCCTTGTATGAGTCATCGGGCACAAATCTAATTCTGGCAGCAGCTATTTCATCCGCCGTTCTTTCACATGTAGAATAAAGGTTCAAGCTTGTCCAATTGTTGAAAGCAGCTGAAGAATTAGTTCGACAATACACCATGACTCTTTTCGCAGATTATTTCCATATCTTCTCTTTTACTCCTGATTTTATCCGCTCTCCCAATATGCCATGGTTGCTATTTATGTAATGTATCATCTCTTTTAGTTCGTTCGACGTCAATATCACGTCTGATTGACAGTGATTTTATCGAAATAAAAATCTCAGCATAAAGCCGCCACATGTAAAACCGGTGATTTGCAAAAACACTGGTAACTTTTA
Organism: Siphonodentalium dalli; assembly: GCA_032622095.1. NCBI lineage: Eukaryota > Metazoa > Mollusca > Scaphopoda > Gadilida > Siphonodentaliidae > Siphonodentalium > Siphonodentalium dalli. Next base: position 159,161,472 of record CP136068.1, on the reverse strand, counting down.
TTGGGAAGATTGGGTACACATAAATCATGCGACCTCGCCGTTGTACGATAACATATGTTAAATACAGGATACATATTATTATTGATAATCGTCAATGACATTATTATAATTATTATATATAATTGAACTCGTACCTGAACATACTATCTTCAGCATAGTAACAGTACAACCACGAAACAGTTGTATTTATCGTTGCTTAGTTAAACATTAGGTAACGACACCTGATATATGGCGAACTACTTGGCCAACGGTCAAAATTGGTAACTTGAAAAGGAAAACCAATATCGGGCACTACCAACGTAACAACATGATGATTGTCAAACTATCATGGTGAAATACCATGTTGAAATGTCTATCACCATGCTCGTACCATGGTAAATATGGTAACAATATGGTGTTACCATGGTCCAACCATGGATGGTAAGTTATAAGAAATGAACGGCGGTTTCAATGTGGTCATGGGATTTTGAGGAATATTTATCGCGGTCAAAACCCATGACCCAGTTGAATCCGCCGTTTATTATTTATATTTATATACTTAAATTCATTATCAACTAGGATTGTCTGTCTTCCCCATACATTATTTATTCAAATTTAATAGACGAATTGAGTTCAGTTCGGATAGTGCGAATGCTTGCTTTTTAGAAAACCAAACATTGTGAGAATCCGTTGACGGAGAGCGGAAAAACGCAATTTCACCGTACTGTATACACATAAGACGAAATGTCTTAACTTGTAATGAATCACGAGTGTCCACACACGTAGTCACAAATTAATGTGATCGATGGGGTAGAGCCCGGACGTGCTGAATAGTTAAGCAGTCGTTCATGTCCGACAATCCTCGGTGATTTCCGGCACCAATGTGTTTATAAACCTATGAACTACAATGAAAGAGACGTCACGTTACGTTCATAGGTCTATGGACACATTGAATTAGGGGGCGTGTCTACCGTAACGCTATGGGGAAATCGGAAGAGATATTAGGTGTATGTAAATATAACATTGTGAAATGGTCTATCACTGTAACACCAGGGCGATTTTCAAACTATCTTGGTGTAATACCATGGTGATATCTCTATTACTATGTTCGTGCCATGGTAAGTATGGTACCAATATGGTGTTACCATGGTTCAACCATGGTAAGTTAACATGGTGAAATGGTCTATCACCGTAACACCATGGTAGTTTTCAAACTATCATGGTGAAATAACATGGTGAAATTTCTATTACTATGTTGGTGCCATGGTAAATTTGCTACCACCATGGTATTACCATGGTGGCACCATGGTGGATTTTTATATGGGATATAATACGGTCGCCGATAAATATACTATTGAATTTTGACGGCATGAAAATATTGAATTTAGACAATTTTCATGGGCACATAAAATAACGGTATGGCACCGTCAAACTGATGAAACGGTATGGGACCGTCGATTATTACGGCCCGAAACCGTCGAAACGACGGTAATTTCTAAAAGTGTATACCGGAATTTGTGGATAACAGTGTGCAGTGAGATATTTCACAATGCACTCTCTACAATGTTTCATTTCACAAAACGACTGTTATGTAAACATTACAGTTACAGTCAGAGTTGCATTGCTGATCAATAAGATACGCAAGTTTGTACAAAATGTTGACATTAAACATTGGAAAAAGTTAAAGCATTGCAAAATATTCTAATCATATCTCGACTAGATATTCACATTTACTTCATTATCAGCAAAGTTTGTTTAAAAATAACATTAACATCTGTTTACATAATAATAGTTTTAATATGCGACATTTTTTATTGGAGAGCATTCAAAAATGAATTAGCAACGCAGCTTATCTATTTGGAGGTGTGGACCTAAACCTTTTACGTAGCTGAATATTTTACTAAACTGGTGGTTGGGCTGCCATCGGGAGACGGCTAAACTTGACCCCTAAGTAGCATTCACCCAATAAGTGGTACCTCCACTCCCTAACATGGGAAGTTTCTATCCCTTTTAGGACCATAGTTTAGTTGCTCGCATTTATGCGCCCTAATAGAGGAATAGTTACAGGAACATCAAATGGGGCAAGATGTGGGCAAATCTGGCACATCAAACCACAGAACCGCACCCACTGTATTTAGTATGCATGTCATGTTACATACAATTGGGTGCCGATGCTGTTTGTTGTCGTAGTCTCATGAGTTCCCAACATCAGTCTGTGTCCCCCAAAGGTAAACTATTATTACCCTCGGGCCTATATGCACTGTATTGATTAGACCTCCATGCAAACATATTATGGTAGTACTGGTTGGAAGTAATTGTCAGCTTTAGGTGCCCGGTTAAACTTGCAGAGTATTGACTTGTGAAAGTTTGATGAGCTCGGTGCGAGATATGAGGGAGGATCCTGATAACATTGTACTATCCAACATCATGTAATCGACTTCTGCCAGTCCTGAGGACAAACTCAACACGAAGCGATGTCAATAAACAATGGAATGCACACACATGAGTATACACCCCTGACCAAGTGGTCCTGCAAATGAGGTATGATGCGGTTGGGTTCTGCTGAATTGCTATGATGCTGTTAGGACAAACTGATGCTGTTAAGAAAAAGTACCGTTATTTTTTCTAAAGTTGTCATTTTTGTGGTTTTCGAATAATCTGAGCATATCGAAAAACAGCCTTTATTTGTATAAAATATTCGAGAAACATATATTTTGCGAAATAGTTGTAATACTAATTGTATTAGTTGTTGAAAATCGACTCAAGCCCCAATTTGGCTATTCATGTCGTTTTACAAACAACAGCGCAGCCATTATTAATTTAACAAACACCACCGCAGCCATTATTAATTTAACAAACACCAGCGCAGCCATTATTAATTTAACAAACACCAGCGCAGCCATTATTAATTTAACAAACACCAGCGCAGCCATTATTAATTTAACAAACACCAGAGCAGCCATTATTCAATTAAAAAAAATATATATGTTCTTGAATGTTTCATACAGACACTGGCTTTTTCTCAAATCCCTCCGATTAGACAAACACCACAAAACTGAAAACTTTAGAAAAAATAACGGTACTTTTTCTTAACAGCATCAGTTTGCCCTAACATCATCATAGCAGATTTGCAGGACCACTTGACTAGGGGTGATAACTCTATTCAGGACCACTTGACTAGGGGTGGTATAATTTTGAAATAAACGTTCATGTCCCGCAAAAAAACCGCTTACATGCACGAGGGTGTTTAATCCTTTACCCAACAGACGGGCCCTGTGCCAATGCATTCTCTTATATATGCGAGTCGACCATAGGTCGCCTCGCATATATAAGAGAATGCATTGGCTTAACACATTAAAAATTATAAAATTGTTAAAGAATGTAAGAAAAAATGGTAAAAAGTGTTAAAAAAGAATTTTGTTAGGCCAATGCATTCTCTTATATATGCGAGGCGACCTATGGTCGACTCGCATATATAAGAGAATGCATTGGCACAGGGCATAACTGTAACTATCACAATGTGGTCAAGGTGCCGGTTCCAATGATATCCATATTTGTATGGTTCTATTGAGACAGACCGAAGATATTTTAGGCTGTTGAAGCTTTATTTGGCCGGTTTTGGCCGGTTTGTTGGGTAAAGGGTTAACCCTTCCATAAACGGAGCCGCGCTGGTGCATCATTAAAGATCATGTGCCAGTGCACTATGTTTTATATGCGAGTCTCCCATAGGGAGTCTCGTATATATAAGAGAATGCACTGGTCTAAAAGGTCAAGGTAAATATTGTTACATAGGGAGACCGCATGTATAAGAGAACGCATTGGCACTGTTTACCTAAAAAGGAGGTGGTAAAATTGCCCTCCAGGAGTTGCATATGTGGTAAAATTCCCACCAAGGAGTGGCAACATAACCCCAAGGGCTGACAACATTGCCCCATACAATGTTAAAATTGCCAAAAGTGGCAATCCTGTCCCAAAACATTGGCAATTATCTACCTCTTTTCAGGGGATAAGTTTATTGTCTTCACCAGGGGCCTATACTATGGACCATAATAATTGTAATCACAAGGTAATGGGAGGTACACAGGAGGCGTCAAGTGCAATAGACCACTGTATTGTAATAGTGTAGATTATACCCGTGCACTCGTGGGCGCATTACCGATGGGTGATTGGGTTTGATCAGAATGGCATTCACACTGCGGCAATCAAACGGTTGTCTCGTGGAAAACAACCTAAAGTCTGTATTAGAGTATTGTCCAATTATGACATTCGTGTAGGGACGTTGTTAGAGGGTCTCCTTTGTGGGTACACAACTTGGAGTTTAAACCTGCACCTGAGACCCTCTAGCTACGTCTCTTGTACATATTATCAATAGTATACTCCAGCGATTCTGAATGACAACCCAACTAGAAATTGAAATACATCGTACAACTAGAATTGTTGGAACAGACGATAACCATTGACGAAATATAACACAATGCACGAACGGTTGCGGTGTACCCACTGAGCGATTATTTAAAGGATACCGATTACCACTAATCAAATTGAACACAGATCACCCATGCACTAGCGATAACATATCAATGAGTGTCTCCGACGATTCATTTTTTTGTCATTGGTCAATCAAGTCATATATGGAAAACCTATTATTGTATTGGTCACCATGCATGTGAACGCGGCATTACAAGAAGTCGCCTTTTCACTGTTAGAATAAGAGTTGATGTCTATGGTAATCGACACCTTTTGTGTGCCCCACAGAAGCTTGTGATTACAATAATTGTGTTCTATAGTATATGGCCCTGGAGGGGCAGTCTGTCCCCTAATGTGGGTAGATCATAGGGGCAGATCTGCCACCCTGTTATTTAGCAGTTTAGTGTGTAGCCCAAATCTTAATCATAACCGTAACTCTAACTTTAATTCTGAACCTGACCCTAATCATAATCATAATCATAACCCTAATCCTAACCCTAACCCCAACCCCTAACACTATCACTAACAATAACCACACCCTAACAAAAACCCTAACGCAGACCTAACCCTAAATATACGTTTTAATCATGGCGTCCATGTTAAAAAAGAATAAAGGTAGCAAGCGCCCGATGGGCGCCCGTGATGTCTATTTCGCTTATAAAACGGACGCCAACCTTACAACATATTTATAACACCCAATCAGTGATGAGATGCGGTTACCAATCTCATATGTATTTTGAAGACCTCTGTCTGTCTGTCTGTCTGTTTGTCTGTTTGTCATTTATACAAATCTACGATTCTCGACCGATCGGGACGAAACTTGGTACGTGTGTGTAGTTTGACCAGGCGGTGGACGTTGTCGTATTGGCGAGCCCGTGCGGCGCCCGCTTCGCGCATGCGCAGACGAGATCTCGGAAACGGGTGGAGCTATCGACTTGAAAGTTGCAATGTGAATGTATCTTGCCCCGGATACGAATTGTATCGGGCGCCGAGCCCGTGCGACGCCAGGTTCGCGCATGCGCAGACGAGATCTCGGAAACGGGTGGAGCTACGACTTGAAATTTGGTAAGTGAATGTATCTTGCCCCGGATACGAATTTTATCGGGTCGCCGAGCCCGTGCGACGCCAGCTTCGCGCATGCGCAGACCAAATCTCGGAAACGGGTGGAGCTATCGACTTGAAATTTGGTTTTTGAATAGCCCGGACAACGTCGGGCTCATCGGCTAGTCTAATATATATTTTGGGACTTCTGCCTGTCTGTCTGTGTGTGTGTTAGCTATGGCCGGGAAAACTGCCAGACGGATTTTGAGGAAATTTGCTACCTAGGAGTAATTTTGTACAGGGAGTGTTCTTGACCGGTCAAACTAGGGTAATTTTGTCCAGGAAGTGTTCTTGACGGGTCAAGTCGTGACCCCGACCTGATCTTGACCTTCAAAAAGGTCAATTCAAGGTCAAATCGGGTAAAACGGACGGATTTCGACGAAATTTGATACTTAGAGGTACATTTGTCTGGGGAGTCTTTTGGACGGGTCAAATCGTTACCGCGACCTGACATTGACCTTCAAAAAGGTCAATTCAATGTCAAGTCGGGTAAAACGGACGGATTTCGACGAAATTTGATACCATGGGATACTTTTGTCCGGGTGTGTTTTGGACGGGTCAAATCGTGACCCCAATATGACCTTGACCTTTAAAATTGTCAATTCAAGGTCAAATCCCGAATTTTGACGGGATTTCGACGAAATTTGATACCTAGGGTTACCTTTGTCCGAGGAGTGTTTTGGACGGGTTGAATCGTGACCCGACCTGACCTTGACCTTCAAAATGTTCAGTTCAAGGTCAAATCTGGCAAAACCGGACAGATTTCGACGGGTACTTTTGTCCGGGGAGTGTTTTGAACGGGTCAAATCGTCACCCCGAACAGACCTTGACCTTCAATTGAAGGTCAAATCGCGCAATTCGCCGAAAAGCAGAGGGGAAACAGCCCGGACGAAGTCGGGATCACCAGATAGTTAAGTATATATTTTGGGACATATGTCTGTCTGTTTGTTTGTTAGCAATGGCCGCGAAAACTTTGATACCTAGGGATCCTTTTGTACGGGGAGTGTTTTTGACGGGTCAAATTGTGACCCCGACCTGAAGACCTTCAAAATGGTCAATTCAATGTCAAATCGCGCCTTTCGACGTGATTTCGACGAAATTTTATACCCAGGGGTACTTTTGTCGGGGTAGAATTTTGGACGGGTCAAACGGTGACCTCGGCCTGACCTTGACCTTTAAAGTGGTTAATTCAAGGCCAAATCGCGCCTTTCGACGGATTTCGACGAAATTTGATACCAGGGGTACTTTTGTCCGGGGAGTGTTTTGACCGGGTCAACTCGTTACCCCGACCTGACATTGACATTCAAAATGGTCAATTCAAGGTAAAATTGGGCCTTTCGACGGATTTCGACGAAATGTGATACCCAGGGGTATTTTTGTCCGGGTAGTGTTTTCAAACGGGTCAAATGGTGACCCCGACCTGACGTTGACCTTCAAAATGGTCAATTCACGGTCAAATCGCGCCTTTCGACGGATTTCGACGAAATTTGATACCTAGGGATACTTTTGTCCGAGGACTTTTTTGGACGGGTCATATCGTGAACCCGACCTGACATTGACCTTCAAAATGGTCAATTCATTGTCAAATCGCGCCTTTCGGCGGATGAAAGTAGAGAGGAAGCAGCCCGTACGAAGTCGGGTCACCCTGCCATTCATATATATATATCATCATCAGCAACCAATCGTATTCACACCCTTCATATGAGCGATGTCTATATTGTTCTATCAATATGTTAAACAACTCGTACGTGTAATATATCAACTGCACATAACAGAGATATTCTGTCTGCACACACAACTATTTCAGCGATGGATGAACTGAGATTCGATATCTAAGTGCATTCTAGTTATGTAATGGTTAGAGCACGAGAATTGTTCTTTACCAGAATCAATCGAATCGGAGACGAGATTTATTCTGGTAAAGAACAATTCGCGTGCTCTGACCGACTTAGAGCACAATTTATCACACATAATGCAATAAACTGGAAATGTGCCGTGCGCTGGCCGCGATTTGACACAATAGCCGGTTAGCCACGCCCAAAAACGTGATTAACATGAACTGAATGTGAATAGATATGTCCGAAACAACACGGACTGTTCCCACTTTGAAGCACCCGTGCGATTTGTTTGTTATGAGTTGCGGTGCCTAACAATGGGATAATCATTGAACTATTCCTTCGCCAGCCTTGGGAATTGGTGTGCTTTACCAAAAATCAGGGAACGATTGTAACAATAGGATTGTGCTCTAATCTTTGTTATTGACCAACAACACACACTAACGAATATCACACATATAATTTAAGTACCTCACAGTCGCAAGCGCACAGTCTCACACATTTCATTGGCACATGGTGTCATCATATAAAGTGGCATGTACATCGAACATGGTTATTTCAGATTATATGAGGGAATTTTCAAAATCGACGACAAAACGCTGGTGGTCATGTGGTGGTCATGTGGGCATGTGGGCGGCTTGACCATACATCTTAACGGCTGAGCCAACTGGGGTGTGATCGGCATATGACAATGTAAAATCGTTATAGCAATTCAAATGATCACGGGTGACTTTAAGCAATGGCCATCGCACATCTTCGCGCAGTAGAATAACGATTGAGGAAGTTATTTGTTCTGCGTTTGATACGACGGGCGATGCTCAATGTGTACACCAAGCAGTGTTTATCTCTCGTGCAGAGCAGTCTCAATGAGCAGACTTTTCCCGATGTGTTGTTTTCATGAATATTAACATTGCTACATAACAATATTGCTACATAGCCCGAACCAAACAAGTGCATCGACTTTTGTTTCTTGGATCCACTGAGTTCCGGCCATAGATTCGGAATGATAATTCCAGACGTCTTCATTCTGTTGCTCATCAACATCGCTGACGTATATGGAGGAGGTTAGTATGTGATTGATCTAATGTATTAGTGGTTCATAACAAATTATTCAGGTATTTCCAAACTGTATCTGTTCCTGGTATTTCGGAATATCTTGATTATATCGTGTCAGAAATGTATCTTGTGTTTCAGAGCTAACTGTGTCCTAGTATTTCAGAACACACTGTTTCTAGTGTTTCATACTTATGTGTTCCTATAGTTTCAGAGCTAACTGTTTCCAGTGTTTCAGTAATAATTGTTTATAATATTGCAAACTAATTGTTTCTAGTTGTTCAGATCGCGCTGGTTCTGATACGTGTTTAGCATTAATTGGTTCTAGTAATTCAGAACTATTTATAGTGTTTCAGGGCTAACTGTTCTATTTCTGGCGCTTCAGAACGAAATGTTTCAGAACGAAATGTTTCAGAACTTACAGTTTCCAACATTTCACTACAAAACTTTCTAGTGATTAATCGTTATTTGGTTCTGGTGTTTCATAACTAATTGCACCGTTTTCAGGACACATTGTTTTGATGGGTTTGCATAGTTATGCATTTATAGAGATGTATACCTATTTGGTATTTAGTTTACATAACTGTTTTCTTTGTTTCAGAACTTAATTTTTCCAGTGTTTTATAACTTATTACCCCCAGTGTTTCACAACTTACTGTTCACTGTGCTTTATAGTGTTTATATTGTATCATAATTAAGTTTAGCATATGAATTGCACCTTGTGTTAGTATGTTATTGGTATTTCATAATAACATATGTTATTAATTAGTAACTAATAACACCTTCCGTAATTTTGATTAGTCATTTTTTTCAATAGGTATTTGCGATTGGCTATCACCTAAAAATGTTAGGTCAAATACATGCGCGTGTAAATAGAAATATATCAATATTTTTTGGTTAGATTGAATACTTAACTTTCGGAATCCGTATGTTGGATCTAGGTAGGCAGACTTTTTTCTCACCACGTGATTTTCTTGAGGCAAGCCATAAAACAATTGGTCATTTTTTAAATAAAGCCGATATTTATAATAGATCGGTTTAGAATATATGGGGTAATACTGGACTATCCGACATCGTTTTATAAAACAAGTACGCAAACACCGATTATGTTTCCAATCATATTTAGTACATCCAATTGCGCAAATACCGAGTACGTTTTAATCACATTTAGTTCATTATCTCCTACGACAGGGTCAGATATACTTGCCAATATAAACCCTAAGAATGTGTAATGATGATTTAAGAATGGCCTCAGGTAATGCATTTCTGATATCAGAATACAGGTATTCCATTAGGGTTAATTAAAACATGGTCACATCCATATAAGGTTGATTAAATATGGGCCGATGAGGAAAAATTAAAATATGGTCACATGATGGTTAAATAAAATATGCCCCATGCAGGTTACGTCATATAGAGTCCACTGCGTGTTAATAAACATATGGTCCCATGATGGTTAATTAAAATTGTACCTTGATTGCTAATTAAAATATGGTCCCATAACTGATCAGGGTTAATTGAAATATGGTCGCATAAGTGTTTATACAAATATGGACTCAGGGGGGGGGGGGGGGTAAGTGAGATATGGTCCAATTAAGGTCAATTAAAATATGGTAATATGAAAGTTAATTGATGATACAATTGTTCCCATTATGAATATTAATTACAATTAAAATATGAGTGTGTTACTAACGGTTAATTAAAATTTAAATATGTGTGTTCATTAAACTACGGTCCCATTGGGGTGAAATATTATACAGTCCCATCAGGGTCAATTAAATTATGGTCCAGTGAGGACTAATTAAAATATGCCCCGTCCCTCATGAGGATCCATTAATACTTTGTCCCAGGAGAGGGTAATTTCTGATCATTCTTCTATTCATATAGCATTATGATATATGCTCCGTGTACAGAAATAAAAATGTTTAGAATAGGCCACATTGTATTTTAAGCAACCGATGTGAAGGGTTAGTGTTGGAACTTTCCTTAGTAGCATCTCTATTCATAGCTCAGATATATTCCGCATACAAAGAAACGAACAGTCAATATTTACAAACAGCCGAAGGTGTAACGTGGGAATTTGTCAACAATTACAATCCCAGTTCATTTAGGATATAACAAGCCGATATGTGTCGCGTACACCTAAATGAAAAAGTTCACTAAACGATATTAAATAACATGCTAAACTCCGATATAAACAGCTCAAAAGGGTTCATGTTCGAATTAAATTCCTTATACCATCCTCAATTCCTCATTCAGTATAAAAGTAGACAGCATTTCGATTGGTGTCACGTGAAAATAAATTAAAGATGTTCCAATAACAGTACAACAAAGCAGGTTAAATAACAATAAGAACACACAACGCGCAGTGCGCTAAGTTAACGCGCGAATTCCCGTTCCAATTGCTCGGCGCACACTTCTTAGCATGCGTCTAACAAGCCATTTTTCAATAAAGAAAGTCTCGAGAGACACGCGCCCGAATAACCACAACACGATACGTGAATATACATCGCGACAGAATCGCCGAGGCTCCCTCTGAAATAGAAACGGGTCCGAAGTACGAAAATACCCAAGTACCTTTCTAATCATATGTATGGTTTGTGTACGGACATATCCAAGTGCCCGTTTAATCATATTTCGCCCATAGCTCCATTGACAGGTAAAAAAAATACCTTCACAGAAAAGACCCATAGAGGGCGTAATTAAACATAATGGTCATTGCATGTGCAAGTACATGTGCCAGTATTACTGGTTGCGTTAATTGTGTTAACAAGGTATTGTTATGGCTAAATCCAATGGGATTCCAATACGTTGTTGTGCAGTAGTGTTTTTAATAAACAGTTGGTGGAAATCGTGGATCAATTTTGCAATTTATCATGGAAATAGATGAAATGTTAATAGGATACTGTTAGGTTTAATGGTCATTGCATGTGCAAGTGCATGTGCAAGTATTACTGGTTGTGTTAATTGTGTTAACAAGTTATTGTGCAGTAGTGTTTTTAGCGACGAGCTTCAACAATTCTTCCTAGACCGTGATATAATTATGACGACGGGATATAATTATAGAGCAACGGAATATTGTGATTTGTGGGCACATTCTGTAAACGCGCATAGCATTATCATAGTTGTATCAAGAACCATCATACGGAAGAAGTAGCGAAGAAGATGTGTTTCGTATGGAATCCTATTACGGCCACTTGCTAATGGCGCTTTCGGCGCACTTTTTTTCGCTTTCGGCGCATCGCGCCGAAAGCGCCGAAAGCGACAAAATGTGCGCCGATCGGCGCACTTTTTGTCGCTTTCGGCGCTTTCGGCGCTTTCGGCGCGCGCGCCGAAAGCGACAAAAAGTGCGCCATTAGCGTTGTTTCGGCGCGCGCCGAAAGCGCCGAAAGCGACAAAATGTGCGCCGATCGGCGCACTTTTTGTCGCTTTCGGCGCGCGCGCCGAAAGCGACAAAAAGTGCGCCATTAGCGTTGTTTCGGCGCGCGCCGAAAGCGCCGAAAGCGCCGAAAGCGACAAAATGTGCGCCGATCGGCGCACTTTTTGTCGCTTTCGGCGCTTTCGGCGCGCGCCGAAATAACGCTAATGGCGCACATTTTGTCGCTTTCGGCGCACCGCGCCGAAAGCGCCGAAAGCGCCGAAAGCGACAAATAGTGCGCCGTTACGGCGCACTTTTTGTCGCTTTCGGCGCTTTCGGCGCGTTACTAATGGCGCACTTTTTGTCGCTTTCGGCGCTTTCGGCGCATCGCGCCGAAAGCGCCGAAAGCGCCATTAGCAAGTGGCCGTAATAGGATTCCATAGTTTCGCTATCTTGCGCACATTGCAAACATATCCGCCCGTTTTGTGTTAACTCAAACTGCTTCCCTCGATATAACGTTGCTTGGTATTACTAGATACAACACGTGGCTCGTATGGGCTTCCGTCGAAGCAGGAAGCGTGACGCGAATTGAGAATCAATAAATAGATCTGCAATGATACAGGTTCTATAACGTGAAATTCAAGACGACTGATCAACGTTGTATGACAAGAGCGTGTCGACCGTAACAATTTAATACCCGGCAAGTCGCATATACACACTCCCGGTCACATGAGGGTTAAATAAAATATGGTCCCATGAGGGTTAATTCAAATATGATCCAATGAGGGTTAATACACACATATGGTCCCATTATGGTTAATTAAAATATGGTCCCATAACTGATTAGGGTTAATTAAAATATGGTCCCATGACCCATGAGGTTTAATACAAATAAGGCCCGTGGGATTAATTGAGTTATGGTCCCATCAAGGTCAATTACAATATGGTAGCATTAGAGTTAACTAAAGTTAAAATATTGTCCCAATATGAGGGTTAATTAAAATTAAAATATGATGTCGTCACTGTTGATTAAACTACGGCCCCATTGGGGTTAAATAATATATAGTCCCATGAGGGTCAATTAAAATATGGTCAAATGAGGATTAATTAAAATATGCCCCTCCCCCATGAGGAACAATTAATTCATGGTTTCGGAGTAGGGGTAATTTCTAATCATTCTTCAATTCATATATCATTATGATATGCGCTCCGTTTAAAAAAATAAAAACTGATGTTTAGAATAAAGCCACATTGTATGTCAAGCAACTAATGTGAAGGATTAATTTTGGAACTTTTCTTTATAACATCTCATTCAATGAGATGTAATATTCACAAACAGCACGAATGACTAACGTGGAAATATATATATTTTGAAGACCTCTGTCTGTCTGTTTGTCTGTCTGTATGTTTGTTTGTCATTAATACAAATCTACGATTCTCGGCCGATCTGGACGAAACTTGGTACGTGTGTGTAATTTGACCAGGCGGTGGACGTTGTCGTATTGGCGAGCCCGTGCGGTGCCCGCTTCGCGCATGCGCAGACGAGATCTCGGAAACGGGTGGAGCTATCGACTTGAAATTTTCTGTGTGAATGTATCTTGCCCCGGATACGAATTTTATCGGGTCGCTGAGCCCGTGCGACGCCATCTTCGCGCATGCGCAGACGACATCTCGGAAACGGGTGGAGCTATCGACTTGAAATTTTCTGTGTGAATGTATCTTGCCCCGAATACGAATTTTATCGGGTCGCCGAGCCCGTGCGACGCCAGCTTCGCGCATGCGCAGACCAGATCTCGGAAACGGGTAGAGCTATCGACTTGAAATTTGGTTTTTGAATAGCCCGGACAACGTCGGGCTGGGTAGAGCTATCGACTTGAAATTTGGTTTTTGAATAGCTATCGACTTGAAATTTGGTTTTTTAATAGCCCGGACTTCGCGAATGCGCAGACCAGATCTCGGAAACGAGTGGAGCTATCGACTTGAAATTTGGTTTTTGAATAGCCCGTACAACGTCGGGCTCATCGGCTTTCTCATATATATTTTGAAGACCTCTGTTTGTCTGTCTGTCTGTCTGTATGTCTGTCTGTCATTGATACAAATCTACGATTCTCGACCGATCGGGACGAAACTTGGTACGTGTGTGTAGTTTGACCAGGCGGTCGACGTTGTCGTATTGACGAGCCCGTGCGGCATCAAGTCGAATTCAAGGATGGTCAGGTCATAATGATATGCGAGAATGCATTTGTCATACATTCTAGTTGTTGAGATAAGGTTGTCCGGGAGATCATTGATAAAAACAGAAAGAGTCCGAGTTTGGAGTTTTGGAATGATACCCGTGAATATTTGAAAGGGCTGTAAGAAAGAGCGAATGTAGGGTTTTTGGTTTGTGAGTAGAGTTATATCTGCTCTTACACAGTAGGTGTTTGCCGACTGCATATATATTGTGTATAAGTTACATGCCACAATTCAATTTCAATTCAAATTGTAGGTATTCAAAATATATATAACAGAAACATTTTGCCAAAATCGATGCAAATATAAATTGTTGCATGGATGCACATGTGGAGATAATATATAGTTGTATATATTAGCAATAGTGTCTAGATCCGTTTATATTTATATTTATCTGATAGATATATAGGGTTACTGTTATTGTGTTCGGCATTATTGGTTTCGTGTTCGGTCATTGGACATGGATTTTGAATGGTTATATAGGAATTAAGCCTCGGGAAGGCTCAGATTGTAGTACTTGTATCACATTTCGTATGCGTAGTGATAATTTGATCCATGTTTTATCGTTGTGAGTTCCTGAAAAGTGTGACTATAATTTCAATACATTTGGTCTCTTGTAGAAATATGGCTTAAGATACTTTTCTCTTAGTTCTCTACGTTCACTGCAGCGTAACATTATGTGGTACTAGTCACCAATCTCATCACTGCATAACGTGATGTTAACTTCGTCAAGTTAAGAGAAAGTTAATAAACCATGATTAGGGAGACACATACATATGGCTATATTAGTCTAGCATGGTGTAATGTAACATAGTGTAATGTAGCATGGTGCATGGTGAAATGTAGCATGGTGTGATGTAGCATAGTGCAGTGTAGCATGATGTACGCGTTCTTCTCGGGGCAGGAACTTTGTATTGCAATAATAGCTAGTATACTGATGCGGGTGAATGCTATAGTATACTGATGCGGGTGAATGCTATAGTATACTGATGCGGGTGAATGTTATGGTATACTGATGTGTGTGAATGCTATAGTACACTGATGCGGGTGAATGCTATAGTAAACTGATGTAGGTCAACGATATAGTACACTGATGTGTGTGAATGCTATGGTATACTGATGTGGGTGAATGATATAGTACACTGATGTGGGTGAATGCTATAGTATACTAATGTGGGTGAATGCTATAGTATACTGATGTGGGTGAGTTTTATAGTAAACTGATGTGGGTGAATGCTATAGTATACTGATGTGGGTGAATGATATAGTACACTGATGCGGGTGAATGCTATAGTATACTGATGCGGGTGAATGTTATAGTACACTGATGTTGGGTGAATGCTATAGTATACTGATGCGGGTGAATGTTATAGTACACTGATGTTGGGTGAATGCTATGGTATACTGGTGTGGGCGAACGCTATAGTATACTGATGTAGGTGAACGATATAGCCCACTGATGTGGGTGAATGTTATAGTAAACTGATGTGGGTGAACGCTATAGTATACTGATGTGGGTGAATGTTATAGTACACTGGTGTTGGGTGAATGCTATGGTATACTGATGTGGACGAATGCTATAGTATACCGATGTGGGTTAATGCTATAGTACACTGATGTGGGTGAATGCTATAGTATACTGGTGTGGGTGAATGCTATTGTAGACTGATGTTGGTAATCGCTATAGTATATTGCTGTGGGTGAATACAATGTTTATATTATCTCTGTTCTCGCTTCGTACTTAGTTTGTCCTCTGAAAGACGTTTACATGCCGTGTGATATTTAAGCGGATTCATTATATTCTCTGGCATCACGAAGACGTATAATCAATCTAGTGCATAAAAGCCGGAGGGTAACAACAGCTCATTGTCAGGGGACACAAGCCGATACTGGGAACCCGTGAGCAAACATAAACATAGAGCATGTCTGTGTTTACACCACGCAACTGTATGTGACATGACAACTTGACAAGGCATATACAATAGCTAAGGGTACGTTCATCCGCTCGCAATATTTAACTGCAAACTGCAAAAATGCCAGCTGCAAAATTGCCAAAACGGATTAATTTCTGCCAGTTGTCAACAAATCAGCGTTAGTAGTGATCATGTACGACTGTGTTTTTTGTTTTGCGTGATTGCTAATATCGCTGAGCTGCTGACAACATATAAAGAACACAGTGCATGTTGTTATTCTTAGGCCAGTCAAAATAATGTCACTTGATATGTTGGAATGTGATATCACCATGGCCAGCTCCGTCGATAGGCCGCATGCTGATGATATATGAGTACCATAAACGCCACCAATATAGGAGGTGGTGTGTCCGCAATTGGTTCAACGAAGAAAACCGACTACTTTTCGACTTTCGAGAAATACCATTGATACCCGCCTTGCATCGTGTTTTTCAACTGGTACCACAAACTTTCAGTTTGTCGGTGGAAATTCATGACCTAACAATTAGCACTGCACGAATGCAAAGTCCCCCTTGTAACATGAATACATTATTTAATCTGCATCTGTATTGTCAAACTATTGGACATTCCCACTATAACGCCACCTATGATTGATCATTCTCAACTGATTGCTACATTTCGGTAAAACAATTCGGTCTTTCGGTCTAAAAACAACAAATATCATTTAATACTGTTTGGTATATCAAATTATCAGCACAAAATTCGAACTATTTTGGACGGAAATTTCCAACTAATGTTGTGTCAAGTATGAAATGTCCAACTGTTGCACTTTGGGGATCCACACATCCGGCGTTGTCCATGCTTGACTGAATAGTATACATGTATATATAGGCTTTAGCAATGCCAAAGATTAACCATTATTATTGATGCATTGTTAAGACCACCACCATGACACAAGTAAAATCACTTTCGAAATAACTATATTAAATAAATAGAGTGGATAGGATCATCGCAATCTGGGCTCGACGATGTTGGCACGGGTTACAATCCCGACATGGGCGAACATTGGGACCTCTCAACGTGCCATTCTGATCGATCCATATGTGGCAATTTCGATAATAAATCAGAAATTGTTCAAGAGCATTGAATTAAGCACATTTTAAACAACGAATACTCATACTGAGTCCGAGCCTCCATAAATCTTATATACGTTTGATGAAGTTGGCGACACTGTTTGTTTCCATTTTACCAACGCCTTTTCCCTAGCTCCCACATTTCTGACTAAGAGAAGTACCACTATACACAATTCGTATCAAGAACAACTCGGACACTAGCAATTATTGTTAGTGGCCTCGTTTTGTGGTCACTGGCAAAGAGGTACACGCTGTTATCATAAATCATCATTGATGTTGTCAGCCAGCCACGACGGAGCACGAGGTAGCCGACATCCGGCAAAAATTCCAGCTAACTAAACGACTATCGGGCATGGCATTTTTGCAGTTTACAGTTCAATTTTGCCAGACTAGGAACGTACCATAATAATCAAATCGTCCAGACTGTATATCGGAAGAGAGCTATTTGATGGTATACCCGCCTTGGTTATAAATGATTTGTTTATGCGTGGAGAATAACACCGAGCCAACAAAACAGTAAATGCTGCCCAGTGGACGTATTGAGTGTCAATAATACGCTCAAAATCAATCGGCAGTGTATCACCTACGTGGAACGAGCAAATGCCCAAACTCCATAAATATTATATGTGGCTTGTTTCCATGTCCCGCAGCATGCATCCGAATGAAAGTGTAACATTGGACGGTTGCACCAACACAGGAATATCGGATTCACCCGTGTGAAAGTAATGCCTTTGCAATTCTATATTTTGTAACTGAAGTCATTTAACGGACTCGCTAATGGACGCTTGTATAATTGTAAAACTCGGGTTGAAAACATTATAATACAAAGGGCACAATTATGAATGATGAATAGGATACGTAATATTTGCAAATAATGTTGATTTGTAGCCTTACTGTGCGTGTTTTGTATATGTTTTACACACAGATAAAATTTGGTTCTGATGGGAACCAAAACTGGTTTCTACGCTGAAAATCTTGTTGATTAAAATCTTTCCTCAACGCGTTGATTGATAATTTGTAACGAGTACTCCACAATCACAAACCATGATATCTAGTTCTGAATGATTAAAAGTTATAGCAACAATAACTCTATATAAAACACTGTGCGTATATAATGATCATCATTTCGAGATGTTTAGTCTACGTTTCAACATTATTGTTGGATCTATAAATGCATGGATATAAATGCATTAAAGAGTAAACATTTTGAGGCCGGTGTTCTAATTTCATGGACACCACAAACAATCAAGACATATTGACCATATGAATCAAATATACAGATCAATTTAATATCTTCCAACAGACCCTTTTCCGGTACCATATCGGGCATTTCATAAATTTCCCGATATTTCCAAATCTGATTCGGTGGCTGATTCTTGATATATCATCCAGTTCAGTTTCGAGAATTCTAACAACACATATTGTCCGGTCAATAAACTGTTTGGCCTAGAGAAAATTTGCACTAAGTTGGATTGTATCCATTTTGAAGAGGATTATATCCTCTATAACATATGTAAAATCTGCTAAAATCCGCTTTGAGCATTTCTTGTAATGACGCCCAAGAAGGTATAGTGAGAAAATATTGTCATATCTATACACATGTACACATTTTTTGTGAAGCTAAGACATAACGCCACCCATTGTGTCAAATTTGGAACTCCTCGTACAAGATTGCCGCCAAAAGGACGGCCGGAAGTGAAATTTTTTTTACCTGTTTTACTAATAACTTTAATATCAGTTTCTGCTGTTTGGAACTGGTTGAGAATTGTGACTTTATTTTATATTTAGCATGTCAACTGATCATTGGAGCAATGAAATATGCCATTACAGGGGTCCAAACCCCTTCCGATCACTCAAAAATTCGATTTTACAGAACGCGGTATAACATATCACAAAATAGCACCATTGGGATTATAGTCATATTTAATCAAGAAATTTAAAGAACTGTACAACATAAGATATGCATTCTATTTCCTATGCATATTCCAACTCAATGGCAGCCAAAATATGGAAAATGGTAAATATTGTCCCAGAGTACCATGCAACCGCTTGCAAGTTGTGGTTGATGCACACTTTGACTATTGTGGTTTGTATACATTGAATACTAACATTTAGGAGGCACATTGGTTAATTGTTACTATATTAACCACTGAAATTACCAGAATTATTCGATCTTTTCTGTCACAAACTTGAATAAAAATCGGCAAATAATCACTGTTCATGTTTGAACCAATTTTCTAAAAGTAAAATGGAAATATTTTTGGAACCAAATGTGTTTATTGTTGTGATATGTGTTAAATGTGTCACACTGGGTGTTTTAAACAAAATTATTCAAGATGGCTTGCACAATGACAACCAAATTTGGTAAAATGTTGATTTGTCACATATATTCCGAATATTATTCTCTGCTGTTCCAAATTGCGGTAGCAAATTTTGATTCACTTGGTTACTAAACATGCTACTTAGTCAACTGAATGTTCTGTTCTGGTTGTTCTTGTACCTTATGAGGCATCAACAGTTTAAGGGATGCGGTATGGATTTTGACAAAAACTTCTTTTGCGATTCTGTCCATGTTTGTGAACGGAAATGGGCAAAACGTTGAAACGGAACTGAGAGGGATCATATTATATGGCTACTCTTAATACAGTGTGTATGTTTGTTGACTAGGTGAGGTGAGTATGTTAACAGGAAGTTATTGTATTCACGAATGATGTGACTAGTTATACAACGTGTGACTATATTAGTCAAAGCAAATATGGACATAGGTGTCGCCTCGAGAAGGAATTTATGAGACCTACATTTTGGTTATCATGAACACCCAACTAGGCGGACTTTTTTCACACCGCGTGGTTTTATTGAGACATCTGGTGATAAATCGGTCATTTTTTAAATAAAGCCGACATATTTGATAGAATATATTCGCGCCTTTTGACAAGAGATATTCATCCAATTTTGATACCTGTGAATGGGGCGATAACCAGAGGAAGGTAATACATGTAACTATTGAATCTCGGAATGACAGTCATGACGTCATGATTGTGACGTCAAATAACTTTTAGAGTGAGAAGAATACGACGATTCATGAAATGCGTTGCCTTGCGTTTGTCATAAAATCAGAAATAAGTTGGTTATGCCAAATTAGTTTATACCATAGGAAACTACTGCCAATTAGCTACGTTCTAATATATCACTTACCGCTGTTGGTCGCATTAATTAGTATCAAAGGCAGAAAAATCACCCCCCCCCCCCCTAAATCTGAGAGGCGTCATGCTGGGGTGTAAGGCACACAGAACGCACGATTATGTGACAAATTGCGAAATTAACACAATGGCCGTTAATGGACTGCTAAGGTATTTTCTAATATATGTGTCTCGATCGACACAGTCGAGCATTAAAGTAAAAATATTACATAATGTACATCCTGACTCAAATTTTTAACAAATTTTAAATTTTTTCACAAAAAAAGATAATCTAAAATGCATTTTGTCTTCTTCCGGGAGGCAAAAGTGAAAATAATGTATTACGGGTAGAGATAATTAGTGTATACGATAAATTCCTTCTGTCTTGGTTTAAAAACTGGCCTAACAACTCAAGATGGCTGCCAATATGGTGGCCTGTATAAGGTGGGAATTGTGAATTTTGTAAGAACGCACGATTACTTGCCAAATGGATTTACTAACACAACGGCCGTTGATAAACTGTTACAGTTTTATGTAGTACATATATCCTGATCCACCGACTAGAACATTTAAGTGAAACCGGTACAAAAAGCCCCCCCCCCCCCCTGATCCCAATTTTGATTAAATATTTAATTAGTTTAGTCCAAAACTAATCGAAAACCTATTCTTGTCATCTTCTCGAAATACATAAAGACAATAATGTAGCGTGGTGGATATAATTTGTATGTACGATAATGTCATGTCGTCAGCGGTTACTACATGACCTATTAACCCCAAGATTGCTGCCAATACCATGGCCGGTATATGGATGGAAATTGTAAAATAAGTCATGTCGCAATTAACACCACCATCGCAATGCAATGTCTTATAAAACCAATAGTCCTATTATATTCATATCATTTTTGCATTACTAGGACGTAACAGTGGCCAGTTCTATTAAAATGACAACCAGATTGGTATCCACAAGTGAGGTGGCTGTCTGACTATCTTTGAGAAAAGAATAAGGGAATTATGCAGGTTATATTAAATCTAACACGACATTTAAGCATACTTGGCACTCTATATGGCTATTTGTAACAAAATTCGACCGCAAATAACATAATTAACCAATTAATCAATTCGGATATATATATCATCAAATAACTCATGTTGATACGAATCGTTAGTTACCCTCTATCAACGAGCCGTGGTTACAAGAACGGAGCTACTGATACATTGGGTCTCATGCATACCGTTCTAAAAGTAAGTATAAATGGATCTCGTTGATCAATAGCAATTGCTGCCCAGTCCGCAAGAGAATATATCTAGCACATTATTAAACCGTCACATCATACAGGTTCGTTCAGTTTTATCATCACGCAATAGACTCGTTGAATTTTGTATTCGAACATTTGACGGATTATTTTTCCATGACACACTTTCGCACACAGGGAGATGGAAAACTGGGTGATTGTTCTCTAATAGTTTGTCAGTTGCTTAACAGGTGGGAGTTATTTGCTTGTACTAGCAGTAGTTAAGTTGCAAAGCAAAGTAAAGGCTCTAAGCGACATTTTCAACAACGAAAATGCCAGCGATGTGGTAAATCACATTAAACTCCCAAACTATGTCTTTATGTATTTCGATTGTACGTTACTCTGTATATTATAGTACTGGAGTCTCGTGTCACCCCATGTGCACTCGTGGTTTCCAGAAGTGACTGAACAATTGCTTGTAAGACGAGGTACCCCAAATATGGACACTTATCCCATGCTAGATGATCAGTCATATTACCCATATATTTCGATGCTGATGATTAAGTAGGATTACTTCTGGAAGGGTGTACATTCATAAAACAGCATATATAATAGATAGGAGTATCGGCATGGAGTTTTATCATGTATACTGATACATTTTGGACTTTTGGTATCCCAGGGTAAATTTTCGCTCATTACGATACCAAAATGAAAAGAACGACAATTGCAATTATCTGTATACATGACATACACAGGTTGATACCAGGAAGCATATTAATAACTTTCTAGATAGGTCCAAAGATAATGCGGTTAGGATCCTGCTGATGTCAGCAGGTCGGATGTCTGAAAACATACCATATTTTGATTAAGGTCGTTCCTGATTAAAGCATTATAATTCCACCCCACACGTCATGTTTAACGCCAGATGTGTTACAGTTAAATTCAAATGTATCTATAGTTAACCCACTAAGCGCGACGTGAGTGAACGGTGTGTGGTGCGTATCCTGATAATATATTGTGGTAGTGTTTGATGTGCAAATGGGTAAAGCAAAATGGGATCACGAGTCTTGGTGTAATTTGTCGCTGCATCTCAGAAATGACTTATGGCAACAACCTATGTTCAGACCAGAATCTGATCTACGATAACTCATCCATAACAACTCCGATTATGCTGTGCGAAATCAGTAAATGGACACGATAGCCGTAGTTTTAGTATGTACTGAACAGCGTGTGGGGAATACATGCATAATGTCTTTGTAAAATATGGACGATATGGGGACGAAGAATTATTCGCATTATTGTTTTCAGCTGGAGTTGCGTGTAAATACGGATATTGAATACAGCCCGATTGATACATTAATAACATGGGGTTTAAGTTTCAAACACCAATGGTACTTGTAACAGCAGCTGGTCTCCTGGTCTGAATATGACCCGTTCAGATGTAACATTACGTAGACAAGTTTACTTTTCTACCAAGTTGGAAACAACATTTGATATTTCTGAAGGTTATCGCGTTCATATATTGCAAATAAAGCGGTCCTTCGTGGCGATCTTGTTCAGCCGAAACTCCATAATTAAGATAGACACACAGGAGGGATTCTCATTCTGGGCGTGACTATTCTTATGCTTATCACTTATCATATTATTTTTCGGACGATACAAAATCTGAACTAATTTTGTACGACGAGCGCTGTCTTTTTCTAAATCTCATCTTCTTTGCGTTATTGGAAACTAGTCAATGAAAGCGGCGATGGTGTTTTAGGGTCTGGAAAAATTAACTCTGTGTTATCGTCTGTGGGTCAAAGCTATTGTACATCAATTGTACATTGTATATATAACAGATTAATAGAGGCACTGACTCAGAATCAAAAGCATTGCTTCAAATGTGGTTGCTTCAGTGAGTGTGAACAAATTATCATTTCTTATCGAAGTGGTCATGTATTTATAGGATGACACAATAATATGTTCCTTATCTCACATCTAGCTTTAAAATCGGTCCGAATTTTTTGGGTGTGAAACCGCATCAACCTCGTCTAGCCCAGACTTCGATAATGGTATACACGGCATATCCACCTCATATGTACGATCATATCTGGTAGCACTTGGAATAATATTCATTGAGAAAGATTGACCTTATATTGTCGGGTTTAAGTAATTTCATATTGATTTTGTCAAATGTGACTGGCATAAATAGCAATCAGGCATTCAGTGTATTACTCTGTTCATCGTTTTAAAAATCCTGTTCGACTGTAAATACCTCGCTCAAATTGCCCCCATTTCAAGGGACACGGATTACTTGAGCACGAATATTCACGAATGCAAGATTCGTCAATAATGGGCACCATTCTGGTAGCAATTATAAATAGAATTGCGCATCATGATGTCCCGGAGTAACATGATATAATGAATATAATACTTTGGGTTGTGTGAGACATTAGATCACGGCAATGACGGCGATAAAAGTGAAACATGACATATTTCACCATTTATTTTGACCACCGTGATGGCAGCCATCTTGGGGTGAGTGAGCCATTTTATAATCCAAAAACGACACTGAATTATCATATACACCAACCATCTCCGCCACGCTACTTTCTGACCAAAAAAATGCATAAATTTTATTTTTTTAAATGTGCCAGGAGGTGCAATGTGTAATATTTTCACTTTATTGTTCGAGTTTGTAAATCGGGATATATACCTTAAACTATAACTTAGCAGTTCATCAACGACCGCTTTGTTAGTTAAGCCATCAAGCAGCCATTTTGGCTTAGTATGTCCTTTTTAATCCAATGCCAAAAGAAATTGCCGTATACACCAATTATTCCCATCCTCAATAATTCTTTTCTTTTTGTTGCCTTCCAGAAAATAAAAACAAATGCGTTTTATATCATTTTTTGGGAAAAATTCTAAAATTTATTAAAATTTCGGGTCTGGGGGTACAATATATATCGTTTCTACTTTAATGTTCGAGTTTGCAGACAGAAACTTATATATTATTTACATTCTTTAACAGACTTTCGACGGCCGTTGTGTTAATTACGCCTATTGACATGTAACCGTGAGTTTTGTGTGCCTTTTTCCACAGTATGGCGCATCTTAACTTTAGGGGGAGGGTTGATTTTTCTGCCTCTGATAAAAAATAATGCGGCCTGAAGCAATAACTTAGATATCAAAATATAGCCTATTGGCAGTAGTTTCTCGTGGTATAAAACAATGTGGCATACGCATCTTACTTTATGATTTAAACGAAACGAAAGACAACGCTTTGTGTGAATCGTCATATTTGTCTCACCCAAAATATTATTGACGTCATGACTGCAACTCCAAGATTCAATGGTTACATGTATTACCCTACTCTGGTTATCGCACCACTCTCATTTATCAAAATTGGACTAATATTCCTTCTCAAAACGTGTGAAAATACTCAGTCAAAAATGTCGGCTTTATTTACAAAATGACCAATTTTGTTATCGGGTGCCTGAAGAAAACCACGCGATGAAAAAAAAGTCCGCCTATCTGAGAAATCCAACATATGGATTCCGAAACTTTAGTATTTACGCTAACCAAAAATGTAGGTCTCATAAATTCCCTCTCGAGGCGACACCAGTCCTATGTCCATATGTGCCTGGGCCCTGTTTCATGGAAGCAACTTAGGACATAGTTGTGACTTAAGATGGTCATAAGTTCAAACTTCAGTCATAAGTGCGTTTCACGAGCAAGGTCTTAACTTAAGATGGTCTTAACTTTGGTCTTAACTTTAAGACTGGTGTGAGGTGTCTTAATATAATCTTAAAGTTAAGACCCACGTGATAAGTGGCATATCGATCACAAATATGACGGCCTATGTTATTTTGCAATTACGGAGATATCTGTACATTGTCTGGGGTGGGCAACTCGTCGTCAGGTATACAGGGTCGTGGCTACATAGTGAGAGGGTGTTCGCCTCGAAATGTCTAACTACACCCCCTTAAACAACAAATTCTCTTTGGGTTTAAACATTCCAATTGGTACCTCAAACTTTCCAAAACCAAAGTTTGGAGAGAGCAAACCCCCCCCCCCCCCACCGTATAACCATAGGGTTAGTTTGGTAAAAACAATTCAGAGCACAGGCTTATCATCAGGGACGTGGCGAATGGGGTTTGTGTGTTGTCTACCCCGCCCACACACACACACACACACACACACACTTTGGTCAAAATGTTTAGCAATTGGAAATTTCATGCCTACCAACAACATTAATCGTACACTATATATAGGTTTCAATTGTTTGAATTTCTAACTAGTAAAGGAATGTGTTGTTTTAGACAAACAGCAGCAACCGAAATGGCAATGAGTTTGAAAATAACCAACTTTAGGGGCGTCAGGTTAGAAATTTCGAACTGTTGGAATATTTGAGATACCAATTGGAAAGTTTAAATCCAACGGGTGGGGTGGACATGGCATTTCGCGAACATGGAAGTTTGCCCGGTGCAATTAAGGGGCGGGTGCAGTTGGAAATTGCACGATGTACCCCCCCCCCCACACACACAGAGACCAACTAGCCACCTCCGAGCCTCATCGAATGTAGGATATAGTCAATTATCAGCTGTGTATGTGACCTATAGATAATATATATTATAAAATTGTATTACCCATGAATTAAACTTTTGATAAGAATTATGGCCTAGCTCAAAGCTCACAATCTCCTCTATATATGTTATTCCATATGTGTGTGAGGAGATGGGGTAAACTGAGATCAATTAATGTATTGATTCTTTCCTCTTTCCAAATTTCCGTCGGCTGTTTACAAAGCAGATATGTCATATAGGAAAGGTAACACACACGCTCTTTATCAAAATATGTTTCAGAGAAAGTGACAATTTGCTATAGAGAATTGGTATTGAGTTTATGCCCATATGTCGTGATTTTCCAAATTTTTGTCATGTTTTTTTTGCAGGGGTGGGATGACCATTGTACAGCATACTGTATATATGATACACACACCCGTAACGATGACACCCCTTAATGCGAGTGTGCTAATGAAAACGTAGTTATATATATATCCACGGTATGACAGCCGCATAAAACATCTGCATAAAAATAATTAAAAAGTTACTCTAACAAATATTTTAACATTTCCCTTTGAATCGAAAAATGACCTAAGTGTGTCCTGATGACATCGCCGATTTATTTTGATTATTGCTAAACGTAGAGAGCGGTGGTCGATAATACACGTGTTATGTCGGATCACATAAAACAAATTGCCGCCTGATAATTGCTCTCAGTGGATTAACTCGGCGTAAACGCAAGGCTCTTCATTTTAAGAGCATGTGGTATACTCATGTTCGAATTTACATCGTGGAACCCATGCAAGTCTAAGATCCATGCGAATATAAGGCCACTGACTATATACAGTAAGATACATGCGGTGATTCGCCCACCCCCACCCCAGCCGCTATCCAGCATCCCTGTCACACAATAAAGTCAACTCGGACTCGGCTCTTTCTCGATAACCTCTCAATGCCACAGATTGTACAAGCCCACATTTTTTTGTTCCGGACTGTAGAAAATTGTCGATAACCAGTCTAAATGAGCGGGAACTTAACTTACTACTTAAGTAGGACTTAATCTTGTTTTGTTAAACGCGTTCTTGAAACGGAAAAGTTACATCATAAGATCCACCTTAGATCTTAGATTATGTCCATCTTAAAATAATCTTATGACATTGCTTCATGAAACAGGGCCCTGGCCTATAATAATGACTCGCAAAATAATTACCACCTCGGCGAGCTAACACCTCGGCGTCTTCGGTGGAAGACATTCATCGGGATAATACTCAAGCGACAACAATGGGTAGACGCGCAAGTGGGATTTAATGCCAAAAAAGTTTTCCGTGATCTGAGAAATTTTTATCGAGAGTATAAAAATGCATTAAAGGTTCCGGGATATATTGTACTCGCTTTTAAGGTTCTGGTGTATACAATGACATGTTTGGAACAAGAAATGCTACAAGCAAGACAATAGTGTGTTTGATATTGAATTGGCTTTACAGTTATTTAATATAGTTATGATATCTTTTATTTGATCAATCAACAGTCAATACTACTGACCCAGTGGCAGCTGAGATGTCACTGCGAGCCCACCTGTTCAACTCATCCACATACGACAGTGAAGTCAAACCAGCCAATACGATCACAGTCAATATATATGTAGATATAGGGGCCCTCATTGAGGTGGTGAGTATTTTGTCTAATTGAATTATCTCGTCAGTCTATTATCCGTGTGTAGGGGTATTCGGGAAATATCAGCAGACGACAAGCTAGTTTACGAATAATACGAGTGTAGACGGATTCTTATACTTTGGATGAACATGTTCATAATTGTTTAAATTATTGTCTGAACATTTCCTAAGTGAAATATTCATCATTGCCTATTTATTCTTCAGCGTTCACATTACAATGGTGTGATAGTCAGTTGTACGCGTGTTCATACACTATGAGCAAATTACAGATAACACAATACAAGTGGAGAACTATGATACATTGGGTAACAGCATTCTCCATGTAGAGAGTGAGAGGATGGATATGTTGGATTCCCTATTGTGCCAATACGGGTACATAAACTCTTAAGGCTATCAGAACGGTTTGATTATTTAATTACAACAAAGTTAATAAAGTTCAATCATCAGCATCTGGGTTTCTCCTGGTTGAGTTTCTCTTCCTGTCGTCTGCTCGGTTCGGGGCCTTCTTCCGTCTTCATGGATTGAGTGTATCTTCTTGTCTTCTACTCGGTTGAGTTCCGGTTGAGTTTATCTTCCTGTCGTCTGCTCTTCTTCCGTCTTCGTCGGCGCATCAGTAGGGCGTAGTTAAGACTACAAGCTCGTAATGTTTACCTTGCATCTTCGTCCATAGCTTCTAACTGCTTTCCTGCGTGTCTGAGAGTTCCTAGTGTTCGCTGCGGGGTTGGCTAGAACTGTCTGTGTGTCTGAATTTTGCTTGCTTCTAAATAGGACCATGGTGTTATTCCGCCTGGATCCGCATTTCATGATCCATCGGATGGGGCGTTCCTGGGCTGCTCATGCGAGGTAATTTTCCTATGTGTTCTTCAGGTATCTTATCCTTGCCTTCGTGCCGCGTTAGGTTTCAATGGGCGCTGTAGGTAAAGTATCTCGTCTCGCTAATCCCTTAAGCGTTCTGTTTACTTCACAGCTGTCTTACTATGTATGTATGTATGTATCGGCCTGGTTGCTGCTAGATGTCCGGTATTTCGCAATGTTGATGCGGTCAGCAGGGGCGCTAGATATGTATGGTAAACTAGCGGCTCCCGCGACTAAGATATTGCCTTCTTCTTCCCAGGTTGAAAGTTATGTCCCTGGGGTTGTCTTGGCACATTACTCCTTCGCTTTTTCGATTTAAAGTTGATCTTGAAATCGCAAGTCCAATTCGTCGCTGCGCAGCAGGTCGATGATTCGTCGAAGTGTTTCGCAACAGCGGCCGCGGCGATAGATAGCTGGTGCGATGTCGTCTGTCTCCATGCAAATCGGGTTGTCTGGGCGTCTCTCAGACAACTCCGACTTACTGGCTGTGACTGTTTTTTATTTTAAAGTTGATCCTGAAAGTCCAATCCGTCGCTGCGTAGCAGGTTGATGATTCGTCGGAGTAGTTCGCAACAGCGGCATCGGTGAGTGAGAGGCCTCCGTTGTTCGTATGTACGTCGATGTCGTTGGTACGGCTGCTGTCGTGCTCTAGCGTAGGTTCGCTGGCGAGTCTGGATCGGCTGTCGGTGTTCGTCCGTGAAGTAGTACCAATCGGGGTCGATGTCGATGAGTGCATCTTCAGTTTCTCTGGGCGGGCTGTAAGGCGGGGGAGGTGACTGCATTGCGTAATATCGTCTATGCTCGTTGTAAGGCTGTACCCATGGCTGGTTGTAGGATGTGGGTGACTGCATGCGCGGCATCATGTCGAGGTAGCTTCCATGCGGCTGCCTGCTGGTGGATGGTCGTGCATCTGAATTGGGTGTCATATTGTCATCATCGGATGTCGAGGTATTTCCGTCCTCAATGTCCGAGTATGGGGGTAGGTTCTGACAACTAGTCGACCCTCGTTCCACCGCCATGGTCAGCCTGTAATACTCAAACGGATATTTGTGTGAGGTTTGAGAACAAATGACACAGTCAGTATACACAATGGTTACCTTTCCAATTTATCGGTATCGCTTGAGGGCCGTCAGATCAGCCCAATTCGAAAATGGAATTTACAACTAATTATGTAGATTGATTGGTTGACGAACAGTTAAACACAAGATAAGTCGGGGTGATTTATTTCAATCATCGAAACGGATGACTGCGTGTCGGGAGTTCTAGTCCCCATTCAACGCTTGCTATAATAATTCTGATAATTATACAACAATAATCCCATGGACATCGTTATGCAACAATTAATATTTGAAATATATGAAATGCATAAATGTCTATATACATGCAAATGATTATAATATCCGTCCAACAATAATTACGGAGGAAATTCGGAATACATTAATATAGGATACATAATTAATACTAATCCAAATCCGCCACAGATGTGGTTAGCCTCTGACGGCTATAATTGGATATACATGTAGGCGTTCCTGATTGTTGTCCCTGAATGGCGCAGGCGGCTTTGGTTCATCCGTCTCCATTGCTTCGTCTATGGGCTCTTTGAACACGGCATTCGGGATATCCTCAGGTCGCTGGTCTAACTGCTTATTATACATAATGGCTAACCTTGGTAAATGTCGTTTAACAAATTTCCACCAGAGTCGGTGGGTCAAGATAATGAAAATTACTACTGTAACTACGTTACTAGGGCAAAATACCACCCTGGCCATCTCTACCATTCATCGGGGTAATACTTTTCATTCCTAAGTCAGCCATGTGAATCTTCTCGATCGCGTGTAATTTGCGCGGGGTGCGCTCAACTTAGTAACCCTAAAGATGGCGATATTCGCGTCGGCGCGCTACTCGTTATCTCTCCGCGCGTGATTGTAAAGTTTAAAGGTTTATTTATTAAATTGCTACGCGCGCGTGCCGGGTTTCACGGGGACGTACGATATGTAATTGATCCGGAAATGACTCACTATTCGCGGTTCGGTTTGGGGCATTGGGCTCATTATTTTCAACATTTACGAAGCCAGGTTAGACTCGTCAATAAGACCGTTAAAAGCGGGGTCTCATTCATTCTATAATGAATTCCAGGTCGAAATTTCGGGCGCTTTCTCATCTACATTGCTGCTACTATCGAGGACACTGAGGATAGTATAGTTTGCAGTGACGATTTACTTATTATGTCGCTGCTCGCTCCATTCATGAGCTGCTTACACTTGCGAGGGGTCGGCACGGGCTTACATTCACGAGGGGTTTGTTCAGTGGCGGCCACTTCCATTAACTCATCCTCTGAGCTGTCATCTCTCGTAAACATCCTTGTTACTTTGCGCCCGTGTTGACGAGGCGCTGGGGCGCGTCGTGCCTTGGCACTCGGCTCTGATCTCTCGTCCGTGGACGAGTCATGATTTTGTAGCGGCCCCGCATGTGCGAGTCGCATTTTTCTACGCTGTAAGCGCACCTTAAGCTCGCTTAAAGGGACATCTTCGTCATCGGAGTCGGAACATTGTCTCCGATATCGAGCGATTACATCATCTGGTAATGGTTCAGTTTCATCGCCAGAAGACCCACCCACAGGGTTAGGGGCAGGAACGTCGCTATCTTCGTCTTCGGGGGGAACAACATACGTTTGAGCACGCTTGTTGTTGTCAGTTTTGGGGATTTCCCATTCAAGGTTGGCCTTGCGCATGTGTTCAGCGTGGGATTGTGTGACTTTCCCAGTTAATTGATTCCTTAACTCGAAAGTAACGGGCGTTATTTGCTTGGTTATGCGGAAGTAGGGTTTCCATTCGCTTTCAAGTTTGCTTTTTCGTAAATGATTCTTCACATAGACGGCCTCGCCAATCTCGAATTTGGTGTCTGTGGCCTTTTTGTTAAATTTCGCTGCTTGTTGGCGTTTCGCCTGTTTCACGTGTTTGTGTACCATCATAAAGGATTTAGGCTCTTGCTGTAATGTTATTTGATAATAACCTTTCCCAGCACGATTGCGTCTTCGTCCATACGTGACTGATTTTCCAACTACACTGCCGCGCCGTAGATAAACGGTTTTATTAGTGTTGTTCACAAGTAGCAATGGGACTTGATGTCTTTTACCTAGTTCCGAAATCGACTTCCTTACCTCCAAACCGGGTTTTGATGCTAGGTAACCTTTCTCGATTTGGGCCACCTCTACTAATGTCGACTTGTGAAGAGAAGCTAAGTTTTTAGATTTTCCCATACATAAAGTTGATGTTTGGGGCTTTAAGCTAACCTTGCTGGTCAATCTCAGCAGGGAAGCTATGTGCGCGTCCGATTCCAAGGGGACGTACACGTCACTGACCTTGAGGCATCCCAGATCATAATATAGTCTGACCCCCCGAGAGGTCAACCAATCCCTCCCCAAGATCATATTCCGGGTCATGTCATTCACCACATAAAATTTATGGGTTAATTTTAAAGTCGACATTCTGAAGGTTAATTCCACGCTACCAAGCACGCCTAATGATTTCCCATTTACTGAGCTAAGGTTAATGTGTTCCCTAGTTAGTTTTGGTCGAAACTGTAATGCGTCATAGACGCGTTTGTAAATCAATGAGACTTCCGCGCCACTATCTACTAATGAGCGGTATTTATTTTTACCTATTCTAACTAAACATGAGCTGGGGTTCCCTACAATATTTATGCTATATTTCCTCCCATTTGTGGCCCCAATGAGAGGATTTCTTAGTTTTTTGCATATGTGGGCGGGGTCATCATTCGTGGTGGTTCGTTTAATGTCGGATATCTCCGGCTGTGTCGCGGTGTATCATGGGATATGTCACGTGGTCGGTTCGGCTGATCTCGGCGGATTCCCCTAGGTGGCGTTACTGGCGCGTTCCACTGCTTGTGCTTCGAATCTCCGGATTTAGAGGGGCAATTTCTAGCCAAGTGATTACCTTCGCAAACCCAGCAAGATACGTGCCTTCGGTTTTCGGTCTTAAAGGGGCAGTCGCGAGCGAAATGGTCACCTTGACACGTCCAACATTCGACTGTTCGTGGTTTAACCACCGCTTCGACATGCACCTGTCTCGGGCGTGATCGGTGTTCTCGGGTCGTGTGGTTGTCGCGTTCGCATATATCGCAGGTCGCCCTCGCGCGTTTGTTTCTGAAACTATCGATTTCCATTGCTTCCGGTTCGTTTTCGTTGTAATTTTCGCGGCCCGTTCGTAGGTTGAATACCCGTCGGATCCCCATTTCCCGCATGGCGATTTCGGCTGCCGCTTTTAGTGTTTTTGGCGCATCCCTTATCCACTTCATTTTCAAACTGTCGCTTCTTAAAGCGTCAATATAAAATCCTACGAGTTGGCCTTCGACCGAGTTGATCCCGCCGGGCTGATCTCGATATGCCACCGTCGCGATTTCCAAGATTCGTTCGGCAAGCACATGTAAGTTTTCGTTATGTTTTTGCTTGATTTTTCTTAGCATCGAAAAGGCGAATTGATTGTCATTTATTTCGGCAAATCGACTAGATAATTCGGTTTTCGTATCTTGCCACGTGGCGTCCGGGTTTGTGGCCAAATATCTTTGTAAAAAATCTGAAACGGGGCCTGTCGCGGACTGGAATGCCATGTAGGGCTTCTTTGCTTCGTTAGCGCCGGTTAGGATTGCGCATTTTTCTATCGACTTGACCCACCCATGGTATTTCGTGGGGTCCCCGTCAAATGACGTCACTACCTGTGTCACCGTAGTCATGGCCATTGCAGCAATTTGAGAATTGATAGACTCTGTCAATGGGGCGAGAACGCCGGCAGATGTAGATTGGGTAGCCATTATGATAACAAACAATTAGACTCACGTTTTGCGAATTTTCCCACACTGTCTCTGTTCACACTGTTCTTCTTCTGGCTTCATGTTGTGTCTGCGATTAGCGTTCAGATCCTGGCTCGAAGGCACCAGTTAAGAGATATGTGCCAATACGGGTACATAAACTCTTAAGGCTATCAGAACGGTTTGATTATTTAATTACAACAAAGTTAATAAAGTTCAATCATCAGCATCTGGGTTTCTCCTGGTTGAGTTTCTCTTCCTGTCGTCTGCTCGGTTCGGGGCCTTCTTCCGTCTTCATGGATTGAGTGTATCTTCTTGTCTTCTACTCGGTTGAGTTCCGGTTGAGTTTATCTTCCTGTCGTCTGCTCTTCTTCCGTCTTCGTCGGCGCATCAGTAGGGCGTAGTTAAGACTACAAGCTCGTAATGTTTACCTTGCATCTTCGTCCATAGCTTCTAACTGCTTTCCTGCGTGTCTGAGAGTTCCTAGTGTTCGCTGCGGGGTTGGCTAGAACTGTCTGTGTGTCTGAATTTTGCTTGCTTCTAAATAGGACCATGGTGTTATTCCGCCTGGATCCGCATTTCATGATCCATCGGATGGGGCGTTCCTGGGCTGCTCATGCGAGGTAATTTTCCTATGTGTTCTTCAGGTATCTTATCCTTGCCTTCGTGCCGCGTTAGGTTTCAATGGGCGCTGTAGGTAAAGTATCTCGTCTCGCTAATCCCTTAAGCGTTCTGTTTACTTCACAGCTGTCTTACTATGTATGTATGTATGTATCGGCCTGGTTGCTGCTAGATGTCCGGTATTTCGCAATGTTGATGCGGTCAGCAGGGGCGCTAGATATGTATGGTAAACTAGCGGCTCCCGCGACTAAGATATTGCCTTCTTCTTCCCAGGTTGAAAGTTATGTCCCTGGGGTTGTCTTGGCACACTATTTAATGAACATGTTACCCTTGAGGAATGACCAGTGTCAGTTATATGTATATCATTGCATATTAAGCTTTCTGGTGGTGACAGATGTGCAACGGTTTCGATTGATTTCAAACGTTGTCCACCCAAGTGGCAATATAACGTTTCCCTGGGATCGCTAAGAATTTCTGATAAGATAGACGTTATATAATTTGGATATTCAGCATTAACGCCCGCCGCGGCCTAAAGACGCCGAAGTGTAGATTTTTGGTTTCTCGTCGGTCGCTTCCCTTTAGAGGCCGAAATGTCAAAAGTTTTACTTCCAAGCTTCGGCCGGTTCTCGAACGCTTTTCGCCTCCAGAGGCGGATTTTGGTATCGAGTCCTGATCGTTTGTTGCATTATTCATTATTCTATCGTGTATTCGGTTGTATTCGTTATCCAATTCCAAGGCATCGCTATTCAAACATGTATCCATCTCAAAAGCTTGTGGTTACCAATATAAACATTTTCTGCACAACGATTTCCATTAACAATATCACATTATGATACATTGGGTAACAGCCCTCTCCATCTACTGTGACATAAATTAGTTACTAGGGAATATATAATAACTGAAAACTATATTCAATGCGCTATTTTGCAATGTTAAATGTGAATATGTCAGATACAGATAATAGACATCGTTTATGTCATGATGGCAGATAATGATTATCTCTATGTGGCGTTATAACATTCTCACTTTACAGGATATAGAGACACAGGTGGTGAAGTTCCAAGCGTTCATTGGACTAGTGAGTATAACGTGGTCACCGCCTACATTACCGTAATCGTAGCATCATCCGTGCATATAATTATCGGTGTAATAAACATAAACAATTGAGGGCTACATCTGGAGTTAGGGTCATCAGTTTGCGAAATCAACGTCGCGTTTTAGTCACTCCTATTATACTGATACATGTACGTCAATAGCGGATGTCACGAATGTGAAATCAAAATGTTTTTGGAAGTAATTAACAGAACGATTAAGTCGTGAATGTATCAACGGTGATTTTCGCGAATTCGCATAAACGCACTATTGGCAGCCACTGGGTAACTCGCATTTATGCGAGATTGGCAGCGAACGTGATTGATTAGTTTCGTGATACACTTATGATAGTTTGCTTTGTATATAACTTTTATTTAATGACAAGGGTGAGGGTAGCCTTTGATTGTGATGTCGCAGTACGTGGTCGCACAGAGTCATCCAGATCGAAGGGAATAACATCACCTTACTGTCCATGGTACACTGCCATAAGTTGGTGCTAGCCTTATTATTACCAAATAGCCACCGAACCTACACATTATAGTCAAAGACACCCCTCTCTCATATTTTATTTGATACATCTCGCCAGTGTTTTTTAACTTCTTGTGGAATACTTGCTGTTGAGCGTTTAGCTCACTGCCACCTATCGTGACTTCAATTTCAACTGACCGTATGCATTTCATTGTTAAATCAAACATAATGTATATTTAATCCAGTGGTTTGCGATGGTAGGAAGCGTATGGGTGTGTTCCGGTCTCTCGTGTGGCTTGGGGATCATAATGGAAATAAATGGTCTTAGGACTATTTTCGTATACTATCCCCGATGTTTGTTGGTCACCTGTTAGTGCCGGACAACTCCTTTACAGTCTCATACCCTGTATAAACGCCATACTCATGCTGGGTTTGGTCGACTGCGGAAGTGGCAATGTACCATATGGTATACCACATCCTTCCACAGGTGACCTATGTCCAGTAATAAATCAAATAATTTTACATTCTACATCTTTACAATTCTGTAATCTGTTACTTGTTACATGTATACCACATATATACCATGTATTCATGTTTATTTTTATCTATACATTTAGGTTGTCCTAGCCCAATGTGTGCCTTAAAGACCATTTAAACGTATCTTATCTTATCTCATGGAACTTTATAACAACACCTAATTTCGCATGCACAAACTGAAGCATTGAATGTGGAGTCATCGAACAGCACAATTAGCTGTTTTGTTCACAATTTTCTCAGCCAGAATGAGCTATTATAGATTGAACGGACTATTTACTGCAAAACCTATCGTGTTGAATGTTGAATGGCGAATTCGCCAAATGCATATTCAACACGACAACAGTCAACAACAAACTTCGAAGTTTTTATTTTGGATTTCGCTTATCTGTGCGGAGTTTAACAAGTTGGAATTCGTAAATCTGCACACATCACTTACCTCAGTTGTTTTCATTTCATAATATAATATGCTGTTGTCGTCATAATCCTATTGAGGTGTTGTTGTTGTTTTATCTCCATGTTTTGTTCCAGTTTCTTCGAGCGTACCACGCGCAAATTTATATTTCTTTCGTTCGTTTTGGATATAAATACATGAATTGCCTAAAAGTCATTACCAGTATCAATAAGTAAAATTACATAATCAGTTAGTTTAGTACCATCAATGAATATAATTGCTTTCAATTGTTAATAAGTTTGGAACTATATGCATGTTGACAACCAATTTATCTATTTCCCCATCACGTAATTTAAACGCGATCAATTGTTCCTAGAGGGGGTATCAATTGGACGCAATAGTATACCGGAAGTCACGTGATTTTTAACGCCCTATTTTGTACGCCGCTCCAGATCGCGTCGAAATTATGTTTCATGGTATTGAAATTAGTGACGCCATTCACGCCTAAACCTAAACCTGCGGCGCGATGTGGTTGCTACAATTATATGGAAATCTTCCGTCTTATTGGACACCAGTTACACCACTATAATTATATGGATATCCTGCGCCTTATTGGACACCTGTTACACCACTATAACTATATGGATATCCTCCGTCTTATTGGACACATATTACACCACTATAATTATATGGATATCCTCCGTCTTATTGGACACCAGTTACACCAATATAATTATATGGATACCTTCCGTCTTACTGGACACCAGTTACACCACTATAATTAAACGGATATCCTCCGTCTTATTGGACACCAGTTACACCAATATAATTATATGGATATCCTCCGTCTTATTGGACACCAGTTACACCACTAAAATTATATGGATATCCTCCGTCTTATTGGACACCAGTTACACCACTATAATTATATGGATATCCTCCGTCTTATTGGACACCAGTTACACCACTATTATTATACGGATATCCTCTGCCTTATTGGACACCAGTTACACCACTATAATTATATGGATATCCTCCGTCTTATTGGACACCAGTTACACCACTATAATTATATGGATATCCTTCGTCTTATTGGACACCTGTTACACCACTATAATTATATGGATATCCTTCGTCTTATTGGACACCAGTTACACCACTATAATTATATGGATATCCTCCGTCTTATTGGACACCAGTTACACCACTATAAGTATATGGATATCCACCGTCTTATTGGACACTAGTTACACCACTATAATTATGTGGATATCCTTCGTCTTATTGGACACCAGTTACACCACTATAATTATGCATTTAGTTATCAAATATGGCAAATGAAGCCACGTATAATAAACCACCTCACTGCGGTATTTTCTACTTCCCGATGTGAACATATCATATATATGTATATATATATATATATATACTCAGGAGTGGGAGGACGCACGGCTCGAGTGGAACGCAACTAACTTGGTTGGTGTCATCTATGAATCACAAGGTCGGGCATGGACGCCGCCAGTCATCCATAGCAACAGGTGAGTATGATTCACAAGGTCGGGCATGGACGCCGCCAGTCATCCATGGCAACAGGTGAGTATGATTCACAAGGTCGGGCATGGACGCCGCCAGTCATCCATGGCAACAGGTGAGTATGATTCACAAGGTCGGGCATGGACGCCGCCAGTCACCCATAGCAACAGGTGAGTATGATTCACAAGGTCGGCCATGGACGCCGTCAGTCATCCATGGCAACAGGTGAGTATGATTCACAAGGTCGGTCGGCCATGGACGCCGCCAGTCATCCATAGCAACAAGTGAGTGTGGTATCACGCATTGATCCTGGTTTGCGATCGTATGTTGATACCAGTCTAGAAATATATCGAATAATGAATATGATTATATAAATGTAGTAGTTAAGTCGGTGACACTGTTTTGGCATTTTATTGTATTTTTGAGTGTTTTGAATATCTGCGAAAATAATAACTTATCAATTTCGGTGTCAATCTCGCCTGATGCTCATTTCTGCCCCGAATGGTTCCACTTCGGAAAATTAAACTACACCATTAGGTTCATGTTACCACTTAGGTATTGCGATATAAATGTATATACTGGGGTGAATCCGCGATATAAATGGTTATATTGGAAGGAATCCGCGATATTATTAGGTATCTTCGGCAACATCGGGGTACATGGAGATTTAATACCTGGATGTCGATTTTGAACCCCGAGGCGGAGCCGATGGTGTTCAAAAAGAGACATCCAGATATTTTGTCTCCACAACAATTTTGTCCCCTTAAATTAAGCGTTTTTTCATAGGTTCTCCGATTAATTCACAATACTTCAGTAGCCGACTAAGGATCCGGCGTCAGGTGACGTCAAAATCGCTGTGAAATGGCAACGTCACGATTGGTGGAAACGGCTAGTTCAAGGGTCATTCATATACCATCGATGTTTCACTTACGTTCTCTTATACCCCACTGCCAAGGGTGACGGGGGACATGGTGATTTAAACGTGGCGTCGTAGCCAATCAGATTGCTAGTTACAACCGGGTGTTGGGACAAAAATGATTTATACATTTTTTTGATCCAATCTTATCCCTGACGACATACACGTGTTATCAATGTATGTGCCCTGTCCTCACCCCATCGCTTATGTGTTTAAATCACGCCGTTCGATTCCCTATATGGTTGATGGAAATTGACAACAAAAACGTTACATATATATATATATATATATATAATATGTAGCTAGTGTCGTCACTTAAACTGTTTATATCCGTGAGAGGGTTTTGAGCATATATTGGGCGAGGTCCTGCCGAGTCCAGTTGATGCCAAATCCCCCGAGCGGACAAAAACAGTTTTAGGGACAACAATAGCTACATATTTTATTTATCCATCGCACAAACATGCATTTTGTGCGGACAATCTGTCATTTTCATCAGTTTTACATTCGTTACTTCGATTACGCCTTATATTTATTACGTCACAATCAAACTGATTAGCATTAATGACGTGCAAAAACCGGAGTGCAGCTTAGAGCGAAATAGTTCGTTAGATTTTTTTAATAGTTATTCTAAGCTGGCCTTTAGCTAATGGTTTATAGATGTTTAGAGCGAAAACACATATCCGTTTACGAATTTTGTATCAATTGCGGTGAATTATGGACGATAGAAAGGTCCCAAAATCACAATGACGTCATTCAGGTCGGTTGACGTCCCTAGTTACCTGCACAATTTCAATATACAATTACGTCATGAAAGTAGTACTAACATAATAAAGCTACGTTGACCTAATAAAGCTACTTTGACGTAATAAACGTAACGTTTATTTTTCATAAAGTAGTTTAAAACTTTAAGTAATATGAATGACTCTGTCATTAACTGTTAGTAATTTCATGACGGGGGCTGCGCTGGCGCAGCATTAAATACCACGTGCCAATGCATTCTCTTA
Organism: Siphonodentalium dalli; assembly: GCA_032622095.1. Taxonomy (NCBI): domain Eukaryota; kingdom Metazoa; phylum Mollusca; class Scaphopoda; order Gadilida; family Siphonodentaliidae; genus Siphonodentalium; species Siphonodentalium dalli. Next base: position 159,121,529 of record CP136068.1, on the reverse strand, counting down.
TATATGCGAGTCGACCATAGGTCGCCTCGGATAGATAACAGAATGCATTGGCCTCACAATTTTTTTAATCATTTTTTATCAATGTATCTTACATTCTTTCACAATTGATTATTATTTTTTCTTACATTATTTAACAATCTTTATCAGTTTTCTCAAATGCGATAACAATTTTTATCATATTTGTCATATATTCTTTAAAAGTTGTATCATTAGTTATAATTTGTTCTTACATTCTTTATCAATTTTTATAATTTTTCTTACATTCTTTAACAATTTGTAATAATTTTTTTCATGTTTTTTTTTGTCGACTCTCATATAGAAGAGAATGCATAGCCACAGGGTTTTCGCAAAATTTCAAGAAGCTCCAGTCATGAATGGGTTAAAATCGTCTAAAGAAAGTGCGCGTTACAATCGTTCATGCCACTCTCACCCAACTGTCATGCATACATACAAACTCTCATGATGTATGTCGATTCATTTCAACAGTTATGTATCACCTTAATTCCAATATTCTAGCCATGGATCGATGACATTGCTCCGATCACCCGATATCCCAATACAGATCACATCGGCTGGAAAACTGGAATGGCGATTTCTGGGTAACATCATAACGTCATGTGAAATGAGCGCCGATTTTTTTCCATTTGACGAGCACCAATGTGAAATCAAATTCTCAGTTGTCGGATACACATCAGAGTTCGTCCGGATCGCAGTACCCAACGGGTTGGTTACAGCTAAAATAAGGTACACAAACCATCTTTATATACCAGATAATGTACACAAATCATCTTTATATACCGGACCATGTTTACATTATAATTTTAAAGTACATAAATCATCTTTATATATCGAGCTAAAAATAAGGTGCACAAATCATCTTTGTACATACCGGATAATGTTTACTAAATAAGGTACACAAATCAACTGTATATACCGGATAACGTACACAAATCAACGTTGTATACCGGATAATGTTTACTAAATAAGGTACACAAATCAACTGTGTTGTGAACATTGTGAACATAATTGTAAGATTCACACAGTGGTATGTCAAGGATTTGATATATAGGTCCAACATTCTCCTGAAAGGCAAGTCTTTTGTCCTTATTTGCGAGGACCTCACTAGTCGACGACAAGATTTAATGAAATTGCTGGCAAACTTCAATAAAGAAGAAAAAATAAACTCATATTGGTCCATGGATGGGAAACTCTTCAACAAGTGCACAGAAGACTCTAAACATCTGCGGTATAGATGTGACCAAACCAGTCCGCCCTCAAATAGCCGCAGCGACAGGAAATCGTGCCTAATGATAAGACATGTGCCGGGGGAGAAGACTCCAAAAAAAACACATTTAATATCTGTTTCATTTTTGTGTAAATATTGATACATGTACTTACGGCTGGGGGAGCATCACACTCAGTGTAGTAAACTTGACTAATTTCCAGGAGCTTAGGGCCAAACAATTACAACGGTTCTATTTAACAATATTACACATAATAGCTTCAAGATAAAATTGATAGAAAATGTTGATGTCATTAAATGATAGTATTCGGCTATTTGCTTTACAATTGTTAATACTATTGAGCCGAGTAAAGCCATATGTTGGAGAACATTTAACTGTTAATATCCTATGGCACTCCAAGTATTAGTCAAACTGACATGATACAAAATTGTGTTTAATCTAATAACAAGTTTGAGTCGATTAATTGTATTTTTAGTATGCACGGCATGTAACATTCCACGTATTAATCAAATTGGTACGAAATACATTTGTCGGTATACTAATAACAAGTTTGAGTCGATTAATTATATTCGTAGTATGTATGGCATGTAGCACTCCAGGTACTAGCCAAACTGGTACGAAATATAATTGTCAGTATACTAATAACAAGTTTGAGCTGATTAACGTAACTGATGTTTATAGTTATAATCCTATTACATATGCCACAAGCAAAACAATCAAATTGTTTGAGATCTGAGACGCCATCAAATTTATAATTCATGCACTCACACAGTAAGCTACAATTAGCTAATTTGAGAATAATGGTGTTATATACATGTACATGTATAATTGAGGGCTAAAATAACCCTAATATTGTCTCTAAATACATCCTAACTCCAACATGTGGTTTCGCGTAGTCTCATATATGGTGATTGTACATGTACCTATTTATATGTGCACAAGCACGGTGTTATTAACTATATTATATAACATATAATATATGTGAAGCCATATTACATGAATTGTTTACTGTGTCAGTGTGTGGACTTTCGCCTTGTGTGCTCAATGCTAAAATAATGAAGGCCTAAACCTCACTGGTATGATTTATACAATACCCAACGCTAGATAACAAATTGTTTCCTTCAAAAGCGAACGGCATATTTTATAATCCGATGTGTATTCGTGGTGTCAACTTTTGTAGCCCACGATGTTGACTTCCTTGTTTATGCGTGACGTCATGGGTTTTCCAAACTTTATAAATATCGGAAACATCGCAATTGCGTGCGACTCATTTCATTTGTTTTGGTATGACAATTGAACATTGACTTAAGTTCTTTGTATGATTGTAGATATTCTCCAATTTAACTTTGAGTTTTTGATCGAACCTTCATTGTCGTTAATATAATTTTACAGGACCACAAAGCTTCGATGGTGGGGACATCATTTGGACCTCATTCTCTTAAAATATATTTTTTTACACACTTTACATGTTAAATGAGAACGGGTTAATATTACGCAATTTGCATGAATTAGTGCATGGTCCATGTTGTAGCTTGCTTGTCCCCAAACGTCGCAACTTTGCGCTGTACTCTACAAAGTATGCCCGATTTGCTGGCTAACCACATGCATTATATAATGCAAGATATGCATATCTGGTATTGTTTCTTCTTTTATATTGTATGTTTATACTCCACATCTACAATATCTCCTTATTCAACTAGAACTGTAACGGTGCAATGGACCCAGAAAGCCGAAGTCGTCAAACCCCGTATGGTTATAATTAAAATTTGCTTTTTAAACACCATTTCAAATGAGGTTAGTCTTCAACAGTACCGATCAACCATCGGGGTATTCCAATTTGTTATCAGCTCAAGTTGTAGCCATTGGGATCGACACGTTTAAATAACTTCCTGATCTCATCTTCTAGCATAGTATATAAATATTTACGATTTGCATTATTTCTCTCCCTATTATTTATAATAAGTGGAAACGTGAAACCAGGTCCTAATGGTGCTATGCCACATAACGAAACACGTACCCTATCAGTTTTCCACTTGAATATTCGAAGTATCAGGTACAAACTCGAAAAGATAGCCGACTTCGTCTCAGACTACGAAATAATTTGTTTTACTGAAACGCATATCGACAACAACTTTCTTTCATCAGAATTAAAACACAACCATTTTACAGAACCAGTCAGATCAGATGGCTCATGCCATGGCGGAGGTATAGTATTGTAATTTGTCGAACATGTTTTGTACGAGCGTGTATCGTGCTTGGAATTCGACGATTCACTAATGTGGTTTAGATTATTTCCCAAAAACTCAGGCTACCTCATTTGTGTGTCTTACAGTTCTGATCAGTTTTGTAACCGGGAGTATTGGAATCTTCTAAACACATCGGTGTTTGAGGCACTTGACCTTAACATTCCGATTATATTGATGGGGGATTTTAATTCTAACGCCCTAGACCCATCGTCGGAAATTTCGTCTTTGATACATTATTACAGCTTTCGTAACCTAATTACGTCACCCACCACGGTTACCTCGACCACTAGCACCCTGTCACAGGCAATATAGTGAGTCATTACTCTGAAGTAGTAATTCTAGGTGTCTTGGATCACTACGCAGTGGTATCAATATTAAAGTATGACTATGGACCCAACAGATGCTATTACCGAACAGTGAGAAATTATGCTAATGCTGACTTTGTTCGAGCTAGGAGCCTGATAGACAACGCAGACTGGTCACAATGTTATGTACCTAACATCGACTCTGCTGTCCAAAATTTTACTTCTAAATTTCTAGGTATAATGGATGAAACTGTTCCTAAGACCAGAGCCTTAATCATACAAAAAGACAAACACTGGTTCAATTCAGAGCTTCGCACCATGCTTGGAAAAAGGGACCGTGCACGTGAGAAAGCTCTTAAATCTAAGAAAGAATAAGATTGGACTAAGGTTTATAAAAATTAGGAACATCCTCAACAATATGAAAAATTGCAAGAAATAGTCACGAGGAAACGCGTCGGAAGGACATAAAAAATCAACCATCTGTGAAATATTTTTGGCACTCTGTTAAAGAAATTTTAAATACAAACACAAAAGCTGCAATTCATCCTTTATGTGACGGAACTGGCACACTGATGTACGAAGATGTTGACAAAGCCACCCTATCTCGGAGATATAATTGAAAACGGAAGATATCGAAGAAGCTATACGGTCCATCAAACCGAACAAAGCATCAGGGCACGACGGAATAACTGTTAGAATGCTACAAGGAACACTTCCATCTATTGTTACACCCCTCTTGAAACATTTCAAATTGTCACTTGACTGAAATATTTCCCAGCGAGTGGAAGAAGGAAAATGTGATTTCGATCTATAAAAGAATGAACGCTCTGATCCCAATAATTACCACCCTATTTCATTTCTGCCCTGCCTAGCAAAGACTGTTGAGAAAGTTACCCTTGAATACTTAAAGGTTCAGTTCACTGAAAATAATTTACTATATGGTATCAATCTGGTTTTACGCCAGGGCACTGTACGTCTCTTCAGTTGATTGAATTGTACACTGTTAGACATTACTGTCGGTTCGACGGTTTCGGGCCGTCATAATCGACGGTCCCATACCGTTTCATCGGTTTGACGGTCCCATATCGTTATCTTATGTGCCCATGAAAATTGTCTGAATTACATATTTTCGTGATTCAAAGTCATGCCGTCAAAAGTCAATAGTATAGTTATCGGAGACCATATTATATACGGCAATAACTCTCATGCTGTGTTATGCGGATCCGTACGAATTGTCATGAGTACGGTACGTAATTCTCATTCCGGGGTTACGTTCCCGCTTTAGCAATCAGCTCATTTCTTCCCAATTTTATGATTTATCGTTGATATCAAACTATTGTGTTTTGGGGAAACTGTTAACTTTTCAATTGTGGACAGTTGTTAAGACGGTCTGATTTAGGTTCTTATGATAACCGGACAAGTTTCAATTCTGCGAATACCGGCTTAATCATTGACAATTTCCACTAAATTCGAGAGTAGAGATTCATGTGAATCATGGCATGATCCGCCGCCCGGGGTCTGACTTCATTCGACGCAGTACTGATGTTGAAATTGCAGTGCTGTGACTTATTATCAAAACACTGGCACATTTACTGACACAAGAGGATACAGGTACAATTAACACAAACCTCGAGGTCAACCAATAGTGACAATAATAACAACAACGACTCAACGAGCCGCTATTACTATTATAATGTTGACAATCCAGTTGACAGTGTCCTGAATCTGATTGTTTCAAAGCACATGCATGCACATTTACAAGAGAGGATATACATGTACACGAACTGTACGCACCAATGTAATTCATAAGAGCTTCAATGTCAACAACAACACCGTAAACAATGTACTGACGCCACGCAGTGACGGATGATCACATATCTACAATTCCAACTTTACATTTACACGGACAAATTCATCCCATGTTCATCAATTTTCATTGAAACGTGTGGATATGGGACATTGTCATCATTTGCCATGTTATCGGTTATCGTCAAGTTATTACGAAAATTTACCGGAGTACACTATTGGTTGGATGTTCTTATCAAACTATCTTTGGCTGACTCACTGATATTAATACTAAGTCAGTGTCGTGATACCAGTATACAGTTTGATGTATCATGCTTTAACATTTCATTGAAAATGTGCGACTACAGGAGAACATTGTAGGCATGTCATCGCTCACAGTTATTATGGGATCTGCTGTTGTTTTGAAGGTTCCAATCCCAACTAGCTGTTATTGATATACAGTACCAATCACAAGAAGTGGTATATTAAGCGCGCTATTTTTGCGCCCAATATCGCAATAATATTGCAAGTGGAAACGTTTATAAGCAAGTCGCTTGTGATATTATTGCAATATTTTGCGCTTAATATCTCAATATTTTTCACTTAATATTGCGACATCTTGCGCTCAAAATTGTGACATTTAAATCAAATTATTGCTTCGTCTATATGGTTTATTGTATAAATAGAGACAATGTTTTAGATATGTATATAATTATAGTTGTAAATACTATATGTACACTATATGTACACTATATGCACAGTATTTATCTAATATAAATATAACACTATCGGGTATGTATGAAATTTAGCGCGCTTAGTATTGCAATAGTTTGCGTTCAATATTGCAGTAATAAGCGCTTGACAGATATTTGGTATTGTGCTATAATCACGCCTTTTTCTAAATTAAGTACGCTCAATATCGCAATAAAGGTGCGCCTAAAAATACCACTTCCTCTGACTGGTACTGTATTGTCATGAGGTACGGATTCACATGTTAAGACAAAAACTGTGTTTACAAGTGACTGGACAATTTCACGCCTTACATGTTACCAAAAAGTATGCCATTAAGATATTTTACTTTTACATGTACATAAATTTGAGTTTTAACTGTGAAGCTTGTACTTTTATGGCTTAAAAGGGCATGCCGATTCATGTTTTAGAATGGTTGAAATTAGTATTACTCATAACTGAATGGTGATGGGTTTCATTGGGTTGGCTTATCAGCTATTACTAGTATTGTTTTTTATTCACATCCATATTTATGCAGTAGTTAGTGAAAGGCGAACACATTACGCGTGCACAGCCTTGTTCCGGGTTAAATTATACGAGGCAGATAACAAGCTTGATCCTCTGCAAACTGCAAAGTTTCATAAGTATTGTCAATCACTTTATGCATTGACGATTTACATTTCATCAAAACTGTGATCGTAACATAAGAACTAAGATGTGTTTTTCAGTTACGAATAATACTAGTTTCGACCATGTCACCATGGGAACCTGGCTAATTCTATGGTAAATTAGCAAATTAAGAGCAGCCAGTTGGTGTTGACTCATGAATAATACCATTGGTCTGAACTTTATAATATTAGTTACGGTCTTGATATTAATTAAACGATGTTGAACCGTAAAAAATACAACGGTCTGGCAGTTATTGGTTACGGTCTGCCTTAAACTGTTTTATACCGTGGAACATGTTTCGGCCTGACCGTATGTTTAACGGTCAAATGTTGGCAGCGATGTTGCGTGGTCTTAGACCGTTAAAGCGACGGTATTTTTTCTAACAGTGTATCACTCACTTTGTCAGTCTCTGGATGAATATTCGGCAACAAGTGCAATATTTTTTGCGATATTTCAAAAGCGTTTGAAAGGGTCTGGCACTGATGACAGATTTTTAAACTGAAACAGTATGGAGTGAATGGGAAGTTGCTTAACTGGCTGAAAAGTTATCTCAATGGTCGCCAACAACGCGTTCTAATCAATATCTCCTTCTCTGAATACGATCTCCTTATGTCGGGAGCGCCCCAGGGGTAAATCCTCGGTCTGTTTTATATTTAACTTACATTAACGACCTCTCTAAAGTTATTAATTCAGCTACACGTATGTACGCCGATGACACCTGCTTTTTCGGCGTTCAACCGACTTTACATGATGGTGAAAATGCACTAACGGAAGATATCCGACAGGGTGCACAAGTGTTCTGGGAAATGGTTGGTGACATTTAATCCAAACAAAACCAAGTCTATGTCATTTTCTTTCGTCGAAAAATTTAGATATACTCGAATTAGAACTTGATAACCAGGAAATAGAGCAAGTCTCACACCACAACTACCTGGGGACAACCCCACAATCGAATCTAAACTGGGATATCCAAATTGATGACATCTGTAAACGCGTATCTTCTCGTATAGCACAGCTCCGTAAAATAAAAAAATTAGTAAACAGAGAAATTCTTGATCTTATGTATAAAACATATATTTTACCTCTAATGGAATATGGTGATGTACTCTGGAGCAATGCTACTGACAATCTTTTGGATAAATTAGAGCGATTACAGATCGAGACCGGGCTCATTGTTACTGGCCTTACACGATCAGCCTCGTCTGACAGGGTGTTGATAGAAACTGGTTGGACCAAGCTCAAAGAAAGACGAAAAATGCACAAATTACGTATATGGCATAAAACAATTGATGGAAAAACTCCAAGATACCTAACACCTTTGATACCTAAAACATCTGGTGAACTGACCGATTACCCACTTAGAAACCCTTTATGGTTGAGACATGACAATAATAGAAGTGCACACATGATATCCTCCTTTGTTCCGTCTATGATCTCGGAATGGAACACTGGCACCACGAGCGTACAGAGCGAACTCAATAAAACCACCGTGCTTACCAAAATGTATACTCCTTGTAGAGCTACAGTAGATATTCCGAAACAACCACAATACTATAAGACAGGACAACGAAAATTGAACGTATTACAATGTAGATTACGAAATAATTGTGGTGACCTAAATTTCGATAAACAACGGACTCATATTGCCGACAACTTATTATGCCCATGCGGTCATCATTGTGAAGACGCATATCATTATTTGTTCAGTGTTCATTATACAACCAAGCTAGGCAATTGATGTTGGGAAAATTTACTAGATCGGATATCCATGTTACTTCTGTGATCGACCTGTTATTCGGTATACCGAAGATGAGCAATGAATTAAATAGTCGTTTATTTGAAATAGTACAATCTTAAATTTCGACAACTGGTCGTTTCAACTGAGGCCCAACACGAGCGCAGTACTTTTTACAACGAAGTTACTATATGTATGCGACACCTTGTGCTGATGCCATTGCAGCAACACATCGCCATAATGCACTTAAGGGTGTATCCATGGCTCCGGACCTATTGTGCGGAAATTTACCTTAATAACAATTGATGTCTAGTGTAAGGCATGCAACATATTTCACAAATGCATTTGACCAACTACCATTTCACCGGAGAATAATGTAACATCGCATTAACCTGGATCTTACCCTTTTCTTTATAGTTTGATGTCAGAACCCATGTATACATATTTAAGCACTTAAACCTGGTATATCCTTTCTTATCAACACTATCATCTCTTTATTATATTCTCATGAGCGCTTATGAACACAGGGAGAGGATCATCAATAACTTGCATAACTTTTACTCCAATCCTCTGTTACCATATCATATGTATAACTATATCCTAATTTGTAATTTAACCTATATATTCATGGCGCAGTAAATATGCTACTACTACTAATCATCTTTGTATATACCAGACAGTGTTTACTAAAACAAGGTACAAAAAATATCTTTATATACCAGATAATGTTCACTTTAACATTACAGCACAAATCGTCCTTATATACCGGACAATGTTTACTATATAATTGCGGCTAAACTAAGATATATAAATCTTCTTTATATACCGGATAATGTTAACTGTATAATTTTAAGGTACACGAACACCCGATCCGCATAGCATTATCAGAGGTTATAACCAAAAAATGACAATATAGAACGTATTTTCGACGAAATAACGGAGTTCTCTGAAACAATTTACAACAACACAAATTACGAACTTTGGCCGTATGTAAGTCAAAGTTCACCTATTGGGTGGGTGGTCATGGGCAGGTTTGGGTCATTCTTGAAAATAACTACTTCGAGAGAGAAAAAACGCGCATTAACAAATGTTTTTTTTTTTTATTTTATTGTTTTCAGTTTTGAATATCTCCGTTATTTAGTCAATTTAAATTTCATCGGAAAATAAATCTCTTTAAAGGAGTCGCTTTTTTAAAATTATTTTGTATATTGTGTTTAATTTCTGAATATATCCGTTATTTCGTCAATATAATCGTCACGATATGTCCGTTGTCAGTTCAGTATTAAGAATTATATAACTAATGGTGCGCTCGATGGGCTATACCGTACACACTTAAGTATTTATAAATGGTAAATAATGCCCGCAGTATATATATCGGATAATGCTATGTCGGGTGACACATAATCGTATTTATATACCGGATAATGTTTACTATATAATTATGCGTATGTTCCTACACAGTAATATCGTCAGGTTCACCGATGTAACTTACGACTTAATATCTAACGTTGATGTGCGAATATAGTCACGACAAATTTCGCTGTATGTTCGATGCGGACGGCGACAAAAGCTTTTACGAAGTCGCCGTATAAGTATGACATGCAGACTTCACATAACCAATGTGTTATACGGTATAGCAAAGTGAACTTAAAACTTACAAAACAAAACTTGACATGATTATGGCATATTATTAATGTAGTGGTTATGCATATCGTGTGTATACCCATGCGTCACACGTTTACTGTTTGTTTTTTGTGTAAGCATGCTAGTGTATCCTTTTTATCCCAAGCAAAAACATGGACTGGATTCTTGACACAGGAGACACAATCACCAGTAGTCAGCTCGGAAATATATCCTATGCAGTCCTGCCATTCACATTAACCAGACAGCCACTCTCCTTCCTCGTCGCCAATGTTTTACCAGCTATGATCGCAGCGCACCTCGGACCACTCGTCTTCTACCTACCACCGAGCTCCGGAGAACGCATGGGGTACATCATCACAGTGTTCCTCGCTTTCGTGTTCATGAACAATTCTGTGAACTCAATGCTACCAGCTCAGTCGGGAACGCTATTAGCTATCGGTAGGTATATTTGATGGACACATACATGTATACCAGCTGAGTCAGGAACGCTATCAGCCTTTCGGTAGGTTTATTTGGTGAATACATGTATTTGAAGAATTCATGGTGGAATATTTTATGAAAAAGTAATTTCAGGTACTGTTCACATTCGTTACGCGATGCCCCGGCTAGCGACCGTATTTATGACATATCTGTGACTGGTCAATAGTTTTGACACATGCTTTATTGTATCTTCCCACTTGAGCTGAGGTTCACTTAATTAAGCTGCAGTTATATCATGTCGCTCGTTGTGTGACAAATAGAACAAAATGCCAATGCGACAAAAACTCGCCCGTTATCAGCATAGCGCGGCCTGTGTGCACAGTAGCTCAGAAACCAAAATGGTAGGCGAGTCACAATATACAGTTTTAACTACAACCCCAAAATGCAAGTTAGTTTCATCAACCCAGATGTATTGCAAGTGTTGACTTTTATATCTTATCAACACACATGTCTGGTCGGAGGTCTGGGTTCTTTTCGGTTATAATGGGGACCAGCAGTGAGTACTGAGCGCACACAGACGACTCTCGCTAGTCGACCCTCCACGTGACCCTCTCAAACACCTTAGAAATGTCACTTCACGTTAGGTATTACTATAAAACTCCCATCATCTTTCCTTGACTAAGTAAGAAATCTTTTCTTTTTTTTTTCTTCTTTTTTTTCCTTTTTTTTTAATTTTTTATTGTGAACAAAGAATAACACAAGAGAAAAGACATAATACACGCACTCGCTCATGCTCTCAATCCAGGACATGGAAGAGCGGACTCTGCCATGACCTGGCCTACTTTCGTACTAGTGACATGACTTTCGGAAATATTTAAAGGCACATATTGTGTTGGGACTATATCTTTCTTTAGGCACCGTTCAACTTAACAGCAAGACGAAGCAGTGATATTAGTTTCTTCCTTGAAATATATTTGACCGAAAATTTGCTTTCTTTAGCTAAAATAATGGTGATAAAACAATAGACTATTTTGTTTCCATCAGAATAACATTCAAAATCCCGTACTAAAGCAGCTAAAGTGTTTGATGGTGTGTAGTAAGTATATCAGGTTTGCAGAATCAAAGTTCCAAACAATATGTGTAACTTTAATTATTTTATGTTCAGAGTTTACCATAAACAGTATAATTAATAAATTAACCATATTGAAACTGTATTGTAAATATTGGTTCGACAGCTATCTGGAAAATACACAACGCTCGCTGTTTTTGCTTTTCGGACAGTGTTGTGATGTGTTTAATAAAACAGGTGTATCTATTGCAGTTATCGTAGAATATGATTGGTCAAATTATAATGATCAGTGTAACACTAAATTGGATAGATTTCTTTCGCTCGGGTACCGGGTATAATTCATTTTGTTGTGTGCTATATTCAGAGTCACTGTTTATGTCGGGTGTATTTTTGAGTCTGCAAATATTGGGGTTTCAGTCTATTATTTTATTTTTAAGGCATTTCGAAGTGTCATCCACTGGTTATCGAAGTCATAATTCATGTTACATTTTGCATTGTATCTCTCGCATTCATACCTAAATTGAAGATCGCAAAGGAATGAGCAAAGCGACAGTTGTGTTGGCGTGAATTTTGTCCTGTATATATACTGTTTCATCACTAACAGGAAGAGGTTGCTTATTGACTTTCTGTATTCGTGATCTATACCGATAATAATATTCTTCTTTGTTAGATCAATGGGAAACTGGTTGTTTTCCTTCCATATTTCAATTTCCTTTATAAAGGTTTGTACATGGGGACAGTCCCAAAAGATATGAGAAATTGTTTCCTGTAAATTTTGACACCGATTGCAGAAGTCGTCGACTCGAAGGTTAGCCAACTTCAGAAATTTATTGGTACCGATAATTCGCGTGTTTATTCTGAATTGGAGCCACTGTAATTTCGTATCGGTTGTCGTTTTAAAGGGCATGCTCAAATATTCTTCCCAATTTTCTATCTTCTCGGAAATTTCGGATTCCCATTTTTGACATGAATTTGGCATAATTTTCTCACTTTCTAGCACTTTATAAAATAATTGTCCGCCCTTTTTGTCACGGAGTATCGCAGTAAGATTATTAGGTAGGTATGGGCAGGGTATACGGATTAATGGTTGATTAAGAGAACTTGCCATTGACATAATCTGACGTTTTATGTTGCTGATAGTTATGAAATCGACGCGGATGTTGAAATTTGCATATAATGTGTGTGGGGTATGGAATGTATAATCTGATTGGAATAAATCGTTTATAAAATATATTCCCGCATCTCTCCACGATTTAAAGTTGATTGATGAACCTCCAATTTTTATGTTCGGATTATTCCAGATAGTCGAAGCCATAATAGTATTATTTGAATTATTTAATCGCATAAATTTACACCATGCACCGAAAACATCTCTCCAGAATGGATTTGCGAACTTGTTTGTTTGCTTTGCAATATAACTTGAATGGTACGTGAGAAATAGTTGGTCGTTTAAGAAAGATGTAGTGTTACACAATGAAGCCCATTTTGATTGTTTGCAAACCAAGCGTCGTATCCAGGTAATTTTCATGGCATTATCAAAGTTTTCAACATTAATCATCTTCAAACCTCCGTGCATATGATCGGCACATAATTGTTTTCTTTTTATTCGATCGCGTTTGGAATTCCAAATGAAATTATATAAACAGGTATTTAGGGCTTTAAAAAAAGTTGTACCTGGACTTGGTAGAGTTATAAATAGGTGTGTCAATTTCGGTAAGATGAGGGATTGGACAACGGTTATTCTACCTAAAGGGGTCAGGAGTCTGTGTTTCCAAATTTTTGTGGTCTTTTCTATATCTTCGAGTTTATAATTGTAGTTTATATTCATGTTTGTTAAATCAGTGTCGAAGTGTATACCTAGAAAATTGAAAGTGTTTACAGTGGACAGGTTTAAATCTATAAGAACATGCCGTATTTTATTTGGTGACCCTATCCCTATCCATGCTGATTGACATTTTTCAGGATTTATGCGCAGACCCGATACCCGAGCAAATTCGTCAAGTGTTAAGTACGATTCACGTAGACTTTTTTCAGAACCATCAAGAATGAGCGTCGTGTCGTCCGCATATTGTGTTATTTTGTACTCTGAACCGCCGAGGATAATCCCTTTAATTGTATTGTTTTGGCGTATCATTAGCCCCAAGACTTCTGCGCAGATGAGAAAAATATACGGTGATATTGGGTCACCCTGGCGGCAGCCTCTCCCTAACAAAAAGCTCTGAGAAATATGACCATTAATCAGAATAGATGAGCTGGCATTATCGTACAAAATTGATAGCCACTTCTTTATGGTATCTCCAAAATTAAAAAGGTCAAGACATTTTCTTATAAATGACCAGGAAACAGTGTCAAACGCTTTTTCAAAATCGATAAGGAGTAGTAGACCAGATTTATTTTCTTGCTTTGTCCTGTGAATTATGTCATATATTAATCGGGTGTTGTCTCCTATATACCTACCAGCTAAAAACCCAGTTTGGTCGGGATTGATTATAGATGAGAGCACACGTTTTATTCTGTTCGCTATACATGACGAGGCTAGTTTGTAAGATGTATTCAAAAGGGAGATGGGACGCCAGTTTTTTAGCATCTTTCTATTTTTATCCTTTTTTGGAATCAAAGTTATAATACCTTGCTTTTGTGTGATTGATAGTTCCCCTACCGAAAACGATTCATTGAGCGAGTCTATTAAAAGGGGACTTAAGTCAGACCAAATTTTTTTATAAAATTCGTAGGTGTATCCGGATGGCCCTGGGCTTTTATTATTTTTGGTGTTCTTAAGCGCGTCTGTTAATTCTTGCAAAGTTAATGGTCCTTCAATACTCGAGGCCTGCGTAGGGTTTAGTTTAGGAACTTTTCCATCTTTAAGAAGGGAGTTTAGATCGCGATCGTCCATTGACCTATGTGAGTATAAATTAAGGTAAAATTTTCGGGTTTCTTTCATAATATCGTTTTGTTTCGTGATTGTACTACCATCGGCGATTGTCAGACTGGTCAGGGTTTTGGATATGTAGTTACGTTTTTCTAAATTTAGAAAATATTTTGTTGGTTTTTCACCTTCTTCTATCCATTTAGCACGAGATCGAACCATGGTTCCGCGGATTGTTTCTTTTCGCATTGCTTCAATTTCGGCTTCTAATTTTTCCAAGTCTTTCATTATTTTCTGTTTGTCACCAGAGATGTTGGATTCAAGATCTGAAATAATTTTTTCCTTTTTTGATGTCAGATTTTTCTCGATTTTTGTTCGCTCACGTTTTCGATGTGCGGAAAAGCGTATGGTGGCGCCTCTGATATCAAGCAACACTGCGTCGAGGAAGAGTCGTTTACCAATTGAACATTTTATCTTGCTTTCGTTTTCGGTTACATTTGTGGAGTAAGAATATCTAATTTTATTTTCAGCTATGATTGATTTTACTAAATTAACATATTCTCTACAGTACAGAAGAGAATTATTAAATTTCCAAAACCCTGGACCAGTTTTGATGTCACTGACGTTTAATGAGAGTGAAATAATAGAATGATCTGATTTGTACCCAGGTAAAATTTCCGGTCCTTCTCCAGTTAGATTAAGGAGGTCCTCAGAGATTAAAAAATAATCTAGCCTCGCCATTTTAACTGGGGATTTTCTTCTCCACGTGTAACGTCTTTCTTGTTTATTGAATAGTCTCCACACGTCAACTAGTTCAAGGCTGCCGGCAAGGTCAACAACTTCATTTATGGCATGGGGGTTATTTATATGTTTGTAGTTATAAGTGTCTATGTCTTGTTTCTGAACAAGATTCCAGTCTCCACACATGATTATTTGCGTGTTCCCAATCTGGGTAATTAGTTTTTTTAGGTTAGAGTAAAAAGCTGGATTATCATCATTGGGCCCATATAAATTCACCAAACTTAAACGTATTTTGTCTATGGTTATATCAAGTATAATAAAATTTCCACCAGAGTCTTTGTATGTTTCGTGAATAATATACTCGAAGTTATTTCTAAATAGAATAGCTACACCTCTAGCTTGCGAAGAGTATGATGCCATTATTGCTTTGCATCCCCATTCTGCTTCAATGCACCTTTCCATGCGATTAGTAAAGTGTGTATCTTGCAAACAATATATAGATCCACCAAGGTTACGGATGTGATGGAAAACGCCTCGGCGTTTATCGGTTTGGTTAAGTCCACGGCAGTTCAGAGAAAAAACTTTTATATTACTCATTATAGATATGCGGACGCCCTAGCTGTCGAACCAGACACATGTTATGTAGTGGCACACACGGCACATATATATATAATATTATGGTACATTTTGATGTCACATTCATTCGCACAAAGAAAAGGGTTACAGACATAACAAAGGTGAAGTACAAAAACAGAAAAAACAGAGACATATACAACCGGCTAAAGGTCGTCGTCTGCTTGGATGGACAACACCGACCGTCCAGTGGTGGCAGCATATACTACATGTTAAGTTCTTTGGATTGCCACAGCCCGAGCTAGATTTATTAGTTCAATACGACTTGCATGTTCGTTTCTTATTTTATTACTATACTTTCCAAGTGATGAAATAAACCAAAGTGAAAATTGGGAGAAGATGAGATAGACAGTTAATGGGCTGAGGCACACGGGGTGCTTATATGGATATGTATAGTATATATATACATGTAATATAGTGAAATAAACTAGTGGAATTAGGAAACTCAATTCGGTATGTAATTAAGTATGTGTTCAATTGTATTTTTTTGGAGATGAACAATCATCTTAAAAAAGTCGATTCATAACGCATCCATATCTAGGTGCAGACATTATACTGTGCTTAAGTAAGATAATATTACATATTAGTGGCATGCTAACAATGAAATAGTAGTACACATGTTATCTCTGAATAGTTACATGTTCATGCATTAATAATAACATGAATGTGTATAGTAATTACTTTCCCTGAGCCTTGCTTATTCCACAAGCCGCACCATATGCTCACTGCGACTATTGAGCTGCACGCATATGAATTAGCATAATAAGTGTTATATGTCTTATTTTAGTCATGACCAAAGCATTGTGTGAAAGCAAGTAAACTAGATATATAGATTAAGTGGCATTTATATGTAAATTAACTTGATAGGGAGCTGCTCATATATCAGCATGGTCAATAATTTGAAAGTAGCTCGCATTTGATGCCAAAAAATCATAATACGGCGTGGAGATAACACCAACTCATTACCTGATAAAACAGTAGCACATTTGTTAAATCTGGACGTTTTTCTTGGTTGGTGAGGCTAAATATAGATAGATACTCGACCGGGCAAACCGATCGATAAAGCACACATTCCATCAATAATTAGCACTCATCATACACGACTGATTTTGTGAGTTTGCTCGTGTGACACCCGTAGTTATGTCAAACCCCATTTGTTCCATGTGTTTATTTTTTGTGCTAATTCGGAAGGTTCCCGTAGGCGAAGTATGTTTTGGATTAATGTTTGTCTTTTGGGTTTCGGATTTCTGGATTTACTATGGATCTTATTGTGTTTCCGAAATAAGGATTATTTTCGAGAGGTCTTTCTTTAACAATTAAAATAAATGGAAATAAATAGTCGAGTTGTTTGGACACTGACCAGCTGACAGTAATGCAAAACAAGAAATCAAATAGCCGAGTGTTCAACAACATGTTACTTACACGTACATGCCAGTTAGCTGATCGGATGGATATTATTTGGTGCTGCTTGAGTAACATATGACATGGATCCACGGTAGGCATTTACTATACACAACTATAACACGTACAGTATGTTTTTTGTTTTGTCTCTACATGTATGGATGTTACAATGTTGGGGGGGGGTTTGGTTCAATTTAGATAATATTATGATGATAATCAGATAATGTGTACTACAATATACTATAATAGGGCAATGAGATATAATAAGTATTAGCTTAACTCATTCCATATTATGTGGCAGTATTCGAGAAAGTAAGAAATCTTAGACAACATGATAATTACATCGATCGATCAAAGTTGTCTAATATTTCTTACTTAGTTAAGGAAAGCTGCTGGGAGTTTTATAGTAATACCTAACGTGAAGTGACATTTCTAAGGTGTTTGAGAGGGTCACGTGGAGAGTCGACTAGCGAGAGTCGTCTGTTTGCGGTTTGGAAGCCAAATCGAATATAGCTGAAAAGAAACCACTTTGTCTTTACGGAGTTCACTCTGATTGGCCGGCTGAGAGACAAAGGACGCGAGTTCACACGTGGGGTGTCTCAGAAAGGCACACGCAAAAGACATAAATCTGCATAATTTCATCAGTCATTGTCCCATATAGAATAATATCTGCATTAATTTAAGTACAAAGTGACAAGAGAAGCAATCAATACTCAAATGGGCACAAGTTACTCTGTAAACCAAATTAAGATTTATCATCGCGTATCGGTGATTTAAAAATGGTTCACTGAAACACAATATTATTGAAATTGTGCGATATATGCACGGACGCATCTGCCATGGTGTTACATTACATAAGGCGCTATAATGTTAAAGTAAAACTTGAAACACTGTGTGGTAATTGCTGATGACAATGCAATGTGTGACAATAAGCATTATTATAGGATGTATGAGCCAGCATCTATGTTTCGAACCAAGTGATTTGGGTTACTATGATGCAGTTTGTTTCACAGTTATTACAATACAGTTAAGGGCAAGAAGAACGTTTCGCCAAAATATGATGATATATCAAAATGGATGTTATAAACATCGTGATATATGAAAATGGAATTATAAACATCATGATATATCAAAATGGATTTATAAACATCATGATATTTCAAAATGGATTTTATAAACATCATGATATATCGATTTTATAAACATGATGATATATCAAAATGGACTTTTTAAATATGATGATATACCAAAATGGATTTTATCAACATAATGATATATCGAAATGGATTTGATAAACATCATGATATATCAAAATGGATTTTATAAACATCATGATATATTGATTTTATAAACATGATATTTCAAAATGGATTTTATAAACATGATGATATATCAAAATGGATTTTACAAACATGATAATATTTCAAAATGGATTGTATAAACATGATATTTCAAAATGGATTTTATAAACATCATGATATATCAAAAATATATTTTATAAACATCATGATAGATAAAAATTGATTTTATAAACATGATATGTCAAGATGGATTTTATAAACATGATATATCAAAATTGATTTTATAAACATCATGATATATCAAAATTGATTTTATAAACATCATGATATATCAAAATTGATTTTATAAACATTACATCAAAATGGATTTTATAAACATCACGATTTAACAAAATGGATTTTATAAACATCATGATGTATCAAAATATATTTTATAAACATCATGATAGATAAAAATGGATTTTATAAACATGATATATCAAAATGGATTTTATAAACATCAAATCAAAATGGATTTTATAAACATCATGATATATCAAAATGGATTTTATAAACATCACATCAAAATGGATTTTATAAACATAATGATATATCAAAATGGATTTTATAAACATCATGATATATCAAAATGGACTTAATAAATATTACGATGTATCAAAATGGAATTTATAAACATGATATTTCAAATTGGATTTAATAAACATCATGATATATCAAATAAATTTTATAAACATCATGATATATCAAAATGGATTTTATAAAATCAAGATATATCAATATGGATTTAGAAAACATCATGATATATCAAAATGGATTTAGTAAACATTACGATATATCAAAATGGATTTTATAAACATCATGATATATGAAATGGATTTTATAATCATCATGATATACCAAAATGGATTTTATAATCATCATGATATACAAAAATGGATTTTATTAACATCATGATATATCAAAATGAATTTTAGAAACATTATGATATATTAAAATGGATTGTATAAACATCATGATATGTCAAAATAAATTTTATAGACATGGTATATCGAAATAGCTTTTATAAACATCATGATATATCAAAATGGATTGTATAAACATCATGATATGTCAAAATAGATTTTATAGACATCATGATATATCAAAATGGATTTTATAAACATCATGTCACGAATTTCTTTATTAAATTTGGTTCATATGCACGGCAGCGTAGAATCGCCACACCAATTTATTTACTATCTTGATTAATCAACCTACTTTCGTGATTAATCAACTTAGCTATCTTGATTAATCGACTTATCTATACTGATTAATCAACTTAGCTTTCTTGATTAATCAACTTAGTGTCTTGATTAATCGACTTAGTTATCTTGATTAATCAACATATATATTTTGATTAAACAAATTAGCTATTTTGATTAATCAACTTACAATATTGATTAACCAATATAGCTATCTTGATTAATCAACTTAGCAATCTGACTATATCATATGGGTATTAGAGCTGGCGAAATAGTAACGCCATTTTGGGTCACACACCCGCCATCGATGCGCAGCTTATGTGAACATAATAGACCTTACCGACCTAGGCACCGGGATCCCACAATTGTTGATGGTATTTCCCTTAAACATCAATGTAACCGCTAACTCGACTTTTATATAAAATTTAACGCATTTTGCACCATTAGTCGGCAAATGGCATCGCAAATTAATATATACACTACAGCTGGCTCTCATTTTCTTGCAGCTTTCTACCTTCAACTATTGAGTCTAAACGGCGTGCTATGCATTCTATTCTCAATGTGGAACATGGTGGTTAGCAACCGCGGTGTCAAACCCGTTCCCAATGCAACGGCGACCATCATCCGCCTGATTCAAAACGCCTCACTGCAGAGAAAATGTAGAAAAATACAACCAACCCCCAATAAAACTAGGAGCGGCAAACCGCAGCAATTTGCTGAACGAATTCATGCTGAACTGACGCCACCGGAGACTGTGGAGACACAACTATCAAAAGGTGACGACCGTCCAATATCCGCTAAAGTCAACATCAACGAAACAGATACGGATTTACAAGTTGGAAAAGTATCATGGCAACAGGTGGCGGAGGTATATGACGCCATATGCCTTGTAACATTATCCCTATACAACATTTTCCTGACGCTGGTTTTTGCATCGAAAATGAACTTAATCTGAATAGATTTTTAAATTTGAGGGTCATATGTATGAATGTCACACCACCGCGTATCATGCAGCATAATCTCCGCCCACAACACCTCTCTCGGTATAATCAGATTTCAAAATGTGAGGGTCATATGTATGAATGCAACACCGCCGCGTATCATGCAGCATTATCTCCACCCACAGCACTTGTCTTAATCTGATCAGATTTCAAACTGTGATGGTGATATGTTTGAATCTCATACCACCGCGTATCGTGCAAAGTCCAGGCGCTTTGTGCAACAAGTGTGCAAAAGGTGATAAAAGCATGAAACTTTGCAAAATGGTTTCCCGTGCATTACTGGTCATTTTCAGATATGGAGGCATTCGCGGGAGATCATTCCTTAGCAACGATTGTTATGCAACTACCCGAAATCAAAGAAATGCATATATGGCTAATATTATGGCACTTCTTAACAAACTAAACTATGGCATGTATCATTTTATGATGAAAATAATTATATTATTTGTTGTTTATGTTGATCTGACAGGAAATTTACCATATGTCACACTTACAGGGGTGGTAACGGTTACTGGGGACATACCCGAAATCGAAAAATATACATATGGCTGATATTAATGGCAATTTAAACAAATTAAACTATACGATGTAGGATCTTATGTTGAAAACAAAAATAATAGTTGTTGTTAGTGCGGACCTGACTGAAACATTACCATAGTTCTTCCTTACAGGGCTGGTAACGGTTGCAAGGAACATTACCCGAAATTGAAGTAATTCACACATGGCTGGTATTATGGCAGTTTTAACAATCTAAACTACGCCATGTAACATTGTTATAGTGAAAACTATTATAATAGTTGTCGTTTGTGTGGGAAAGACTTGAAAATTAACATATGTCTTACTTACATGGGTTGTAGCGGTTGCTATGGACATACCCGAAATTGATCAATATTATAGCATTTGTTTTCAAACTAAACTGCACCATGTAGCATTTTGTTGATGAAAACAATTATAATAATTGTTGTTAGTGTGGGCATGATTGGCACTGAAATATATTTCATTCATTCGTTGTAATGGTTGGTATGGGACATACCCACCATTGCAAAAATACCGTCGGTATGAATTTCTGACAAATTAACTGATATATTTGTTTCATGTTATGCTTATATTGACAAATAATGCATCATTAAATGGTGTGTTGTGGTGTATCGACGCAATATGACCCTATTTCAGGATGATATTTCAGTTGAAGGTGTTGGCAGGCACACTTTCCATTGACAAATGTACCTTTAAGTTATATTACCATTTAGTTAAGTTAGAATGACATGTACATGTATGGCGGTTATGACTGTTTCTGCCATAAATCGGGTGGGATACATTTTAATGAGCCATTAAACAGGCTTGTAATAACATTGACCCACATTTTTGTTGGCACCTGCCTCTGCAATCCGACCTCCGCACTATAATTGTCCATGTCATCCATGCAAAATATACTCTTATCACATGGTGACGGCATCCGGAATAATATTTGCCATACATTAGGAACTAACTGTTTGTTATACCTATATATGCCATAGATGTATGTCGATACATTGTGATATGTTCTTTCTCCGCTTTCAGGGGCGTAGCCTATGCCTATCTATTTCAGATGTGAGATCCCATGACCTACCTTTGGGAGCCGGCATTCATTTCCAATATACTATACCTATATGGACATCCATGTGTCTACAACGACCAGGCTCATATAGGGTAGTCAGTCCAATACCTATGTATTGGACCATGCATGGATGGCCTGCATATAGGGTGTGTGTGCATGGCTTACTTGTAGGGATTTTAATCGACGACGTGCCCTAACTACTTTGTCCATGTCGTAGATAGTGGAGTGGGTCTATGATATACCATTTAGGCCTGGTTCCATAGATTTATGCAGGGACCTAGTCCATGTCATTTTGCATATGTTATTTGCACTACATATAGGGATCTGCATGGGTCCAAGGTGTATGCATGGGCCCAAAGCATGTGCATGGCTTGGTTTTTGGCCTAGCTATAGCCTTATAATTGGCTGGGTCAAAGTCATATACATATAGATGGCCAGTGATCATGTCTGGATAATGCCATAACTAAATCGCATGAATCCATGACCTGACCGTAGTAGCATACGTCCATTCCTTACTTTATTTAATATATGAGCCTGGATCCATGGCCAAGTTATAATGGTTTCACATTTGCTATTTATATGGACCTCCACCATGTAAGGCGTTGGTCCCTTATCAATGTATATGGATACGTTCAAGGTTCAGGGTATACGTTCAAGGTCTGCATATAGCGACGTGGGTCCATCCCATAATACAGGTATTTTGGTCCATGACTTACACCTGTAGGTGCCTGGTTCCATGCATCTACTATAGACATGGTCTACCTGAATATATGTGTGTTTGTTACATAACTGTGTATATGCACTATATATAGGGCACTGGGCCAATTATATACTATTTTAGTTGGTTCCTTGGCATCTATTTAGGGACATGAGCCCGTATCATGATCTCTACACACAACACATATCTGCTGATCTGGGTGCTAAATAAATTGTGCGATGGCTACGTCATTATTCATAATTGGTAGACTTAATACAATTCACAAACTGCAGATAAACAGATTTTCTTGAAAAAATAAATTTATTAGCGAAAATAAATTTGGATTTTCTAAAGGAAAGAGTACACTTGCATGTCACAGTTCACCAACATAAATAATTTGGCAGACCGCTTTATGCTGTCGGGATACAGTAAATATGCAATTACTCTTCATAAAATGCAACAATTTGAATGAATACACAAATATGAATCTCATACCACCGCGTAGCATGCAGCCTGATCTCCACCCACAACACTTATCTTAATCTGATCAGATTTCAAACTGAGGGTCATGCATGTATCTCACACCACCCTTATCAGGATATCCACATACAACACTTATCTTAATCTAATCAGAATTCAAAATGTGAGGGTGATATGCATGAATCTCATACCACCGCGTATCATGCAGCTTGGTGTCCACCACAACACTTATCTGCTGGAAGTACTGATTTTGGGTGCTAATTAAATTGTGCGTTAATGGTTACGTCATTATTAATAATTGGTAAAGTTAATACAATTTATACACTGCAGATTAACAAATGTTCTTGTTAAAAATAATCTTATTGGCGAAAATAAATTTGATTTTGTAAAGGAAAGAGTACAACTGCATGCCACAGTTCAGCGAAATAAATCATTTGGCAGATTGCTTTATGCTGCATTGATACAGCATATATGCAATTACTTTTCATAACAAGTCATGCAACAATTGGAATGAATGGACAAACATTACACATACTCCGTTCACTAAAATAACAAGTTACTTTATAATTCAAGTGTGTATTCACTTTTTATATATTGCATGTTCGCGCAGTAGATAGAGTGACAGTAACGTGAAACTGTGCCCATCCGTATGTTCTTGGGCGACAATTGGACATTTATAACACGTGTAACACAAGTCTGGGTTATACCCTCCTTTTTATGTATCCACGCTCGAGATTTCGTTTATTTCTAAGACAGTTTTTGTCAGCACCGGTTGATCCCATAGGTATTTAACCTTTCCATGAGACTGGTGTTTCGTGATTTTTTGCGGAAACCCTGTACCAATGCAGTTTCTTATATATGCGAGTCGCCCATAGGCCTAACAATATTTACCTTGATCGTGTAAGCCAGTGCATTCACTTATATATGTGAGACTCTCTATGTGAGACTCCCACATATAAGAACATGCACTGGCACATGGCCTTCAATGCGCAGCTCTCGCCTTGACATCATCCCTTGCTATAAGCAACATGAATCAGCTAGACTATTAACACTTTAGCGACTGTGTTGCTGACATGAGTTTATACATCACTGTCAAAGCCTGCTCTGAAATACAGCAAACCATGTACAAATACGTGAAAGCAATGTGTCGCTCAAAATGTTAAAATCGAGCTAACATTAAGGAGCATGGAGGCACAAAGTTTAGCATGAAGTTGGTTTGTTTGGAACACATGGCAAATGTTGTTTTAGGAATTATGTTGGTCGACAGCTCCATTAAGTAGAGAATAGCTACATGATATGATTAAAGGCACAGATGGCCTTCCATGTGGGTATGCTGTTAAAATAGTCACACCCGTTAAAACTGCCATAAACAGAAAGAATAATAAATTATAGACACATTTTGTTATAATCCCAATCACAAATATCGCGTAAATAGTATGCTATTGTCATGGTCGTATGCTGTGTCATGAAAGCAAAAGACAGGTGTTGTAACATATTTGTGTTTGTATTTACATAACAAAGCGTAATTATTTGACAATAACATACTATTTACTCGATGTGATATGTCTATATTTTAATATTCTTTCTGTTTATGGCGTTTTTAACAAAATTATGTGACAATTTTAACATCATACCCACCGCGAATGATATAGATGCCTTTAATTATCACACGATTGAGATTCTAGCAAACAATGGGGTCCCATGATTATCACGTTCGACCTTAACACCTCGTCTTCGCTGGAATTAGCTCAACCCCTCATCTCGGCTGGAATTAGCTCAACCCCTTCATCTCGGCTGAAAATAGCTCAACTCCTCATGTCGGCTGGAATTAGCTCAACCACTCTCCTCGGCTGGAATTAGCTCAATCCAGCATATCGGCTGCAATTATCTCAACCACTCATATCGGCTGTAACTAGCACAACTCCTCATCTCGGCTGGAATTAGCTCAACCAGTCATTTGGGTTTGAATTAGCTCAACCACTCATCTCGGCTGTAATTAGCTCAACCCCTCTTCTCGGTTGGAATTAGCTCAACCAGTCATCACGGCTGGAATTCGCTCAATCCTTCAAATCCGTTAGAATTAGCTCAATCCCTCATCTCGTCTGGAATTATCTCAACCCCTCATCTCGGCTGGAATTAGTTCAACCCCTCAAATTCGTTAGAATTAGCTCAAACCCATCATCTCGACTGGAATTATCTCAACCCCTCATCTCGGCTGGAATTATATCAACCCCTCATCTCGGCTGTAATTAGCTCAAACCCTCTTCTCGGCTGGAATTAGCTCAACCAGTCATCTCGGTTTGAATTAGCTCGACCCTCATCTCGGCTGGAATTAGCTTAACCCCTCATCTCGGCTGTAACTAACTCAACCCTTCAATCCGGCTGGAATTAGCTCAACCCCTCATCACTGCTGGAATTAGCTCAATCCTTCAAATCCGTTAGAATTAGCTCAACCCCTCATCTCGTCTGGAATTATCTCAACCCCTCATCTCGGCTGGTATTAGTTCAACCCCTCAAATTCGTTAGAATTAGCTCAACCCCATAATCTCGGCTGGAATTATCTCAACCCCTCATCTCGGCTGGAATTATCTCAACCCCTCATCTCGGCTGTAATTAGCTCAACCCCTAATCTCGGCTGGAAATAGCTCAGCCCCTCATCTCTGCTGGAATTGGCTCAACCCCTCATCTCGGTTTGATTTAGCGTCGAACTGGAATTCGTTTACAAATGAATCACTTGTCGAGTGGTGTTAGCGATAAATAGGTATGCTGAATGAAAGTTTACGTTACGTTTGTTATACATATCGACAAAGTGGATACCAATGCACAGAACAGAATATAACTTCGATCAGCCAGAGTAGCTGAATGAAAATAAATTATGACGTGACAATCAACAACGAAAATCAAAATTCAACAACCACATCCCTGGTCAAGTGGTCCTGCTAATGTGCTGTGATGCTGGAGGGTCCTGCTGAATTGCTATGATGCTGGAGGGTCCTGCTGAATTGCTATGATGCTGGTAGGGCAAAGTGATGATGTTAAGAAAAAGTCCCGTTAATTTTCTAAAGTTGTTATTTTCGCGGTGTTCTGATAATCGGAACATATCCAGGAAAAGCCATTATTTGTATCAAATAGTCAAAAACTTATATATTTCGAAATATATTAATACTGGTTGTATTAGTTGTTGCAAATTGGCTATGAACTCGTAAAGTTTTTCAATCATCAGGGCAGCCATTATTAAAATTTTCAAATATATATATATATGTTCTTGAATGTTTCATACAGACACTGGCTATTTTAGAAAAAATAACGGTACTTATAGCACACTTTACCAAGGGTGAACCAGATCAGGTCAGACTGCTGTGTATAAATGGATTTTTATGTCGGGCTAGTGACATTATCCACAGAGAAGAGACTCATCCCAGGCCGGTTATAAATGGCAGCTTCATGTGTAAATCTCTGTTCTGTTGGACACTGAGTGCTACTATTACTAAAGCTAACTTATTGATTTTGGATGTGGAGACAACTGTTTTCACTTTAACCCATTTGTATTGGCGTATTTATGAATTTAAAGAGCGTTTTTTTATTATAGAAAATATTTAATGTCGTAATTAATCTTGCCAATAAATGTGTATTTGAAATTTCGCATATGCATTAATTATGACTCTGAGATATTGTTGGTAATTATAATGTCATCAGACGAGGTATTTTGGCTACATTTGAGACCAAATCTCAACACTGAAACATTCCCGGTTTGCTCATCGTGTTATGGGACATCACTTATTAGTAAACATATGCAAATTTACTATGAATATGGCTGTGTAGTGTAACCTGTTGTAACAAGTAGTTATTTCATGAAAGCAGGAAACAATACAGTTATGCCAACAGATACGGTATTACACTAAATTATGGGTCAAGTGCCTCAGTAATACTATTCAATATAGATTCTGATCAACGATTGCCAAAGACTGACGTTTTATGATGCGGTTGTGCATTCAGCAAACTTTCATAGGTCTTTGGTTGAACATGTTATCTGAACATTTCCCTCCAATAAATATGACTCATGCTGTTAATTTATTATCTGTCGTCTGCAAGATGTGTACGCATTCCCATTTAGCTGTGCATCGTGGTATTCCAACATGGACTGCGTAGTTAGCACATATGTGTGTGTGAATTGTGATCGATTTTTGTGGGAAATGTAGGGAATGTTCGGTTTACATTCCGTTGACAATCAGCACAGCTCCACCCTCTGTACCAAAAGTCGACACAATTGAAATGTGATGGGGAGTGTGGTACAAACGACCATATATATATAATATATAAGAGAATGCATTGGCACAGGGTGATCACCTGAATGGATTAGTTTATGCCTAGTCAAGCTGCTTGATTTAGTGAATGATTTCTCGGATATATCACATTTATACGGGTGATCACAACATGTCGAAGGACAAACATGATTGAAGACAAACAAATGCGAATTCTTTGCAAACAAGAAGCACCATACATATATCACATCAAGGGAAATTTAGCACAAATGCGCGTACTACATACAGCGTATTAATAACCTAGCATGTTTGGTCTCTTAGTTATATGATGTATATTGATGCGTATTAAATACAGCTTAATATAAACATATTATAGTGTTTCAGTCTCAATTATATATTAATTAAGCCGTTATTAATATTGGTTGATGTTTATTATTTTTTTTCTGATTGCTCCACTTAGATAAAAATAATTGGAATGATTGGTAACTAACTCTATGCTGAAACCATATATATAGTTACCGTGGATAATCAAACCATATATATACATGTTATAATCAAGGTTGTAGCCGTACCAAAATCCATATTTCAAGTAGAATCATTCTTGCTATAATCTTCCGACATATTTGGGATAGAATATGGTGACGATATTCGCTTTCATCACATAGTTTTACCAATTACTGTATATTAGCTTTATCGCATGCTGCATCTAGTAGATTACTAACATGTACAGTGAATCAAAATATAATTGTCGTGTCTTCATATTAACATAAGTATAGTAAATTACGCGCGACATTATGTCACTAATATTACAATCAGCATTAGTGCAAAACACACAATTATCCACATAGTGTTCAGTGCTAACATTGTATCGCAACTGTAGCCAACAGAAAACAAATGTCTACTATCTAGTTAAATACATAAGAGTTCAATGCTTAGTTATTTATCAGAAATATCTCGATTCTCGCAGATCAGTGCACGCCAAATTGCACCATTTATCCAACAAAAAATCTAAACTCTCCATCTAGGTTTCAGTGTTTAATTTCGCTCGCAATTCTAGCGACCAAAGATAATTTATATAAATATAAAATAGCACATATAAGAATAGCAGTGTCATATGACTGTTACTGTTGTAGTAATATGATTGATATTGCTGTAGTAATATGATTTATATTGTCGCAAAATGATTATAAGTGTAGTAATTTAGCCACCAAAGATAATTTATATGAATATAAAATAACTCATGTAATAGCACTGTCATGTGATTGCTACTGTTGTAGTAATATTATTGACATTGCTGCAGTAATATGATTTAGATTGTCTTAAAATGATTGTAATTGTAGTATTATAGCCACCAAAGATAATTTATATAAATATAACATAACTCATATAAGAATAGCACTGTCATGTGATTGTTACTGTTGTAGTAATATGATTGATATTGCTGTGGTAATATGATTTACATTGTCTCAAAATAATCGTAATTGTAGTATTATAGCCACCAAAGATATTTTATATGAATATAAAATAACTCATGTAATAGCACTGTCGTGTAATTGTTATTGTTGTAGTAATATGATTGATATTGCTGCAGTAATATGATTTAGATTGTCTCAAAATGATTGTAATTGTAGTATTATAGCCACCAAAGATAATTTATATAAATATAACATAACTCATATAAGAATAGCACTGTCATGTGATTGTTACTGTTGTAGTAATATGATTGATATTGCTGTGGTAATATGATTTACATTGTCTCAAAATAATCGTAATTGTAGTATTATAGCCACCAAAGATGTTTTATATGAATATAAAATAACTCATGTAATAGCACTGTCATGTAATTGTTATTGTTGTAGTAATATGATTGAGATTGCTGCAGTAATATGATTGACATTGTCTCAAAAATAATCGTAATTGTAGTATTATAGCCACCAAAGATAATTTATATAAATATAAAATAACTCATGTAATAGCAGTGTCATATGATTGTTACTGTTGTAGTAATATGATTGATATTGCTGTAGTAATATGATTTATATTGTCGCAAAATGATTATAAGTGTAGTAATGTAGCCACCAAAGATAATTTATATAAATATAAAATAACTCATATAAGAATAGCACTGTCATGTGATTGTTATTGTTGTAGTATGCTGTACTAATATGATTTATATTGTGGCAAAATGATTGTAATTGTAGTAATTTGATTGTTACTGTTGTAGTAAACTGATTGTTATAATATTATGATGGTTATTTTTGTAGTACTATTATCGTTAATTTTGTTTTAATATTGTTATTTTTGTTGTAGTAATATCATTGTTATTGCTATACTTAACAAATATAATATTATTGAAACAAATATCATATGAACTGACATGTCAATATATGCTAAAAAGGGCAGATGTTATATAATTAAATTGCTGTATATTTTGTTTCTGCGTGTTTCTTTCATTTCCCAGGAAACAAATAATACCAGTATTATCAGGTCTGGCAATTCCCAATTATAGCTACAATATCTTAATAATTTGCATTGCATGCAATCATTACAGCGAGCTGTTGCAACTAAGGGTGAGGGGTATTATGTTGTTACAACTTATAAAACCACTACCGATGACATTTCGGTTGCACCAGCTTGCGGAATACCCGATATGAATAAATAAGCACATGTTTAGAAATGTGTTATGCGATATGGGACTCATATCAGTCGATATATTAGCTATTCTTCTTCTATTCAGGTACTGTTGATAGGAAAAAGTAACAATGTTGGAATAGTTTGTTAATTATACATGAAAATGGAAAACAATATTAATTTACCGAGAGTACAATCAAATCATGTTCTTGTATATCTAAATGATTCTTTTTTGGATTGGGTTTTCTCTCTTCAACCAGATCCATCCATCATCAATATCCATATGAAGCTACACTATCTACATATGTATATTGTAGTATATTCGGGAATTTCCACACCTGCTTATGCCAAAACAGACCATACGTGAGAACAGACTGAAATGCTAGCCTAATAATTCCGATACTTACATGAATATCCCGATCCGAACCCCATTTTTAATCCTAAACATCTACCCAACCATATCCCATCCATACCCATAGCCCACTCCATTACCGTAACAACAGCCGTAACCCCATACATAAACGTGTCCGATCGATAACACTAATGCTATACATAGCCTTATCCATAACACTAACCTCAACCATATCCATAACCCTAACACAACCAATAACCCTAGGCCTATCCACGACACTCACACTAACCATATCCATAACACTAACATCAACCGTATCCTTAACCCTAACACAATCAATAACCCTAACCCTATCCTTGACAGTCACACTAACCATATCCATAACACTAACATCAACCGTATCATTAACCCATACCCAGTCAATAACTCTAACCCTATCCATGACACTCACACTAACCATATCCATAACACCAACCTCAACCCTATCCTTAACCCTAACACAATAACCCTAGTCCTATCCGTGACACTCACACTAACCACATACATAACACTAACATCAACCGTATCCTTAACCCTAACACAATCAATAACCCTAACCCTATCCTTGACGGTCACACTAACCATATCCATAACACTAACATCAACCGTATCATTAACCCTAACCCAGTCAATAACTCTAACTCTATCCATGACACTCACACTAACTATATCCATAACACTAACCTCAAACCTATCCTTAACCCTAACACAATCAATAACCCTAGGCCTATCCACGACACTCACACTAACCATATCCATAACACTAACATCAACCGTATCCTTAACCCTAACACAATCAATAACCCTAACCCTATCCTTGACAGTCACACTAACCATATCCATAACACTAACATCAACCGTATCCTTAACCCTAACACAATCAATAACCCCAACCCTATCCGTGACACTCACACTAACCATATCCATAACACTAACATCAACCGTATCCTTAACCCTAACACAATCAATAACCCTAACCCTATCCTTGACAGTCACACTAACCATATCCATAACACTAACATCAACCGTATCCTTAACCCTAACACAATCAATAACCCCAACCCTATCCGTGACACTCACACTAACTATATCCATAACACTAACCTCAAACCTATCCTTAACCCTAACACAATCAATAACCCTACCCACGACACTAACGTCAATCATATCCTTAACCCTAACCCAGTCAATAAATCTAACCCTACCCACGACACTCACACTAACCATATCAATAACACTAATCTCAACCCTATCCCTAACCCTAACACAATCAATAATCCTAACCCTATCCATAACACCCGCACTAAACATATCCATAACACTAACCTCGATCATATCCTTAACCCTAACTCAATCAATAACTTAACCCTATCCATGAAATTATAAAATTTATATTCTAATACAGTACATATTCAGCTGTCCGTAAACCAAAAGGCATTAGTGTTGCAATTAGATCACCTGTACTATAACCCTACCCATGACACTCGAGCTAACCTTATCCATAATACCAACATCAACCCTATCCTTAACCCTAACTCAACCAATAACCCTAACCCTACCCACGACACTCACACTAACCATATCCATAACACTAATCTCAACAATATCGTTAACCCTAACACAATCAATAACCCTAACCATATCCATAACACTCGCACTAGTCATATCCATAACACGAACAGCAACCATATCCTTAACCATAACTCAACCAATAATCATAACCCTACCCACGACACTCACACTAACCATATCCATAACACTAATATCAACCATATCCTTAACCCTAACACAATCAATAACCCTAACCATATCCATAACACTCGCACTAACCATATCCATAACACTAACCCTACCAATGATACTCACACTAGCTATATCCATAACACTAACCTCAGCCATATCCTTAACCCTAACTCAACCAATAACCATAACCCTACCCACGACACTCACACTAACCATATCCATAACACTAACCTGAACCATCCTTAACCCTAACACAATCAATAACCCTAACCATATCCATAACACTAACCCGAACCACATCCTTAACCCTAACCATACCCACGACACTTACCTCAATCATATCCTTAACCCTAACCCTACCCACGACACTAACCTCAATCATATCCTTAACCCTAACCCTACCCACGACACTAACCTCAATCATATCCTTAACCCTAACCCTACCCACGACACTAACCTCAATCATATCCTTAACCCTAACCCTACCCACGATACTAACCTCAGTCATATCCTTAACCCTAACCCTACCCACGATACTAACCTCAATCATATCCTTAACCCTAACCCTACCCACGACACTAACCTCAATCATATCCTTAACCTAACCCTACCCACGGTACTAACCTCAATCATATCCTTAACGGCGGCTTAACCCTAACCCTACCCACGACACTAACCTCAATCATATCCTTAACCCTAACCCTGCCCACGATACTAACCTCAATCATATTATTAACCCTAACCCTACCCACGACACTAACCTCAATCATATCCTTAACCCTAACCCTACCCACGACACTAACCTCAATCATATCCTTAACCCTAACCCTACCCACGACACTAACCTCAATCATATCCTTAACAGCGGCTTAACCCTAACCCTACCCACGACACTAACCTCAATCATATCCTAAACCCTAACCCTACCCACGATACTAACCTAAATCATATCCTTAACCCTAACCCTACCCACGACACTAACCTCAATCATATCCCTAACGGCGGCTTAACCCTAACCCTACCCACGACACTAACCTCAATCATATCCTTAACCCTAACACAATGAATAGCCCTAATCCTATCCATAACACTCACAATAACCATATTCATAACCATATACTTAACCCAAACCTAAAACTTTTTATAAATCTAACCATACCGACTGGCCTAACCATAGCACAATTCCTTTGAATATTACTGACAACTGTTTAACATTAACCTATCCATAAACCTAACCATAACCTTAGTCCTAAACATAACAATTATATACTCATAACCCTAACCATGCCCTTAGCCTTAACCATTTCCAAGAACATAACCCCCTGCATAACCCAAAATATTTCCATAACAGTAACCCTAACGATGATTCGTACCGTATCCTTGTACATAACCCTATCCACAATTCTAATCCGAACTCTAACTCTAACCTAACCCACAACTCTAAACCTGACTCTAACCCATAACCATAACCCTGATCATAGCCATAATTTTAAGTTTATTCACAATCCTGACATAAACAATAACACTGATATTAAAACTAGCCAAACTCCTGACCAAAATCCTAACCATAACCCTAACAATAGCACAAACCCTAACCAAAATGTTACTCTAACCCTAATCATAACCCTTACCTTAACCCAAACCATAACCAAAACCATAACCCTAATTTTACTCTAACCCTAATCATTACCATGATCCTATTCCTAACCCTCACACTAACCCTAACTCCAACCAAAACTGTAACCCCAATTTTACTCTAACCCTAATCATAATCCTAACCCTAACCCAAAACCTAACCAAAACCCTAACCCTAAACCTAGCCCAAACCCTAACCAAAACCATAACACTAATTTTACTATAACCCTAATCATAACCCTAATCCTATCCCTAACTTGGTCTGTACGGGAGAACTGGTCTGTCCATAAGGTCGTGCACTTATACTCCCGAAACCACATATGAAATAACAGATTGCTTTATATTTGTTATAGACCAGAAGTGTACCTGATGAGCTGCTGTGGCCAAACATTTTTTTATAGGACCAACTTTCGGTATAAAAATATGATTTCGGAACGGACTTAGTAAACATTTTCCAAACAATTGATTCCTTCTGTGTTATCAAGCTAGTACGATAAGTCAAAAAATAAACACTCAAAAAATAAACACTCAAATACAGTAAATATGACATGTTTACATAGCTCCACATGTCAACACCACTTTAGAAACAGGACCCGTTAACCAACAAACCATTTAACTTATGGATGGTTGATTGTATACCTGTATGTGGGATGGCCCACGTTTTTGTCTGCTATCACGATAACAAATTGTATGCATGGGAACTTTGAACACATTTCCAACCGATGTACCATATATATACATAACTGTTATATACTCTACATAAAGAGCGTTCACCATGTCATATGTATAGGTTTGTAATTTAATTACTTACTAACAACAGCCCTATATATCAATTATCATGACAAGTGTAGGATGGACATGTTGTCGTGTGACGTGTGGATGCTTGCTGCATGTTTGGCCTTTGACTCGGGGTTGCTGTGTTGCATGAGGATTTGTTTATCTATTATTTATTTTAATACGGACTTATGGTTGCCAATGATCAAACAACGGGACCTCCCTTGATCAAGTAAACGAAATAACTTGTCACGATAGTGTGTGGATAATTCGATAATTGAAAATATTCAGTGTTGGTATCTTTTAATAAGTATATAAATATTATGGTTTACATATGTATACATGTTAAGCGCAATTATTTTGCAAAGACGGGGGCTCCGGACCCCAGAGTGTCAAGCATGTAACACGTGCGTGTGCATGTATTTGGATAGCGTTGGTTGTTATAAATATTGCGGACTCCAACGGTCCAACTCCATCCACGCATACAATCAACTCCTTGACACATTAAAGTCGCTAATACATATTTAATATAATGTCGGATAACGTTTTGTGGCCGACATTCCTTGTCTGCCGTTTGTTCAGTCCGCCCGTCCGTCCGTGTGCGTCTGTTTTCCGCAAGAGATTTTTATGTCTCACCTGGATGCCATAATTTGTGTATACCGATATCTAATATGTAAAATGCGCATATATGATAGCGCGGAAATATTTAAAATGTGGGAATTTATACGGGCGATGCGATCTCGTTGGATGCCGGTACCACCCGATAACAACAAGGGCATAGTTATAAACTAGACTTTTCAATCACTTATTAACTATAAATTCTATAAACTAGTCTACCTGTTACTACTTTGAGGAACTTTAATACCTGTTATTATTTTTAACAAGCACACTGCTTATATGGCATTATTAATATGTATAGACTTTAACACATTTATTAATATAATATACAAACAATTTATTATCTTATGTTAGTATCACATCCTAGTGTTGAGTTTCGGGGTTGCTTTGGACTATATACAACCCCACTACATATATGTTATTTGATATTATAAATATATATAGTTACATTACTTGGTGGCTGGCAACCCTTGTGTCATAGATACACCACAAACTGATTTATGTTGGGGACCAGATAAGAAATTAAGGTTTATGGCCATGCGCCTTGCTGGTTGAAGCACCGGGGCCGCATCCGTGGTAATATTGGACACCGGTTCCCATCCATAAGATTGTATACGACTTACTAATTATATCACCGGGTCCTTCCATGATAATACCATGCACCTTACCGGTTGAGGCACCGGGGTCCAACCCGTAAGAGGGTCATACACGTTGATGACTGGGACATCGGGGTTTCCGTGTGGGAGTTCGTGCGCCTTGCTGACTGGGTCATCGAGGTCCCCTCCATTTAGTACAATGTGCCTTACTTACTTACTGAGTCATCGGGACGGGAACTTAAAATATTGCCAAGCATAGTGTGTGTAGAGGAGACGTTGCAACATAGCCCGTGTATTTTGTGTCCAGCAGTATTGCGTTAACGATTCTTTTGACAAATATGTTTTAAGACGTTTTTGCTCTTATCCTCATTTGACTTTTCCAAAAGGCCTCTGGTCTACCTGCCGGCATCTCACTTTGACTTGTTTTTGTCATTCTGGTGTGCCAGGTTTGGTGTTCACTACGTCTGGACAACGTGTTACCTGGTCAGACACCCACTTAGCAAATATTGCTTACACATAAAAACATATATATTCCATATACCTAACACAAACCTAAAACTTTTTATAAATCTAACCATACCGACTGGCCTAACCATAGCACAATTCCTTTGAATATTACTGACAACAGTTTTTACTGGTTAACATTAACCTATCCATAACCCTAACAATAACCTTAGCCCTAAACATAACCATTATCTACTCATAACCCTAACCCTGCCCTTAGCCTTAACCATTTCCAAGAACATAAACCCATGCATAGCCCAAAATATTTCCATAACAGTAACCTTAACGATGATTCGTACCGTATCCTTGTACATAACCCTATCCACAATTATAATCCGAACTCTAACCTCACAACTCTAAACCTGAATCTAACCCATAACCATAACCCTAACGATGATGCTTATACATAGCCCTATCCATAATTATAATCCGAACTCTAAAAATAACCTAACTCACAACCCTAAAACTGACTCTAACCCATAACCATAACCATGATCGTAGCCATATTTTTAAGTTTATTCACAATCCTGACATAAACAATAACACTGATATTAAAACTAGCCAAACCCCTGACCAAAATCCTAACCATAACCCTAACAATAGCACAAACCCTAACCAAAATGTTACTCTAACCCTAATCATAACCCTTACCTTAACCCAAACCATAACCAAAACCATAACCCTAATTTTACTCTAACCCTAATCATTACCATGATCCTATTCCTAACCCTCACACTAACCCTAACCCCAACCAAAACTGTAACCCCAATTTTACTCTAACCCTAATCATAATCCTAACCCTAACCCAAAACCTAACCAAAACCCTAACCCTAAACCTAGCCCAAACCCTAACCAAAACTATAACACTAATTTTACTATAACCCTAATCATGGCCCTAAACCTATCTCTAACTTTACCCTAACCCTAACCTTAACCCTAAGTAGTCCGGCAGCTGATGTGGTATCCCTGCATCCCCATAGGACCGCACTTCATGCCACTCACTTTCTTCCTTAGTATCCCTCAACTTTTAAGCAAGGTTTGGTGCGAAAAAAGTTGGTCATGTAGACACCAGAGGATATGGCGCCCACCATGGCCGCCATTTTTCAAACGAGGCACTAAGTAGGTTTGGTGCAAATTAGAGCGGAAAATATTGTCAAACATATACGAATGTATATATTTTTGTGACGAAATGCCACCATTTTAGGGCGAAATTGGATCTCCCAGTCCAAGATGGCCGCCAAAATGGCAACCGAATTTGGAATAGATTACACTTTTTCGCAAATATATTCTAGAATAGTTTCTGCTGTTTAGCACTGGTTGAGAATTTTGACTTTATTTTGTACTAGCAGGGTTACCCGGCGTTGCCCAGGTTAATGTATGCTGTGGAAATTTGTTGAGAATAGAGAATGCTTAAAGTGTTATACGTTTTCTCATAAATTGTATATTCAAATAGCATCACAAAACATGATTATTACAGTCATGGAATATAAGTAGTGGCTCACCTTGTCAATTGTCATTCTGTTTATCGCGATTAATCCGTTCCACCAATTATGAAGTATTTATTTATTTACAACTGCGTATACATTAGACGTTATAATATGATACATGAACATCATAAACACATTAGTTCGATAAAAGATGATAATTGGGTTTTACAAATTGAGATGTATCAATCAATCTAGTGGGTTGGTCTAAGATCTCGAGGACACCTGGCTATCATATCTCCATGAAACGAAATGTTGCTGCGCATATATATCAGCTACATGTGCCAGGCACAGAGCGAGATTTTGATTTGTTTATGTCAGTCGATGAGTCTGTTCTAATACCCTTGTCAGATTGGTATGATCCTGAAAAGTCTTGTGCTACTAACTGCATTTTCTTGTATATCAGAAGAAACTATATTTGACTGCACACTGTGACCACTGTTTTTGAACAGGCCTTCCATATTTCTTGACAAATTGTAACTTTTTGTGGAAACTGTATTGAATGGAACAGACTAAATTTTGTTATTATATATATGCAATCCTCTGACGGTTCGAGGTCTCTCAGTTTGCACGAATATATGTATCTCTTCAATAGAATGATAAATATACGTTTAATGCTTCTTCTAGTTATCTCTTTTTGTTAGCTCATTGTGTGAATGCCTTGATTGCCATTCCGATATAAATATGACTGTTAAGAAGATGTAATTGTTCAAGTGACTTATGTGGGTCACCATATGTCGGGATTGTGAAATATGAACGCCCAACTACTTAAAATGATATGGATATGGCCTGGTGACTGTATATAACTTATATGTGGATATTGGCGAATAGCAATCTTATCAATGAATTATTGATAGTGCATATCCGCTCGCCATCCGTGACGCAAACGACACCAAATGTGATTTAGTTCATGGTATATCATTAGCGAAAAACGTGTATGAATTTAGTGGAATTTGGTTTATTAAATCAATTGTTGATGCAACGCTGACTCGAACAACGCCATATTGCGAAGGTGATTATGTATTCGTTTGGTGGAAATCAGCAACAAAACTATTTCACCATATTTTTATAATTTCCCCTGCCACCAACAGCGTCATTTTAGAAAATTTTAACCCGCACCATTATCTTCCTTGTAAAAAGTTACCCATCTTAGAACGCCTTGGTGCCATCTCGATTGTACCGCATGAAGTTATACATAGAACGCACACAGACAGACAAAAATACAGACAGACAGCACGATTTTATTTCTTGTATCATCTGAGAAGAACGTGTCTGAATTTGATGGTAATTGGTACTAAAAATATTTTGTATCAGTTTTGGTGACCCTCCCGTCCCTATTTCGGACTCAAGATGCACACACTAAGACTCATTAGAGATTAGAGATGCATATATATGAAATTGGTGAAAATTGGCGAGTATACAAATTCGTATCAAATTTAAGGTCCCCATATCTCTCACCCATAGGGCACCAATTTGGTGTATCTAAACCACACGATAAGATTCCTCGTATCACGGAGAAGAATATGTATCAATCTGGTGGAAATCGACACTAAACATATAGATATAATTTTTTTTTGTCCCTCTCATCTATATACACCACTGACTCGAATGGCCCCACTTGTGACATCCTCAAACCACACGATTACACTCCTGATATCATGGAGATGATTGTTTATAAGTTTGGTGATAATCGGCGACTAAACAATTTTTTTTATCAAACTGGTGCCAATCCCTCCCCTCTCCATCTCTCACCCAAACAGCACCACTATGGCGTCTTTAAATCACGATTAGACTCCTCGTATCATGGATAAGAACGTGTATCAATTTGGTGGAAACTGGCGCTAAAAAAATTGTGCATCAATTTTGGTGCCCCTGTCCCTTTCAATGCAACCCTGACTCGAATGAGGCCACATTTGACAGATAAATGCCACACCATTAGACTCCTCATACCATGGGATGATTTTGTATAAGTGTGGTGGCAATCGGCGACTTATTATCAAATTTTGTGCCCACCCCCTCCCAATCTCTCATCCAAAAACAACAATTTAGGGTTGTTAAATCGCACAATTAGATTCCTTGTATCACGAAGAAGAATATATATCAATTTGGTGGAAATCGGCGCTAAAATTAGTTTTATCAATTTTGGTGCCCCTCTCCCCTTCCGTTCATCCCCGACTCAAACGACGCTACTTTTGACACATTTAAACCACACCGTTGGATTCTTCATATCATGGGGATGGTTATATGTAAGTTTCGTGGCAATCGGCGACAGAAAAAAAATCTGCCCCCCCCCCCCCCCCTTCCGGGCACCCCTGACGCGAACGGCGCGACTTTAGCCATCTTTAAACCACGCCATTAGATTCCTCATATTATGGGGATGATTATATATGTTTGGTGGCAATCGGCGACAAATTGTTTTTCTGCCCTTCCCCCTTTTCTGCCCCTGACAACAACGGCGTCACTTTAGAAATTTCTAACCCCGACCATTATCTTTCTCGTAAAAAGCTACTCCTAGTAGACCCCTTTGGCATCATCTAGATGGTCCCCTGTGAATTTCTATAGAACACAGACAGACAGACAGACAATCTAGTGGGTTGGTCTAAGATCTCGAGGACACCTGGCTATCATATCTCCATGAAACGAAATGTTGCTGCGCATATATATCAGCTACATGTGCCAGGCACAGAGCGAGATTTTGATTTGTTTATGTCAGTCGATGAGTCTGTTCTAATACCCTTGTCAGATTGGTATGATCCTGAAAAGTCTTGTGCTACTAACTGCATTTTCTTGTATATCAGAAGAAACTATATTTGACTGCACACTGTGGCCACTGTTTTTGAACAGGCCTTCCATATTTCTTGACAAATTGTAACTTTTTGTGGAAACTGTATTGAATGGAACAGACTAAATTTTGTTATTATATATATGCAATCCTCTGACGGTTCGAGGTCTCTCAGTTTGCACGAATATATGTATCTCTTCAATAGAATGATAAATATACGTTTAATGCTTCTTCTAGTTATCTCTTTTTGTTAGCTCATTGTGTGAATGCCTTGATTGCCATTCCGATATAAATATGACTGTTAAGAAGATGTAATTGTTCAAGTGACTTATGTGGGTCACCATATGTCGGGATTGTGAAATATGAACGCCCAACTACTTAAAATGATATGGATATGGCCTGGTGACTGTATATAACTTATATGTGGATATTGGCGAATAGCAATCTTATCAATGAATTATTGATAGTGCATATCCGCTCGCCATCCGTGACGCAAACGACACCAAATGTGATTTAGTTCATGGTATATCATTAGCGAAAAACGTGTATGAATTTAGTGGAATTTGGTTTATTAAATCAATTGTTGATGCAACGCTGACTCGAACAACGCCATATTGCGAAGGTGATTATGTATTCGTTTGGTGGAAATCAGCAACAAAACTATTTCACCATATTTTTATAATTTCCCCTGCCACCAACAGCGTCATTTTAGAAAATTTTAACCCGCACCATTATCTTCCTTGTAAAAAGTTACCCATCTTAGAACGCCTTGGTGCCATCTCGATTGTACCGCATGAAGTTATACATAGAACGCACACAGACAGACAAAAATACAGACAGACAGCACGATTTTATTTCTTGTATCATCTGAGAAGAACGTGTCTGAATTTGATGGTAATTGGTACTAAAAATATTTTGTATCAGTTTTGGTGACCCTCCCGTCCCTATTTCGGACTCAAGATGCACACACTAAGACTCATTAGAGATTAGAGATGCATATATATGAAATTGGTGAAAATTGGCGAGTATACAAATTCGTATCAAATTTAAGGTCCCCATATCTCTCACCCATAGGGCACCAATTTGGTGTATCTAAACCACACGATAAGATTCCTCGTATCACGGAGAAGAATAAGTATCAATCTGGTGGAAATCGACACTAAACATATAGATATAATTTTTTTTGTCCCTCTCATCTATATACACCACTGACTCGAATGGCCCCACTTGTGACATCCTCAAACCACACGATTACACTCCTGATATCATGGAGATGATTGTTTATAAGTTTGGTGATAATCGGCGACTAAACAATTTTTTTTATCAAACTGGTGCCAATCCCTCCCCTCTCCATCTCTCACCCAAACAGCACCACTATGGCGTCTTTAAATCACGATTAGACTCCTCGTATCATGGATAAGAACGTGTATCAATTTGGTGGAAATTGGCGCTAAAAAAATTGTGCATCAATTTTGGTGCCCCTGTCCCTTTCAATG
The DNA here is from genome assembly GCA_032622095.1 of Siphonodentalium dalli. Classification (NCBI taxonomy): domain Eukaryota; kingdom Metazoa; phylum Mollusca; class Scaphopoda; order Gadilida; family Siphonodentaliidae; genus Siphonodentalium; species Siphonodentalium dalli. Next base: position 159,078,809 of record CP136068.1, on the reverse strand, counting down.
CAACCCTGACTCGAATGAGGCCACATTTGACAGATAAATGCCACACCATTAGACTCCTCATACCATGGGATGATTTTGTATAAGTGTGGTGGCAATCGGCGACTTATTATCAAATTTTGTGCCCACCCCCTCCCAATCTCTCATCCAAAAACAACAATTTAGGGTTGTTAAATCGCACAATTAGATTCCTTGTATCACGAAGAAGAATATATATCAATTTGGTGGAAATCGGCGCTAAAATTAGTTTTATCAATTTTGGTGCCCCTCTCCCCTTCCGTTCATCCCCGACTCAAACGACGCCACTTTTGACACATTTAAACCACACCGTTGGATTCTTCATATCATGGGGATGGTTATATGTAAGTTTCGTGGCAATCGGCGACAGAAAAAAAATCTGCCCCCCCCCCCCCTTCCGGGCACCCCTGACGCGAACGGCGCGACTTTAGCCATCTTTAAACCACGCCATTAGATTCCTCATATTATGGGGATGATTATATATAAGTTTGGTGGCAATCGGCGACAAATTGTTTTTCTGCCCTTCCCCCTTTTCTGCCCCTGACAACAACGGCGTCACTTTAGTAATTTCTAACCCCGACCATTATCTTTCTCGTAAAAAGCTACTCCTAGTAGACCCCTTTGGCATCATCTAGATGGTCCCCTGTGAATTTCTATAGAACACAGACAGACAGACAGACAGACAGACAGACAGACAGACATTCGCAAATATAGATATAGATGTTAACTGATTATTGGGCAATGAAATGTACCATTTTTGTCGTCCCAGCCTCTTTCGATCCCTCAAATATTCGATTTTAAGGAACGCTGTATTCACCAGAAATCACCATTGGGATTCTAAACATTAAAATTTTGAGAGCCCATAAATCTGGTATTTCGTAAACGGTTTCAGTGTCTTTTTGATATCTTACATTCCAAGTTTGGTTCGATTCGGTGGATAACACACCTGAGAGTACTTGCCACCACTACCTATGACGCCCAAGTCCTTTTCGATAGTCTACATGTAAATCCATTATAACCTAGAATAACCCGTATAACGCATGACCACTATATTTCCGTCGTATCGGAGGAGTTACATGTATGCTTACAAGAAGTTCAGCCAAAATTTCCAAATTTTGAGGGCACATCAATCTGAGATTTCGCGACGGATTTTGTAATTTTCTGTTTCGGATTCAGTGTCTCTTGGCATCATTAATGGTGGAGGAAAGACCGCATACTTTTCTGATTATACTATGATGGTTTTAGAAAGATGCAAGCTGTTCTGTAAGAATGTCAGTGCTAAGAGAGATTCTGCATAAAACCTCTGGTTTGCCGATGTAGGGGTTTGTAACTTGGTTAATGTTCAGAGTCCTGAAAGCTAGGCATGATATGATATCCTAATGATATCCGAGAAGTAGAACTGTGAACTGTCGTTGAATATAGACATAATGGTATCCGAATACTGCTGTATCATTAGGACAATGCCGCCTCCCCTCCATCGAGGGGCTATATATTGGACCTTTTCCCAACCGATTTACAAATTTATTTTAGGAGGATCATCGTCCTATAGACACATGACAGTGAAAATGGTTGGAATCGGTGACAAGAAAAAAAATGACAAATTGTTCACCCCTCCCAGATCGTGAAACCATGTTCGGATCTTGGTGAAAATTTCCTCGATGTGTGCCTTTCCTATAGTTAAAACGGTTACATTAACCAAATCCAGCTGCTTGGCCTGATATGAGTCAACAAACAATTCCGCTTGATATCTGGCAACAAACTTTTTCTACAAGGAAATTGTTAAGGGGCATAACTCTGCAAGGCAAGTGAGGAAAAATCATAAATTGTCTATGAAGTTGTAACTCAATATTTTGTATAAACATATCACATTTCAACTCTTAGTCTTTCCAACTCTCTGATAAATTAGAGTTACAAAACCTATTAAGTATAATAAATAATATTTGGAAAAAATATATATAATTGACTAACGATATACTGCATTGGCAAAACAATGGAAGTATAATAGTTGAGCGATTTACATACCGCATTCCACAATGAGTTTATTTCAATGCACCTTACATTAATTATTACACTGGTAGTAGGGCACTTGATACTATTGTCACCCCATCCTCCATAGGAAGTAACTGCAGATACAACATATCCATGTGCACATCAGGGTTATCATACCGGCAAGATATATCGACACCATTATGGAGTACTCGTTTAACAATATTCCCCGCCAGATCTCAAAACAGGTGGAACATGATATCTACGGGAGTTAGAGTAGCGTGGAATAAGATTGATCTAAGCAAGAAAGGGAAAAACATTTTAGATTCACCAGAAATCACCATTGGGATTCTAAACGTTAACATTTTGAGAGCCCACAAATCTGGTATTTCGTAAACGGTTTCAGTGTCTTTTTGATATCTTACATTCCAAGTTTGGTTCGATTCGGTGGATAAAACACCTGAGAGTACTTTCCACCACTACCTATGACGCCCAAGTCCTTTTCGATAGTCTACATGTAAATCCATCGTAACCTAGAATAACCCGTATAACGCATGACCACTATATTTCCGTCGTATCGGAGGAGTTACATGTATGCTTACAAGAAGTTCAGCCAAAATTTCCAAATTTTGAGGGCACATCAATCTGAGATTTCGCGACGGATTTTGCAATTTTCTGTTTCGGATTCAGTGTCTTTTGGCATCATTAATGGTGGAGGAAAGACCGCATACTTTTCTGATCATACTATGATGGTTTTAGAAAGATGCAAGCTGTTCTGTAAGAATGTCAGTGCTAAGAGAGATTCTGCATAAAATCTCTGGTTTGCCGATGTAGGGGTTTGTAACCTGGTTATTGTTCAACAGAGTCATGAAAGCTAGGCATGATATGATATCCTAATGATATCCGAGAAGTAGAACTGTGAACTGTCGTTGAATATAGACATAATGGTATCCGAATACTGCTGTATCATTGGGACAATGCCGCCTCCCCTCCATCGAGGGGTTATATCTTGGACCTTTTCCCAACCAATTTACAAATTTATTTTAGGAGGATCATCGTCCTATAGACACATGACAGTGAAAATGGTTGGAATCGGTGACAAGAAAAAAAATGACAAATTGTTCACCCCTCCCAGATCGTGAAACCATGTTCGGATCTGGTGAAAATTTCCTCGATGTGTGCCTTTCCTATAGTTAAAACGGTTGCATTAACCAAATCCAGCTGCTTGGCCTGATATGAGTCAACAAACAATTCCACTTGATATCTGGCAACAAACTTTTTCTACAAGGATATTGTAAAGGGGGATTACTCTGCAAGGCAAGTGAGGAAAAATCATAAATTGTCTATGAAGTTGTAACTCAATATTTTGTATAAACCTATCACATTTCAAGTCTTAGTCTGTTCAACTCTCTGATAAATTAGGGTTACAAAACCTATTAAGTATAATAAATAATATTTGGAAAAAATATATATAATTGACTAACGATATACTGCATTGGCAAAACAATGGAAGTATAATAGTTGAGCGATTTACATACCGCTTCCACAATGAGTTTATTTCAATGCACTTTACATTAATTATTACATTGGTAGTAGGGCACTTGATACTATTGTCACCCCATCCTCCATAGGAAGTAACTGCAGATACAACATATCCATGTGCACATCAGGGTTATCATACCGGCAAGATATATCGACACCATTATGGAGTACTCGTTTAACAATGTTCTCCGCCAGATCTCAAAACAGGTGGAACATGATATCTACGGGAGTCAGAGTAGAGTGGAATAAGATTGATCTAAGCAAGAAAGGGAAAAAACATTTTAGATTACCACATTACCCACGAATTTATTCGAGATGTCAATAAAACAAGTAATATCTCAATGAAGTGAGCTCATATAATGTGTCGTTGTATTGACAGCGTAACAAAATCAGTACGATACGTAAACAAAACACTCAACACCCTGGCGATTTTGTTTTTGGGGCGGTATTCCGGTTGACCCCCTCAACACCGGAAGCTTTATTGGCGAGAGTTAGCTATTGCTGATGTGTTGTCAACATAGTGGTGACATTTTTATACATCTTTATTTCGAAAGTTTGAACAATTCAAGACAAGACAATTATCAATATTTAGTTAACACTTTTACAAAACTAAATCGAATATCTTAAACTACGCGAAGTATTTAACGTTGTGTTGTCCACCCCTGGTCGAGTGGTCCTGAAAATGTGCTATGATGCTGGTAGTTCCTGCTGAATTGCTATGATGATGTTAGGGCAAACTGATGCTGTTAAGAAAAGGTACCGTTATTTTTTCTAAAGTTATCATTTTTGTGGTGTTTCGCTAATCGGAGGGATTTGAGAAAAAGCCAGTGTCTGTATGAAACATTCAAGAACATATATATTTTTTTGAAAAATTCAATAATGGCTGCGCTGGTGTTTGTAAAACGACATGAATAGCCAAATTTATTAGAGTCGACTTTCAACAACTGATACAATTAATATTACAACTATTTCACAAAATATATGTTTCTCGAATATTTTATACAAATAATGGCTTTTCCTTGATATAAGCAGATTATTCGAAAACCACAAAAATGAAAACTGTAGAAAAAATAACGGTACTTTTTCTTAACAGCATCAGATTGTCCTAACAGCATCATAGCAATTCAGCAGGACCCAACCGCATCGTAGCACATTTGAAGGACCACGTGGTCAGGGGTGTATACATGTATATCCCACATGGATCCCCAAAGAAACATAATAATGTACTGCTGATTGTCGTATGCTCGCTGCTCTGCGGGGCTCGCTATGGGTTAACTTGGCCAGGGGTGTTGTCTTAGTGATTCGCGGTAAATCTGGGTGATCCCTGGTCTCCGAGATCTCTGTTGATTCATATTAAAGGCCCACTTAATTTTCGAGTCACTTATTATTTGTTTACAGTGCCTTGATATACGGTCTTAATAACAATATATGACATAAAATATTATTAAACTACTATAATTCATCACCGTTTGAAACGTCTGTGCCTCAGAAGATGCCCATAGAGAAATAGAAAACAGCTGAAATCATATAATGTTTACCCCCCCCCCCCTTTGCCACCAAGAATGCATCAGAATTCAAACTAAAAATGTATTTTCAAGGGGAATAACTCTATCTTTGAGATTTAGAGTTATTCCCCCTCCATTGAATATAATTCATTTTGATCTACAATCCAGATGGAAAAAACACGTCAGTAACTCAACAAAAACAACATGTTCACAGTTTATTACACTGGCTAAGTTGATAATACAATGTTTTGGGACTTCCTCTTTTAAATGGTATATAATATGGCATATATTTTATATACGTGATATTGGGGTTTTAAAATTAAGTGGGCCTTTAACCCTTTACCCAACAAACCGGCCAAAACCGGCCAAATAAAGCTTCAACAGCCTAAAATATCTTCGGTCTGTCTCAATAGAACCATACAAATATGGATATCATTGGAACCGGCTCCTTGACCACATTGTGATAGTTACAGTTATGCCCTGTGCCAATGCATTCTCTTATATATGCGAGTCGACCATAGGTCGCCTCGCATATATAAGAGAATGCATTGGCCTAAAAAAAATCTTTTTTAAACACTTTTTACCATTTTTTCTTACATTCTTTAACAATTTTATAATTTTTAATGTGTTAAGCCAATGCATTCTCTTATATATGCGAGGCGACCTATGGTCGACTCGCATATATAAGAGAATGCATTGGCACAGGGCCGTTCTGTTGGGTAAAGGGTTAATACGTTCCAATCATGTTCACCTTGGATCATCGCGAAACAATCACCGTCAATACCGGCGATACACGGTGGTGATGAATTTCATTATTTATTGGAATGTGAGTTCTTTACGGATGTAAGAAAACGCTTTTTACAACCAAAATATAATAGACGAACAAATGCTACCGCGATAAATGAAATTCTCAATATGAAGAATCCCATATTACTCCGCAGACTTTGTTCTTTCATTCGGATCATCACGAACGTATTCTCAGATCACAATTAATGCATCGAAATTTCTCCTCATAAATCTGTCTATTTTTGATTTGCTATGATATAATTATGTGTAGATTCGAGCAGACGACACGGAGAGAGAAGCTGTGTGGATTCACATTCATTCATCTATGGTGATGTTCAGATGCAGGGTTTGACAGAAAGTCTAAAATTTTCTGCTGATGATAGCTAGCCGATCATCCACATTAAAGTAAATACCTGCCAACAAGCGCAATGAGTATGCAGGTATATTTGCAATTATATTAGTTATAATTGATTATTTAAATAGTCAGACGTTATGATATTAATACTTGGCTTCTATGTTGGTAACTTGGTATATTAGTATATATGTATGGTTCCCGGAATCAGTTATACGATAGTCACGAGTGAGCGATATGTCAATCATCGATGGTATAAATACTAACATTGACGATCTACATGTAGCAACCTATCATTTGTAACTAAATATAAACACACGCGTGTGCCTGTGAAGACATCAACCTTTTATTACCGCGTTGCGATCAAATAATTTGCTCCAACCAACAAGGTTTCACACGAGATTGCGCCGTTATTACTCCTTTCGAAAATAAGCTAGTAGCGGTGTCAGAATAAAACTAGGAATATATTCATCGAATTTCAACATGCCATCGACCCGAACCCATATGTACATATCTATTGTATAATATTTCTATATCTCTATTGTTTGTATAATTATATATCTCAATATCATTGTATTACACGTGTATTAACTTGGATGAGAGAAACAAATAAATAAAAAAAAACCCTAGTTGGGTCCACACGATGTTGAGTGTTTAGTCATGTACTGTACGTCACTGTTTAGGACTGTTCACATATAAACGGTCTCTTATCGGTGCAGTTGCCATCGCGTTTAGGACTGTTCGCATATAAACGGTTTCTTATCGGTGCAGTTGCCATCGCCCCACGTGTACGCGTAATCCGGATACTCTAAGAGTAAACAGTTCTGATTGGCGCCCACGTTGTTCGGTTGTCCTGGTTTCCATGCAGTGTAGTTCAGCACAGGATGCGCACAATCACCGTCGGTCCACATGAAATGTGATTCATCCACTTCGTCGTTCCCGGACGTCCAAAATTCGTCCACGCCTACCCTCTGCAGGTCTGTAACAGAATCAAACTGACAGAGTTATCTCCCTCACTACGGTGGATCGATCACTACCACACACTGCTTGAAATGTGAGATTTTCAAAACATAAATTCTGCCTAAAATCAATGTACCGAATTACAACGTCATAAACTTAACATAATTACAAACAGTTTAAAGTCGAAGCACAGTGTTAACCGACAGACGAATCAATATCTAGTAACCGTCAAAATCTATTTTGTTTTAAGGGTATCCTAAACGTGACAAAGATGGCCGAATGAGTTTTTATACCCCTCTCTCTGATAAATGCCAGCCATTGAAAGACTGTTTCCAATTGACATGAAATTTCACAAGGATATAGGAATATGATTGAACAATTTGTTGACATCACATCCATATTTTTAAAAGATATATTTGATTGAGAAAATTAACTAGAAAGGGAGTGAAATTATGCCACTCACCAGAAGTCAAAACTAATAAAGCAAACAAATATAATTATTGTGGCATCTTATAGATTAGGATTCCAGGATGAGGAGAAGGACCGTCATTTTGTAAAATAACTCACTATTTTAGCTACAAATCCATTGAGTTGAAGGCACCCTCCATCAGTTGAACACAGTTATGTGGCCATTTGCTTTTTGGGACTATTTTTTGGTATGGGAAGCCAAGTTGGCAATTATGTGAGCTGGATCATAAGGATGTATGAGGCTGTCTATTTTGCCCCTATTTCACCAATACCTCATGCACAATTGATACTTTCTAACATATTTAGCAAAACATTACACTGTAGGCTATATTTTCAACATTACCTACCATATCAGATGCATCATATTTTGTGATACTGGTGCATTTTGACACAAATGGCCTGGTATAAATTCATACTTCAGAGATTTTCCAACAGAAATTACCACAGACAGTTGAACAACAAAACTAGTAAGCTAGCATATATTGTAATTTGAAATACTTATAGTTTAATTAACCCTAATATTGTTTTCAAAAATATTTTGAACACATTTAGTCATCCATCAAACCGAAACCAAAACGAGATTTCGACATGTTTTTGTTTTTCAGAGAAAGTTGATTAAACAATACAACAGCCCTAAAAATTAACTTGGATGACCGATTGCGCAGTTATCTATACCTGCATGGATTACAGATGTTGTGGATTATTGCCACTGTGTATTATGCGTGTAACCTTGTTTTGATTGATTTTAATAAGAATAGTTTGCATCTGCAAACCACTCCAAAGAGGGAAACGCGTGCGACAATAAAAATAGAGTTGGGGAAAGACCGGGAATCTCTACCCTGTAACAAAATAATACTTGATATATAGCCACATTATTTAATAAATTATGTTTATATATGAATATCGTATTTTAGGTTGTCAGTCTAATGCATATTCAAGTGTTTTGCCATGTTTAAAGACAAAAACTATTTAACGATTTTAACTATTTAATTTCGTTCGGAGGGTATTCCGAGTTTTTAGTCACGTGATGTTTACAATCCATTTTGTCAAAGTTTTCCGTCAAATATCTTTTTTCTAGGAAATTGTCATCTAAATCAGCGATGTTCTAAGGTTAGTTTTGGTCATAAAGTACTTAAATAAGCCAATTGGTGGTGACTATATATACTATATATTGACGTTCCCTATTTTTCGAGTGTTGTTATTGATTTCGCAAATCGAGCGGATACGACAACATTTTACATGGTGAATTTCTGACACAAGAAACATTATAACGAAAAAGCAAGGTCCCTCTCAATATATTGGAATATCATAGCACATTTCGGTAAACTATTATACTAAAAACATGCAGTAATTTTACAGATATGAGTACTGTAAGAAAGTGTAAATTTGAAAACAACAATTGTTTCATAATTGTTTTTATATAGATTCCTGTAAGATGGGACAACATTTTACATTTCAAAGTGATCTATGTTTTCTGATTAGAATATTGTATTGGTTCATTGTGGCCATTTTGCAAACCTTATTGTGAATTAGAGCTCATTAATCTAAAACATTTCGGTCATATTGGAAGAAACACCCCGGTGTGGTGATCAAATAGAAATGGCGGATAATCTTACTCAAAGCAGTTATTTTTACAAATCTTAAATCATAAGTGACAACACACAACGCTATTATTATATATTAATTAAATTCAGTGACTCTCGATGGTGAAATTGATTTCGTTACTTTATCGCCGACAGTTGCGTCCCGAATCGAGAAGTAAATATTTACAATTTAGCGTAGTTCAGATGATGTTTTCTATGGAGTGGTCACACTGACTAAGACAAGAGTTAGCCATATTAACTTGCTGAAGGGTGTGGGTTGGTCAAAATGACTCCACATGCTTTTGACTTACCCTACGTTACTCATATTTACCCCAATATTTTATCAGTGGATATACCATCTGAAACTGGCCAAGTTTTACTGCGATGACTGACCTTTGTTTTGTGATGTGTGTTATGGTGATGACTGACCTTTGTTTTATGATATAGGTTAAGGCGATGACCAACCTTTGTTTTGTGATATGTGTAACGGCGATGACCGATCTCTGTTTTGTGATATGTGTTACGGCTATGCCTTGCCTCCATTTGTTATATGCAGCGATGACTCATTGTTGTTTTGTGATATGTATAATGGCGATGACCAACATTTGTTTTGCGATGTGTGTAACGGCGATGACGGACATTTGTGTTGCGATATGTGTTACGACGATAACTGACCTTTGTTTGTGATATGGGTTACAGCGATGACCGATCTTTGTTTTGTAATATGTGTTACGGCGATGACTGGCCTTATTTTGTTATATGCGGCGATGACTGATTGTTGTTTTGTGATATGTGTAACGGCGACGACCGACATTTGTGTTGCGATATGTGTTACGGTGATGACTGGTCTTTGTTTTGTGATATAAAGTTTTACTGAGATTACTGACCTTTGAATTGTGATATGTGGCGGTGACTGATCGTTGTTTTGTGATTTATATTATGGTGAGGGCTGATCTTACATCCTTTTTTGTGATATGTGGTACGGCGATGACTGATCGTTGTTTTGTGATATATGTGGTACGGCGATGACTTATCGTTGTTTTGTGATATGCGTTACGATGATGACTACCATGTGTTATGTGATATGTGTTACGATGATGACTGACATGTGGTATGTGATATGTGGTGTGATGACTTACCTTTGCTTTGTGATATGTGGTCAGCTATGAATTGCTGCTCGTCTGCGTTGTTAATTGTTATCAGGTGTCCGTATTTTCCTTCTGCCCTGCACACCCTAGCGGCGTCATACCAAGATCGTCGAATTGTATGGACCGAATAGCACACTTGAGTGTTGGTCGAGTTGTCCAATCGTGTCACAGCACCAGCAGGGCATGACGGGATATCTTCAAGAAACAATTGCGAGGGGACTGAACTCTATATACATGATGGCAGCATTCAAACCAGGGTAGCGAGGGGACTGAACTCTATATACATGATGGCAGCATTCAAACCAGGATAGCGAGGGGACTGAACTCTATATACATGATGGCAGCATTCAAACCAGGGTAGCGATGGGACTGAACTCTATATACATGATGGCAGCATTCAAACCAGGGTAGCGACGGGACTGACTGACTTACAGCTTGGACAGGGACCTGACTAGATGGTCTCGGAATGTCCAACTCTACCTCCCCCGCCCTTGAACTTGGGTAAACCCATTTGTAGCCCATTGTGGTTTGCAGTTTTCCAATATGTACCTCAATCTATCCAACTGTTGGACATTTTCAACCGGACACCCACAAAGTTGGACATTTTCCAACTGATGGCCATTTGGGTCAAACAATTTGTAATATTTATATATATATATGTATATATGTATATTTTCTATTCTATCTTGTTTTTCTTTCTCTCTGGTATTGGATCAGAGAATAAAGCATACAATAAAACATAATAGTCGATGAGTAAGATGTGTTCCGATGACGTAACATCCACGTCTGCATGACGTAGTGTACGCGTGGATGTCGTCTATAGCGATATCCCGTCGTTCCCGTAGAAGTAATAGAATATGGCCGAGGTGAGACCCGATGACGTAATACTTACATCACGATGGCGTAATAATCACGACTACGTGATGTATTGTGCGCGTGGATGTCATAAATATCGATACCCCTTGCACCCGTAGAAGTAACAGAACGTGACCCATATGAGGCCATATGATATAATAAGTGTAACACAGGCAATCAATATGTGTTATTAATTATATGTATGCACAAACGTGTATACGTTCATTAGAAGTTGCTACAGTATATTGCTTAGTCCACAATATCTCCATATATAATTTTCACAACTTTAGCCCAATATTTTGTCCAAGTGCAGTCAACCCTAATTTTTACACCTGGCTAATTGGAGGAAAATATCGTTCTGAAATTATTCAGAAAGGGTCAGTCTCTTGAGTTTCTTGAAAATATGATCGTCTAACATTGTATAAATGATTATCAAGTTGATGTATTGATATGGTGAGGTGTTTCTATGGAAGACTTGATGTAGTTTATGTGTGACTTTGGTCCAATCGATCGGGTGAGTTTTGTACATGTTTATTTTACCCAATGTTGGACAATTGTAAGATGTTATAATTTTCCCGATATCGCTCTGTTACTATTTTCTATTTTAATAATTTCTAAGACCCTTTAGATGTAAAAGCATTGTATCAATCTATATATGTTTTATAAGTTAACCAATACAGGTAAGTGGGTGCCTGACAATGTAACACATCTGCCGGGTCAACGTAAATCACACCTAGCCCTCCGGAATGGCAATAACAAGTCAGAATGGAGCACTGGCTGACGGACCTTACGGCCTTTCCGTTTGTCAACACAAGTAGAGTGAAAGAAATAATGGCTTACAACCTATCCATTATATAATTTCCCTACATAATGAAGGTGGTGCACAAATGTATGGATGTCAGAAGAAAGGGGAGGTTGTCTGTTAGGCATATTAAAGAAGATTCGAGGCTAAATGTGATGATGACCAAGGTCCCAATTTCTCGCAGACAAATTGCTCCTCGTTCTGATGACATGAATTTTGAGGTGGAAGCTGGACCCTGGAGCGGTTTATTAAAATTTTGAAAATAGTTTTAGAAAGTACCCCACAAAAACAAGATTCATTTAATGCCAAAGGTAGCATTTCTACATTTTTGAAAATTACTCCCAATGAGTTAAAAAGATGCCAAAATGTTTTGATAAGACCACCATCAGTTGCAGTTTGCTGACTATATGCCATGCTAAGCGCATGTCACATCAAGTTTCGACTCGTTATCTGTAAGATGTCATAATTTTCCCGATATCGTCCTGTTACTATTTTATATTTTAATAATATCTAAGTCCCATTAAATGTATCATAATGTAAAAGCATTGTACCAATCTATATATGTTAAAATGTAAAAACATTGTACCAATCTATATATGTTTAAATGCAGAAGCATTGTACCAATCTATATATGTTTAAATGTAAAAGCATTGTACCAATCTATATATGTTTAAATGTAAAAGCATTGTACCAATCTATATATGTTTTAATGTAAAAGCATTGTACCATCTATATATGTTAAAATGTAAAAGCATTGTACCAATATATATATGTTTTAATAATATATAAGTCCCTTTAAATGTAAAAGCATTGTACCAATATATATATATATATGTTTTAATAATATCTAAGACCCTTTAAATGTAAAAGCATTGTGCCAATCTATATATGTTTTAATAATATCTAAGTCCCTTTAAATGTAAAAGCATTGTACCAATCTATATATGTTTAAATGTAAAAGCATTGTAGCAATCTATATATGTTTAAATGTAAAAGCATTGTAGCAATCTATATATGATTCAAAGCTATTTGCACCACTCTCTTTTTCTGAGCTGTGGTTAAAGACATATTATGCACTTGTTCGGGTGCGTGAAACTGATAATTTAGTATTCAGGCACCATGCCAATAGGAGGAATGTAACATTCTACTAACACCGTCGACAATCTGAAGTAAATCGAGCGTACCCCTCCATGGAAAACATCGTCAGAACTACGCTCAATTGTAAATATTTACAACTCGATTCGGGACGCATCTATCGGCAATAAACTAATGAAAACGAGTTCATCATCGAGAGTCACTGCATTTAATTAGTACATACTAAATAAACGACGGTGTGTGTTGTCAAAGTAGATATAATATTTTTTTAAATAACAACTTTGAACAAGATTATTCTCCATTTCTATTTGATCACCCTACCGTGCTCACTTTAAATGTTTTTCATAATATTTCAGTAGGTCTTACCTGTCTATTCTAAGTTGTTGTAATACGAATGCGGCCATGTATAGGTATTCCGAATGCAGCCACGTATAGGTAATCAGAATGCAGCCACGTATAAGTATTCAGAATGCTGGTATGTATAGGTATTCAGAATGCAGGCATGCATAGGTATTCAGAACTCAGGCATGTATATGTATTCCGAATGCATGCATGTATATGTTTTCAGAATGAAGGCATGTATAGGTATTCAGAAAGCAGACATGTATATGTTTTAAGAATGCAGGCATGTACAGGTATTCAGAATGCAGGCATGTATAGGTATTCAGAATGCAGGCATGTATAGGTATTCAGAATGAAGGCATGTATATGTATTCAGAATGTAGGCATGTATAGGTAATCAGAATGCACAGTAACATAACACAGTGTTACAAATTCTGATATACAAAGAATGCACATGTGTGAATTAACCAAGCGGGATTCGCTTAATATATTTGCATTATAAAATATCCGATCACCACAGTGGCATTAACAGTTTGACATATTATTAATTATTAAAAGTAAAGCTAATAAATTAAGAATACGTGCGATGAATGGTAATTAATGAACACATGTTTGGGCAAGAATTGACAAGTTGCATATGAAAAGCCAGCTGATTAATACAAAGAAAAGGTCGAAATTGCGAGAAAGCCTAACCTAACGAAGAAACGAACCTAAGGCGAATACTATAGAAACGAACATCTGATACAGCTAATCAATGCAGATAAACAATGAAATAATTGTCCACAAAGTAGCACTCTGATATAGGTATTCAGAATGGCTAATTCTGTATTTACAGTCTACTAATTATACATGTACGTGTATACGTGGGTGAGCCGATCTGAATTGCTCACCCAAAGCCATAAATATCCTCCATATGTTACAAGATGAATGTGTGTAATATGGCCGCATGTATAGCATGATGTTATGATGTCTACGATGTAATAAATGCGATCACGGACTATATCTGGTGAGATATTTCCTTGATATCTCCCTTCCAACTTATTCACCAAATATGATGATACTGGAAACTGTTGTAGTCTGGAAATTTAATCAGCTCGTTCAGTCACACACCACCTCTTGTATATTCCTTAATGGACATCTAAAACCGGGGAATAACATAAGTACGTCCATGTGACGTAATAGTCACGTATACGTGACGTGTTGTACGTTTGGATGTCGTCTAGTGTTATCATAGTAGTAATAGAATGTGAATGAGATGTGTTCCAATGTCGTAATAATCACGTCCCAATGACGTATACTCACGTTTGCATGATGTATTGTACACCTGGATGTCGTCTATAGCGATATCTCCCTTGTTCCCGTAGAAGTAATATCCGCTCAGGGACGACATATGCTCGTACGATAGTGTTGTCGCTTCAAACACCAACTAAAACAAAACCCACAAAAGTGTAACTTCCTTGTATACGGTACACCACCAATAACGTCACATTTCTGCCAAACTGCAAGGTAGAGTTCAGTCCCTATCTACCCTGGTTTGATCACTGCCATCACGTATACAGGATTTGAGGAAATCACTCATTTTTGTATTTAACACTTTGTCGGTTACACATCATTTTGCATTAATTTGAGATATTGTCCATGTGCATCTGGAAATTAAATAGACCCACCTCAATTACTATATTAGAAGGGACATGTCACATGCATAATTGTAGAGGGTCTATTTGTACAGCACAATCGCTTATTTTCGGATTATGGAAACCGCTTATTTAATGTATACGACTATGATTAGACTTTTCAGATAATATATATATATATATATCTATTATATATTTTGGAGGATCTGTTTGTGTGTCTGTGTGTGTGTGTGTCTGTGTGTTCGCGATGAACTCGAAAACGGCCCAGCCGATTTCGATGAAACTTGGTATGTGGGGGTATTTTCGGCCGGCGGGTGGCATGGGCCTATTAATTTGTCCGTGCGACGTGACTTTGACCTTGAAATCGGGTCATTTCAAAGTCAAACGCCCGAATATAACGGGATTTCGATGAAACTTGGTATGTGGGGGTACCTTCGTATGGGGAGTCTCATAAGCATATTCATTTTCCCGTGCGACGTGACCTTGACCTTGAAATCGGGTCAATTCAAGGTCAAATCGCCAATTTTGATGGGATTTCGACGAAATTTTATACATAGGGGTACTTTTGTCCTGGAAGTGTTTTGGACTGGTCAAATGGTGACCCCACTTGACATTGACCTTCAAAATGGACAATTCAAGGACAAAGCCCGGACGATGTCGGGTCACCTTCTAGTATTATATATATATATATATATATATATATATATGTGTGTGTGTGTGTGTTTGTGTGTGTGTGACGTCATTCATATATATAGTATTTCCTGAATTCATGACCTATTTCGACAGTTGTTTGAGGATTATGTGGTTGGTCCAATACGTGTTTCGTATCATCATATTATTACCATATAAACCCATTCCACGCCTCAAAATTAAAAATTAAAAATAAATTAAAATTAAATTAAATTAAATTGAATTACCGACACAAGATTATTGTATATTAACCTAACGTATCTATTTTAATACTTATATCACGGAACATGTTCAATGTGCAGGACTTGGGACATGTTCCTGTATAAAACAACGACTACATTGCGAAGTCACTGTCTGAAGTAGAATAATTATTATCATGAATGATATATAAATGTGTATTGACACCTTATATCACGTGGGCACTTTTTAAGCCTTTACCCAACAGAACGGCCCTGTGCCAATGCATTCTCTTATATATGCGAGTCGACCATAGGTCGCCTCGCATATATAAGAGAATGCATCGGCTTAACACATTAAAAATTATAACATTGTTAAAGAATGTAAGAAAAAATGGTAAAAAGTGTTAAAAAAAGATTTTGTTTAGGCCAATGCATTCTCTTATATATGCGAGGCGACCTGTGGTCGACTCGCATATATAAGAGAATGCATTGGCACAGGGCATAACTGTAACCATCACAATGTGGTCAATGAACCGGTTCCAATGATATCCATATTTGTATGGTTTTATTGAGACAGACCCAAGATAATTTAGGCTGTTTTTGGCCGTTTTTGGCCGGTTTGTTGGGTAAAGGGTTAATAAAGATTATTGTAGTATACTTCTATTCATATATGTAAGAAAAGAAAATCCAATGCCTTAAAAGCAATCATCTAACCATCACATGTACCACACATTGATAATACATTAACGCACTGACTTAAGGACTACTTAACTATTATACCACACATTGATAATACATTAACGCACTGACTTAACCACTACTTAACTATTATACCACACATTGATAATACATTAACGCACTGACTTAACCACTACTTAACTATTATACCACACATTGATAATACATTAACGCACTGACTTAACCACTACTTAACTATTATACCACACATTGATAATACATTAACGCACTGACTTAACCACTACTTAACTATTATACCAAGTGACATTTATTTACAATACAAACTTCAACTATACACTGTCTCTCTCCTCTCTCTTCTCTCTCACAAATCTATAATTTTTCATTAAGGGAAACCTCTCCCTACAAAAAACGAATTTAAACATGCTATATACCGACATTAAAAAAAATGAATTCTTCTGCATTTGTATTATCATTTCGTCTGTCTGTCATCTGTCGTCATGCAATTTGATATATAATTTATCGATGTTGGCTGCAAAAAAAACAATCATGTTATTACCATTGAATAGAGCTATGTGACTTACGTTGAATGGGGTAACGGTGTATTCATAGTCTACATCCATTTCAGTCGTCATCCAATCTATTCCGGCGTTACCCTCGGCCTTGAAGAGTGGATATCCGGTATGTCCTTGGGTCTGAAATGGAGTGCGATCACGTATATATAACGCCGTCTGCATTTCGTTTTATAGGTAACCATTACATGTAAGTGGGTGTCTGAGCAGGTGATACGAAAATCGCTAGGTTCAGCGAAAATCAAAACCTAGCCCTCCGAAATGGTAAGGTCATTAAAATATAAACCGAAAGATTATCACGGATTTTCTTGAAAAATTGGCGCGCGTGGAAGGATTATATTTTGTATTAGTTATCTCCGTTGCACCATCAGCGACCAAGAAAAGTCCATCTCGATATACATACATGTATACATTCACAAGATAATATACATACATGTATACATTGTTCAATATACAAGTAATTACATGCATATCATTAAAATGTCAGTAAAATGTGATAGCTGTTAAGCATTAATCAATTAAAATTACTAACTTATTGTAACATCGATAATTCCACATTCCATTGTTACGACTATATATGAGTAAGGTGTAGGGAGATAAATAAATCCGAGGTGGGCTAAAATATCGAGGAGGGGGTGATAATAATCGAGGAGGGTGTGATAATAATGACCACGAAAAAAATCATGGTGATCCAGAGTGAGCTTATATACGGTGTTGAGTGATTTGCTTATCGACCACTCTTTGCATAATAATGTACATGTCGCATTTGGTATTCAACAATTGTTAGTAATGCACAGAGACAATTGTGTTTACAGATTCATAATCCGATTAAGTCCCCCCCCTTAATTATTATTTATTTGGCTTCGGGGTAAAACATATTTGATTCGAGTCGATGAACCCACCCGTCACAGCTCAGAGTGATCAGATAAGGATTTTTGAAATCTAATATTTTTCACCACCGCACATTTCTTATAGCGTCGTGTTTGTGTGTCTCGGTGTAAATAAATTCAAATTAAACAGCGGAGTAGTTGTATTCGCGGAACAAATACAAATAATAATTAAGGCATAATTAAAATACACGCATAGTAGCCGAGAGTAATGAATTTTCACCACTCGTGGTATCGTGGTTCTAAACACTCTCCAACAGGCTCGTGGTTAAACCACAATTCCACTCGTGGTGAAAATTTGGTATTCTCGATTACTATGGGTGTATTCTATATATGTATACCTATGCATATATATATATATTTCTTGTTTAGGCATTATTTACGCTTGTTCGATGTGACTTACTGATATGTAAACTCGCAACGACCGAATATCTTTGCCATACATATTGTATGAAAAACGTATGCAATAGCCTCTCCCATTGTCGAATTCCGACGAGATCAACCTGGCGACACTGGCATCATGGCTGTCTGGTTGTGCGAGGTTGAATGAACTGATGTATCCATAGTGTCCTAGCGAAATTAAAATAAATACATTGTGAGAGCCGAAGAGCTAGTCATTCACACTTGGTATATGTTAAAAATCAAAATGTCCGTAGAACCATTATTATCGCGAAGAATGTGAGAAAAATTAAAACACTCTGTTGTCATTTGAATTTTTCAGTAATTCTCCAATAACAAGATGTTCCATGGTGCAACCATTGTTACCTAACACAGTTAAAGGCGGATTATCTCGTTGTAAACATCTATTGTATAGTTATCGGGGTATAAACTATTAGGTATGAATCGAAGACTCCTGTCCGGAAATGCTTCTATCGATTAATATTTATTTTATTTCGAATATAGTCTGGTCTAAAAAGGTGTCTTTGTTCAGCTAACGAACAATAGTGGTTACTGTTAACATAGACGTAGCAATTTTATTGTGTAATTTTGTCACAAATAAACGTTAATTAGACTCATTGTCGCTTATTACTATGGAATAAAACAATACAATCAATCAATCTGGGACATTTGACGTTCGGTACGTATCTATAGGAACAGCACAATGCTCTCTATCGCTATATGGTATCGTCCGAATGGTCTGTACTAAAAATAGACCAATAAAGTGTCCCAATTAATCATAATAAAATATTCGAAATAAGATCAATATTAATAGATAGAAGCCTTTCCGGACAGGGGTCTTCAGTTCATATTTATTATATTATACCCGCGCAACTATTTGAATTTTTTTATTTAAAGAGATAATCCATCTTTAAAGGCACGAGCGGCGTTCGTTACAGAAATATTCACATTTGTTCAAATCGCCACCAACAGAAGGAATATTGAAAAATATATATATATGTTCATATGCCAAACATAATCAGTGCGTAAATAGTGTATTGTCGTCAAGACGTACGATGGTGTACGCAAACAAGAGCCTGCTCGTGTTACAGAAGTTGTGCTTCTGTTTACATAACACGGCGCAATTATATTGGTTAATAACACACAAATGATATAAACGCTCTAGATCATTTCCATATCAGGGAAACAGTACCAAATAACGCTCTTTATGTTTACCATATCCGGATCTAAACAAAAGCCCGGTAACGTAACTTTTTTTGCTTTTGTTTACATAACAAATGTGAAAACATTGACAATAACATACTGTTTATGCCATATTTCTGATTGTTGTAAGAACAAATCCTGTCTATATTTTACTATTCTTTCTGTTTATGGCGGTTTTTGACGCAGGTAAATATTTTAACAGCATACTAACCGCCAAAACCACCCGTATCTTTAACTACAAATGCCACAAGAGAGTCAAAATAGAATGATCAAAGCATTGGAACACATATTTACAAGTAATTATTTTAATCACCGACTCACCATGCCATTGGCGATGATTGCTTATAAAACTGTAAGAGTATAAATGACAATTGTTTCACGTGCAACATTATCTAAGATCTCACTTTTGCTCAATCTTCGTGATAATCATGGTCCTAGAGACATTTATAAGTTTGCCATGTATCAACTGCGAATATAATGCATGATGACCCATTATCTCATTATCAAATACACTTACCAGTTGGTTCCATATCCAGATCAGGTCAGCGGTGACGTGTTATTCTATATTAAGATGAGAGTAAACTTTGGTTTATTCTTTTCAACTTGAACCCTGACAGAGAATTCTTTCGAGAATAAAATTGAAACCACACTGAAAAAAAAAACTTAGTTAAAAGTAACTAAGTTACCTTAGTCAGAACCCCCGTCTCAAAACTAACTAGCTTAGCTTAGTCAGAAATGACTAAGGTTGCCCTTAGTCATTTCTGACTAAGGTCTACGGCCTTAGTCAGAAATGACTAAGGGCAATCTTAGTCAGACCTTAGTCAGAAATGACTAAGGGCAACCTTAGTCATTTCTGACTAAGCTAAGCTAGTTAGTTTTGAGACGGGGGTTCTGACTAAGGTAACTTAGTTACTTTTGACTAAGTTTTTTTTTCAGTGTAGATATAACATATAATATAAGGCCTTAGTCAGAAATGACTAAGGCCTTAGTCAGAAATAACTAAGGCCTTAGTCAGAAATAACTACGGCTTGACTATGTCATCACTGTATACATTAGTACATTTAATTGGACCTAATTATTGGGGGTATCATAGCCCTGCAATCTCAGCTGAACATCGCAACTGCAGATTAAAATAACTGAAAATAATGACTTACAGGTATAAAAATAAATTTTATTAACTATTAAAACAATGTGATCATCCATCACGACACAGCATCGGTTTCATTGTTGTTTGTCTATTTGTTGACATTGAACCTCGTGTGAGTTACACTGGTGCGCACACTACAATACTAGTACACGTATGTCCTCTCTTGTAGAACTTGTACATGCATGTCGATCATATTGATGTGCTCTGAAAGAATTAGATTCTGAACAAGTACTGTCATGAACTGCATTTTCAACATTATAATATTAATACACATGTAGCTGCTCGTTGAGTCGTTGATATTATTGTCACTATTGCTTGACATCAGACGACATTGTCAGACCATTGATTCGATTGAAAGGATCATATCATGATTCATCGATTAATTGGCATGCATCTCTGCTCTCGATGAATTTAGTGGAAATTGTCAATGATTAATAAGCCTTTTTTTCGCAGAATATAAACTTGTCCGGTTATCGAAGGAACCGAAATCAGACCGTCTTTAACAACTGTCCGCAATCGAACAGGTAACAGCCTCGACCACCAAGCCGGAATGCACATCAAGTTCAAGTTAGGCCTTAGGGTGCTCGTCCACAATGCCATTGCGAAAAACGTTCACCACACCGTATGTACTGTACTGTGTACATGTAACCTTGAAGAAGTCATCAGTCACACATCTAATTTTGGCAGCAAATATTTCAGGCGCTGTTCTTTCACATGTAGAATAAAGAATCAAACCATTATTGACAAATTGTCCACTTGTTGAATGAAAACAGAGCTCTGACTGAGTCTGAATAATTAGTTCAACAATACACGATGAACGGTTTCGCAGATTATTTTCATAACTTCTCTTTTATCCTGATTTTATTAGCTCTCTAAATACGCCATGGTTGTTATTTATGTAATATGTCGTCTCTTTTAGTTCGTTCGACGCCAATATCACGTCTAAATCACTCTGATTTTAGTGATTAAAATGTCGGCCACAAAATGGAGAAACAATAATTTGAGTTAAAATTACGTACTCGCCATATACGTACCGACCCGATTAACACAGAATGAATGCGATATTATATAATATACATTGTTTGTTGTCTATTTGTTGACATTGAAGCGTGTGAGTTACACTGCTGCGCACAGTGCAGTACTAGTACACGTATATCCTCTCTTGTAGTTGTACATGCATATAAAATGTACACTGAAAAAAAAACTTAGTCATAGCCTTAGTCATTATGTTACTTTTGGCTAAGTTAGTCAAAAATAACTGAGTTACGGGTTGACTAAGGCTATGACTAATTTTTTTTTTTGACGAAAATATTAACCTAAGTAACTAAGTATTAGTAATATGTGACTAAGGTCAAACTTAGTTACTTTTGGCTAAGTTAGTCAAACATATCCTATCCATCGAAGCAATTTTTCATTATCTGATGCACTCTTGGTTAAAGCCAATTGGCGGTTTGCGTTCACTTGTGCAAAACATTGAAAAAAGCAGTTATACTGTATGGAGCAGATTAAGATTCAGTTATACTGTATGGTGTCATTGCCGTGTATAATATGTCGCCGATAAGTATACTATTGAGTTTTGCCGGCATGACTGAATCACGAAAATGTCAACCTTAGTAACTAAGAATTAGTAAGATGTGACTAAGGTAACACTTAGTTACTTTTGGCTAAGTTAGTCAAAAATAACTAAGTTACGGGTTGACTAAGGCTATGACTAAGTTTTTTTTTTCAGTGCAACTGATTATTGGGAAAGGATCAAATCAACGGGTATTCTATAAGGATATCTAGGGTACGGGTACGGTTCAAGTTCGAATTTGGAATCCGCCAGACAATTTCTCACATGAGTTATGACACCTTGTTTATTAGTTTTGGGCGAATATGCCATGCGCTTAATAAAGAGCGGTTAATTTATCAGTTGCTTTTTAAACGGGAATATGATAAAGGGAGGTTAATCCAAGGTAGTCTAGACTGTTATATTCTATGCTTTTGTTACTCTTATCCTGAATTTTGTAAGCTGCCGCAAGGTAGACGGCTCTGGACACCATTAGTGAAGTTTCCACTACCGGAGTCCAATACAGGAGTGCCTCTACTGTGGGACCGGGGAACGAGCATCCCCCTGCTCATATATTATGGGTATCACACACAAAAAAACGAAGGGCCAAATTGTATTACGGAATAACCCAATGGTTCTGCCTGGTGGACAAACTTGACGGAACTATTCGTCAATGAGTTGCTCTTTTGAATGAGGAATGTGTGACCATGGTAGGACCAGTTTAACACCCATCGTTTTGCGAGAGGAAGGCGTGGTCCTGATTGATAGAAACATGTCTGAGACTCACGCGCATTATTTTAAACGAGGAAAGATGAATCGACAACAGTTTGATACTCACCATTTTACGAGAGGAAGGCATGGCCCTGATTGATAGAAACATATTTGAGACTCACGCGCATCGTTTTAAATGAGGAAAGCGTGGCCCTAATTGATCGACATCAGTATGAGACTCACCATTTTACGAGAGGAAGGCGTGGCCCTGATTGATCGACATCAGTATGAGACTCACAATTTTGCGAGAGGAAGGCGTGGCCCTGATTGATCGACATCAGTATGAAACTCACAATTTTGCGAGAGGAAGGCGTGGCCCTGATTGATCGACATCAGTATGAAACTCACCATTTTACGAGAGGAAGGCGTGGCCCTGATTGATCGACATCAGTATGAGACTCACAATTTTGCGAGAGGAAGGCGTGGCCCTGATTGGTCGACATCAGTATGAAACTCACAATTTTGCGAGAGGAAGGCGTGGCCCTGATTGGTCGACATCAGTATGAAACTCACAATTTTGCGAGAGGAAGGCGTGGCCCTGATTGGTCGACATCAGTATGAAACTCACAATTTTGCGAGAGGAAGGCGTGGCCCTGATTGGTCGACATCAGTATGAAACTCACCATTTTGTGAGAGGAAGGCATGGCCCTGATTGACATAAATATATTTGAGACTCAAATCGTTTTAAAAGAGGAAAGCGTGACCCTGATGAATCAACAACAGATTGAGCCTCACCGTTTTGCACGAGGATGCCGTGTCCATGTTTTATCGACAACAGTTTGAGACACAATGTATTCTGTGGGGAAGGTTTGGCCCTGACCGGAACCAGTTTGAGACTCACCGTTTTGCGTGAGGAAGGTGTGGTCCTGAGACGGTCCCGTGTGCGAGCCGTCTTCAGATCCCGATCCGATCCACCACTCGCCCGTATCAGTCTGATCCTGTGTATAACCGCATAAGTGAACAGGTGCTTCGAAGTCACAGTGCGTTATATTTATATTTCCATTATACACTACAATGAAATGATTGTATTCACATAAGAGAACGGATGATTCGAAGTCACAGTGCATTATTTTTATATTGTCATTTAACACTACAATTAAACTATTGTATCGCATAATTGAACGGGTGGTTGTAAGTCACAGTACGTTATATTTATATTGCCATTAAACACTACAATTAAATGATTGTATCCGCATAAGAGAACGGGTGATTCGAAGTCACAGTACGTTATATTTATTTTGTCATTTAACACTACACAGAAATGGTTGTATCGCATAAGAGAACGGGTGATTCGAAGTCATAGTGCATTATATGTATATTGTCATTATACACTACAATGAAATGACTGTATCCGCATAAGTGAACGGGTGGTTGTAAGGGCGCGTACACATGACCAGCAAGAAAATATCAGGTATGCCCCATGTGACTTACTTGACCAATGAAATAAATAATACCGGAAAATATCCTACGAAGGCAGCGCGCTGATATTTTATCGCCAATTGGTGATATGTGTTCACCTTGATATGTGGCCATCGGTATCCGTTAACTAATCTCGCAGGGATATGATCGTAACAATTCAAGCACTCGAGTTATGATCCATCAATAATATCGTCTGTTTCAACATACTACGTATTTCCATTTTACATTGGTTGTCAGAACTGCTGATGTATTATATATACATGTATATACGTGTGTACAGAGACGTGGCGACAGGGGGGGGCTTGGGGTGTGTCTCACCCCCAACTTTGGTCAATATTTTCAACAGTTGGACATTTCATACCTGCCAAAACATTAGTTGGAAATTTCACACCAACAATAGGTTGAAAATGTTCTTGTAGTTTGATTTTCAAAACATTTCTTGGGGGAATTAATTGTTTTTGGACCAATATTTGCATATTTTCGGTAAAAATTTTGGTCTGAAATGGGCATCAGTTGGAAACTGTCCAACCTCAGTGGGGTGATAGGTTGGAAATTTCCAACACTTTGAAAGCTTGTGTCCTGGTCCCTCCCCCGTGGCCAGTCAAAAGTCAAAAACTGCTAGTTAATTTAAAAAAAACAATATTGTCATACATTTGGTCAACATTGCCATTGGAATTGTCATCAGATGTAAATTTTCCAACCTAAGTGGGGTGTCAGGTTTGAAATTTCCAACTCTAGGAATGATTGAGGTTAGTCTAGATGGTAGGATTTTGCGATTTTCTTGTTCAGATTACAAAATTTTCGCACACCGGGCCGAACCATGGTCTAATATTAGGCCTAAGAGCACTGAGGTGCAAGGGGGTGCAAATGGAATTATGGAAAACTTGTGTTTGGTCTGATTCTGATTTAAGGGGGGTGCAGTTAGAATTTCCCAAGGTGGACACCCCCGAACGGAAACCTTCTGCGTATATGGGGATGCTTTATAATTTGGTACCTCACATGCCTTGATTTAGTTGTTTTACTTTAATTTGGACTGTATGCATAGAGGGCGCGTTCCTTTCTCGTTAAAATAGGTGGCATTTTAAATTTTCCATAACACTTTATAGCTCTATGAATATTCGATATGGACTATAGGTTGTTTGTCCGCAGTAATTCACTTCAACAAACACGACTAACACTAGTCACATTGAGCTCAATCAACGTCAACTAACCCGCCGCTTTCTCACGGGCGTAATCTTTTCAGCAAGAAAATATCAGAGTACAATTGTACCTGATATTTTCTTGCAGATATTTTCTTGCAGCTTCATGTGTACGCGCCCTAAGTCACAGTACGTTATATTTATATTGCCATTAAATACTACAATGAAATGATTGTATCGCATAAGAGAACGGGTGGTTGTAAGTCACAGTACGTTATATTTATATTGCAATTAAACACTACAATTAAATGATTGTACCCGCACAAGGGAACAGGTGATTCGAAGTCACATGCGTTATATTTATATTGTCATTTATCACTACAATTAAATTATTGTATCGCATAATTGAACGGGTGGTTGTAAATCACAGTATGTTATATTTATATTGCCATTAAACACTACAATTAAATGATTGTATTCACATAGGAGAACGGGTGGTTGTAAGTCACAGTACGTTATATTGATATTGCCATTAAACACTACAATTAAATGATTGTATTCACATAAGTGAACGGGTGATTCGAAGTCACATGCGTTATATTTATATTGTTATTAAACACTACACAGAAATGGTTGTATCGCATAAGAGAACGGGTGATTCGAAGTCATAGTGTGTTATATTTATATTGCCATTAAACACTACAATGAAAGTATTGTATCTCATAAGAGAACGGGTGGTTGTAAGTCACAGTGCGTTATATTTATATTGCCATTAAACACTACAATTAAATGATTGTATTCACATAAGTGAACGGGTGATTCGAAGTCACATGCGTTATATTTATATTGTTATTAAACACTACACAGAAATGGTTGTATCGCATAAGAGAACGGGTGATTCGAAGTCATAGTGTGTTATATTTATATTGCCATTAAACACTCCAATGAAAGTATTGTATCTCATAAGAGAACGGGTGGTTGTAAGTCACAGTACGTTATATTTATATTGCCATTAAACACTACAATGAAAGTATTGTATCTCATAAGAGAACGGGTGGTTGTAAGTCACAGTGCGTTATATTTATATTGCCATTAAACACTACAATGAAATGATTGTACCCGCATAAATGAACGGGTGATTTGAAGTCACAGTGCGTTATATTTATATTGTCATTTATCACTACAATTAAATTATTGTATCGCATAATTGAACGGGTGGTTGTAAATCACAGTATGTTATATTTATATTGCCATTAAACACTACAATTAAATGATTGTATTCACATAGGAGAACGGGTGGTTGTAAGTCACAGTACGTTATATTTATATTGCCATTAAACACTACAATGAAATGGTTGTATCGCATAAGAGAACGGGTGGTTGTAAGTCATAGTGCGTTATATTTATATTGCCATTAAACACTAAAATGAAATGGTTGTATCGCATAAGAGAACGGGTGGTTGTAAGTCACAGTACGTTATATTTATATTGCCATTAAACACTACAATGAAATGGTTGTATCGCATAAGAGAACGGGTGGTTGTAAGTCATAGTGCGTTATATTTATATTGCCATCCATTAAACACTACAATGAAATGATTGTATCCGCATAAGTGAACAGGTGCTTCGAAGTCGCATGCGTTATATTTATATTGCCATTAAACACTACAATGAAATGATTGTATCCGCATAAGAGAACGGGTGGTTGTAAGTCACAGTGCATTATATTTATATTGCCATTAAACACTACAATTAAATGATTGTATCTCATAAGAGAACGGGTGATTCGAAGTCACATGCGTTATATTTATATTGTTATTAAACACTACACAGAAATGGTTGTATCGCATAAGAGAACGGGTGATTCGAAGTCATAGTGTGTTATATTTATATTGCCATTAAACACCACAATGAAATGATTGTATCCGCATATTTATATTGCCATTAAAGTGATGTGAAACACTCCGGTATGGTGATCAAATAGAAATGGATAATAATCTTGCTAAAAGTACTTATTTTATACAAATATTATATCAAAATTGACATGACACACCATCATTCTTATGTATTTATTAAATGTAGCGACTCTAGATGGTAAAATCGTTTTCGTTAGTTTATCGCCTGTAGTTGCGTCCCGAATCGAGAGGTAAATATTTACAATGGAGCGCTAGTTCAGGCGAAGTTTTCTATGGAGTGTTACGGTTGATTTGCTCGAGATGTTCGGTGATGTTAGTAGAATACTATATTCCACCAGTTGACATAGTATGAATACTAACTGATCAGCTTCACACACCCGAATAAGTCCATATTATATCTTTAAACACTACCATTGATTTATTGTATCAGCGTAAGAGAACGGGTGATTTGAAGTCACAGTGCGTTATATTTATATTGCCATTAAATACTACACAGAAATGGTTGGTTTAATAATATTTATTCCCAATAATAATTTGTTACAATATAATATATTGGTAATTCATGTTACCATGTTCCTTGTGTATGGGAGTGGAATGGTTGTATCATAAGAGAACGAGTGGTTGTAAGTTACAGTGCATTATATTTATATTGCCATAACACACTACAATGAAATGATTGTATCCGCATAAGAGAACGCCAATATAAATACAAGTACGTTATATTTATACTGCCATTAAACACTACAATGAAATGATTGTTTCGCATAAGAGAACGGCAATATAAATACAAGTACGTTATATTTATATAGCCATTAAACACTACAATGAAATGATTGTATCCGCATAAATGAACGGGTGATTCGAAGCCACGGTGCGTTATATTTATATTGCCATTAAACACTACAATGAACTAATTGTATCCGCATAAGTGAACGGTGGTTGTAAGTCACAGTGCGTTATATTTATATTGCCATTGAACACTACAATATTATCATCGTATCTAACTATTATTTCTGACACGACGGGTCTTCAACTCACTTGAACTCATTGGGACAGGAACATACGCAGACGTCTGCTGAACACACGTCCTCCCGGCAGACGACCAAACTGTTCCATCCGGGCACTTGACCTTCCACGCACGAGCCCAGTTGTCACAGCGGATGTAAAATTGCGGATCGGGGTGTGGATAGATCAGCTGTGCGTTATCCATTGGCTCCAGAGGACACGGATTCTTAATCCACAGCTCCAGGTGTGTTCCTATGACCGGCTCCGATCCAGATCCACATTGCTGAGATGTTGTCTGGTACATCTCTCCGTGGGGACACTGACTTATGTACATTTTACCTGTTGTAATAATTAACAATGATTACTGGAAATACCAAGAGAAGTGAGGGTCAACCCAAAACCACTAACACTCACGCAAGCTATGTATAGTCTTCGGTTCGCATTATGGAGTATGGTATAAGAATAATAACAATTTCACTCAAATAAACAGTAGCATAATTGGCGGCACAGCGGTGGAATAATATTTAGATGAAGAAGCTAACTATTCAGATTGACCAGATGATAGTAGCTGTGAAGGAAACTATGCAAAGATTAAAAAAGGTGAAAATTGTATAATCACCACAATCACAAGAATACCGCCATCATTTTAACATTTGTACATTAAAGGACAGTAACATAGTGTTGGGTCATAATAATTTAGAAAATAGGTTAGAGCGCATGCGGAGAGCTTAATAACGTTATATACATACATGTATATTAATGGACGGTATCTTGGTGTTGTGTCTTGTTAACTTAGAACGCATGCGGGGAGTCTTTATATGCATACATGTATATTAAAGGACCGTATCTTGGTGTTGTGACTTATTAACTTAGAACGCATGCGGGGAGTCTTTATATACATACATGTATATTAAAGGACCGTATCTTGGTGTTGTGTCTTGTTAACTTAGAACGCATGCGGGGAGCTGAATAACGTTATATACATACATGTATATTAAAGGACCGTATCTTGGTGTTGTGTCTTATTAACTTAGAACGCATGCGGGGAGTCTTTATATACATACCTGTATATTAAAGGACCGTATCTTGGTGTTGTGACTTGTTAACTTAGAACGCATGCGGGGAGTCTTTATATACATACATGTATATTAATGGACGGTATCTTGGTGTTGTGACTTATTAACTTAGAACGCATGCGGGGAGTCTTTATATACATACCTGTATATTAAAGGATCGAATCTTGGTGTTGTGCCTTGTTAACTTAGAACGCATGCGGGGAGTCTTTATATACATACCTGTATATTAAAGGATCGAATCTTGGTGTTGTGCCTTGTTAACTTAGAACGCATGCGGGGAGTCTTTATATACATACATGTGTATTAAAGGATCGAATCTTGGTGTTGTGCCTTGTTAACTTAGAACGCATGCGGGGAGTCTTTATATACATACATGTATATTAATGGACCGTATCTTGGTGTTGTGACTTGTTAACTTAGAACGCATGCGGGGAGTCTTTATATACATACATGTATATTAAAGGACCGTATCTTGGTGTTGTGACTTGTTAACTTAGAACGCATGCGGGGAGCTGAATAACGTTATATGCATACATGTATATTAAAGGACCGTATCTTGGTGTTGTGACTTGTTAACTTAGAACGCATGCGGGGAGCTGAATAACGTTATATGCATACATGTATATTAAAGGACCGTATCTTGGTGTTGTGACTTGTTAACTTAGAACGCATGCGGGGAGCTGAATAACGTTATATGCATACATGTATATTAAAGGACCGTATCTTGGTGTTGTGACTTGTTAACTTAGAACGCATGCGGGGAGCTGAATAACGTTATATGCATACATGTATATTAAAGGACCGTATCTTGGTGTTGTGACTTGTTAACTTAGAACGCATGCGGGGAGCTGAATAACGTTATATGCATACATGTGTATTAAAGGACCGTATCTTGGTGTTGTGACTTGTTAACTTAGAACGCACGCGGGGAGTCTTTATATACATACATGTATATTAAAGGACCGTATCTTGGTGTTGTGACTTGTTAACTTAGAACGCATGCGGGGAGTCTTTATATACATACATGTATATTAATGGACCGTATCTTGGTGTTGTGCCTTGTTAACTTAGAACGCATGCGGGGAGTCTTTATATACATACATGTATATTAATGGACCGTATCTTGGTGTTGTGACTTGTTAACTTAGAACGCATGCGGGGAGTCTTTATATACATACATGTATATTAAAGGACCGTATCTTGGTGTTGTGACTTGTTAACTTAGAACGCATGCGGGGAGCTGAATAACGTTATATGCATACATGTGTATTAAAGGATCGAATCTTGGTGTTGTGCCTTGTTAACTTAGAACGCATGCGGGGAGTCTTTATATACATACATGTATATTAATGGACCGTATCTTGGTGTTGTGACTTGTTAACTTAGAACGCATGCGGGGAGTCTTTATATACATACATGTATATTAAAGGACCGTATCTTGGTGTTGTGACTTGTTAACTTAGAACGCATGCGGGGAGCTGAATAACGTTATATACATACATGTATATTAAAGGACCGTATCTTGGTGTTGTGTCTTATTAACTTAGAACGCATGCGGGGAGTCTTTATATACATACCTGTATATTAAAGGACCGTATCTTGGTGTTGTGACTTGTTAACTTAGAACGCATGCGGGGAGTCTTTATATACATACATGTATATTAATGGACGGTATCTTGGTGTTGTGACTTATTAACTTAGAACGCATGCGGGGAGTCTTTATATACATACCTGTATATTAAAGGATCGAATCTTGGTGTTGTGCCTTGTTAACTTAGAACGCATGCGGGGAGTCTTTATATACATACCTGTATATTAAAGGATCGAATCTTGGTGTTGTGCCTTGTTAACTTAGAACGCATGCGGGGAGTCTTTATATACATACATGTGTATTAAAGGATCGAATCTTGGTGTTGTGCCTTGTTAACTTAGAACGCATGCGGGGAGTCTTTATATACATACATGTATATTAATGGACCGTATCTTGGTGTTGTGACTTGTTAACTTAGAACGCATGCGGGGAGTCTTTATATACATACATGTATATTAAAGGACCGTATCTTGGTGTTGTGACTTGTTAACTTAGAACGCATGCGGGGAGCTGAATAACGTTATATGCATACATGTGTATTAAAGGATCGAATCTTGGTGTTGTGCCTTGTTAACTTAGAACGCATGCGGGGAGTCTTTATATACATACATGTATATTAATGGACCGTATCTTGGTGTTGTGACTTGTTAACTTAGAACGCATGCGGGGAGTCTTTATATACATACATGTATATTAATGGACCGTATCTTGGTGTTGTGACTTGTTAACTTAGAACGCATGCGGGGAGTCTTTATATACATACATGTATATTAAAGGACCGTATCTTGGTGTTGTGACTTGTTAACTTAGAACGCATGCGGGGAGTCTGTATATACATACATGTATATTAAAGGACCGTATCTTGGTGTTGTGACTTGTTAACTTAGAACGCATGCGGGGAGTCTTTATATACATACATGTATATTAAAGGACCGTATCTTGGTGTTGTGACTTGTTAACTTAGAACGCATGCGGGGAGCTGAATAACGTTATATTCATACATGTATATTAATGGACCGTATCTTGGTGTTGTGACTTGTTAACTTAGAACGCATGCGGGGAGTCTTTATATACATACCTGTATATTAAAAGACCGTATCTTGGTGTTGTGACTTGTTAACTTAGAACGCATGCGGGGAGTCTGTATATACATACATGTATATTAAAGGACCGTATATTGGTGTTGTGACTTGTTAACTTAGAATGCATGCGTGGAGTCTTTATATACATACATGTATATTAAAGGACCGTATCTTGGTGTTGTGACTTGTTAACTTAGAATGCATGCGTGGAGTCTTTATATACATACATGTATATTAAAGGACCGTATCTTGGTGTTGTGACTTGTTAACTTAGAACGCATGCGGGGAGCTGAATAACGTTATATACATACATGTATATTAAAGGACCGTATCTTGGTGTTGTGTCTTATTAACTTAGAACGCATGCGGGGAGTCTTTATATACATACCTGTATATTAAAAGACCGTATCTTGGTGTTGTGACTTGTTAACTTAGAACGCATGCGGGGAGTCTTTATATACATACATGTATATTAAAGGACCGTATCTTGGTGTTGTGACTTATTAACTTAGAACGCATGCGTGGAGTCTTTATATACATACCTGTATATTAAAAGACCGTATCTTGGTGTTGTGACTTGTTAACTTAGAACGCATGCGGGGAGTCTGTATATACATACATGTATATTAAAGGACCGTATCTTGGTGTTGTGACTTGTTAACTTAGAATGCATGCGGGGAGTCTTTATATACATACATGTATATTAATGGACCGTATCTTGGTGTTGTGACTTGTTAACTTAGAATGCATGCGTGGAGTCTTTATATACATACATGTATATTAAAGGACCGTATCTTGGTGTTGTGACTTGTTAACTTAGAACGCATGCGGGGAGCTGAATAACGTTATATTCATACATGTATATTAATGGACCGTATCTTGGTGTTGTGACTTGTTAACTTAGAATGCATGCGTGGAGTCTTTATATACATACATGTATATTAAAGGACCGTATCTTGGTGTTGTGACTTGTTAACTTAGAACGCATGCGGGGAGTCTTTATATACATACCTGTATATTAAAAGACCGTATCTTGGTGTTGTGACTTGTTAACTTAGAACGCACGCGGGGAGTCTTTATATACATACATGTATATTAAAGGACCGTATCTTGGTGTTGTGACTTGTTAACTTAGAACGCATGCGGGGAGCTGAATAACGTTATATACATACATGTATATTAAAGGACCGTATCTTGGTGTTGTGACTTGTTAACTTAGAACGCATGCGGGGAGCTGAATAACGTTATATTCATACATGTATATTAATGGACCGTATCTTGGTGTTGTGACTTGTTAACTTAGAATGCATGCGTGGAGTCTTTATATACATACATGTATATTAAAGGACCGTATCTTGGTGTTGTGACTTGTTAACTTAGAACGCATGCGGGGAGCTGAATAACGTTATATACATACATGTATATTAAAGGACCGTATCTTGGTGTTGTGACTTGTTAACTTAGAACGCACGCGGGGAGTCTTTATATACATACATGTATATTAAAGGACCGTATCTTGGTGTTGTGACTTGTTAACTTAGAACGCACGCGGGGAGTCTTTATATACATACATGTATATTAAAGGACCGTATCTTGGTGTTGTGACTTGTTAACTTAGAACGCACGCGGGGAGTCTTTATATACATACATGTATATTAAAGGACCGTATCTTGGTGTTGTGACTTGTTAACTTAGAACGCATGCGGGGAGCTGAATAACGTTATATACATACATGTATATTAAAGGACCGTATCTTGGTGTTGTGACTTGTTAACTTAGAACGCATGCGGGGAGCTGAATAACGTTATATACATACATGTATATTAAAAGACCGTATCTTGGTGCTGTGACTTGTTAACTTAGAACGCACACGGGGAGCTGAATAACGGTATATACATACATGTATATTAATGGACCGTATCTTGGGGAGCTGAATAACTTTATATAGCCAAAGAGTTAATTTAGACATTTAGATAACAGTGTGGGTATGTTGCAGATATGAACGATATGCATAAGGTATGTTACCATTGTATATAGAAAAAGTATATAGAGGATCTACAAAGAGTCCCCAGTTTATAGCGGAAATTACAAAACGAGACCAGTAAATTAGGTCTGAACCGAACCTTTGCGAGATCCAGACCTAATTTACTGGACCTGTTTTTTTTAATTCCGCTATAAACTGGGGACGAGTTGTAGATTCTATTTATTACATTATCCAAAACCTCGACAAAACATACTTAAATCAACAATTGAGACGCGAAAATAACATCGGCTGCTATAAGGCAAGCGCTGACGTTTCACGTAACTATGAGTTGTTTGCCCGCGTAAAGAAATATTCCCAGTTAAATAAAGACTCTTTGGCGAATTTAATGGCGTATATTTAATGACATAACTTTGCAAACTCTTCAATTATTGTCGCTTGTTGGAAAATCATTGGAAGCCGTAGTATTTTGAGACGTAGCGTACGGAATGTAAACAGACGACAAACCGGAAGTCAAAGGTCACCTGGCACTATTTCCTGTTATTAAACGAACGTTTACTATCACAATTTATAGAATGGGTCTATTGAATGGAAATAATGGTAGGATCGTGTAATAAATATATATTTTAAAAGGTCAAATAAACCATTGGTATCATCATCAGTTCCAGTTGGTCCCTCTAATAACCCGGTGATGGTCCCTCTAATAACCCGGTGATGGACCATCTAATAACCCGGTGATGGTTCATCTAATAACCCGGTGATGGTCCATCTAATAACCCGGTGATGGTCCCTCTAATAACCCGGTGATGGTCCCTCCAATAACCCGGTGATGGTCCATCTAATAACCCGGTGATGGTCCATCTAATAACCCGGTGATGGTCCCTCTAATAACCCGGTGATGGTCCATCTAATAACCCGGTGATGGTCCCTCTAATAACCCGGTGATGGTCCCTCTAATAACCCGGTGATGGTCCCTCTAATAACCCGGTGATGGTCGCTCTAATAACCGGGTGATGGTCCCTCTAATAACCCGGTGATTGTCCCTCTAATAACCCGGTGATGGTCCCTCTAATAACCCGGTGATGGTCCATCTAATAACCCGGTGATGGTCCCTCTAATAACCCGGTGATGGTCCATCTAATAACCCGGTGATGGTCCCTCTAATAACCCGGTGATGGTCCCTCTAATAACCCGGTGATGGTCCCTCTAATAACCCGGTGATGGTCCCTCTAATAACCGGGTGATGGTCCCTCTAATAACCCGGTGATTGTCCCTCTAATAACCCGGTGATGGTCCCTCTAATAACCCGGTGATGGTCCATCTAATAACCCGGTGATGGTCCCTCTAATAACCCGGTGATGGTCCCTCTAATAACCCGGTGATGGTCCCTCTAATAACCCGGTGATGGTCCCTCTAATAACCGGGTGATGGTCCCTCTAATAACCCGGTGATTGTCCCTCTAATAACCCGGTGATGGTCCCTCTAATAACCCGGTGATGGTCCATCTAATAACCCGGTGATGGTCCCTCTAATAACCCGGTGATGGTCCCTCTAATAACCCGGTGATGGTCCCTCTAATAACCCGGTGATGGTCCCTCTAATAACCCGGTGATGGTCCATCTAATAACCCGGTGATGGTCCCTCTAATAACCCGGTGATGGTCCCTCTAATAACCCGGTGATGGTCCCTCTAATAACGCGGTGATGGTCCCTCTAATAACCCGGTGGTGGTCCATCTAATAACCCGGTGATGGTCCCTCTAATAACCCGGTGATGGTCCCTCTAATAACCCGGTGATGGTCCCTCTAATAACCCGGTGATGGTCCCTCTAATAACCCGGTGATGGTCCATATAATAACCCGGTGATGGTCCCTCTAATAACCCGGTGATTGTCCCTCTAATAACCCGGTGGTGGTCCATCTAATAACCCGGTGATGGTCTCTCTAATAACCCGGTGATGGTCCCTCTAATAACCCGGTGATGGTCCCTCTAATAACCCGGTGATGGTCCCTCTAATAACCCGGTGATGGTCCCTCTAATAACCCGGCGGTGGTCCATCTAATAACCCGGTGATGGTCCCTCTAATAACCCGGTGATGGTCCATCTAATAACCCGGTGATGGTCCCTCTAATAACCCGGTGATGGTCCATCTAATAACCCGGTGATGGTCCCTCTAATAACTCGACGTTGGTCCCTCTAATAACCCGGTGATGGTCCCTCTAATAACTCGACGTTGGTCCCTCTTAGCGAAAAGGCAAAGGTGTCCGTTGAGAATGGAACAGGTGCCAATGATTCGATGCAATTCGAAGCAGGACAGCCGATTTCGAATCTAATCAAATCAGATTCCGAATCGCATCGAATCGAATCGATTCGCAGGGCACTACTTACCTGCCAAGTCGCACCGAATGAACTTTGAATTGTCGTTCGGGTAGGGATGGTAGAACTTGTAATTCTTGATGTTGTCTTCAGTACATGGGTTTGGTGGGATTGTCTCTACTTTCTCTGTAATATAAAATGGGGCGTAGTTATTATATGGCGATGCTGGATGATCCCCCCCCCCCCCACTGGGCTGTCATCTGCACCCAAGTCCCACACCGTTGTTTGAACATTAATTTCACAAAGGGAGATCCAGGAACCACTGGTCGTAGATATATTAGACCGACATATGGTCCGATTAACCCTTTCTATACAAAATCATCATTGATGAGTAGTTATCCCATAGGAAATATTCAGATAATAAGTTCAACCCTTCATATACTAAAGCATCATTGATGAGTAGTTATCCAATAGAAAATATTCAGATAATAAGTTCAACCCGTCATATACTAAAGCATCATTGATGAGTAATTATCCCATATGAAATGTTCAGATAATAAGTTCAACCCTTTATATACTAAGGCATCATTGATGACTTGTTATCCCATAGGAAATATTCAGATAATAAGTTCAACCATTCATATATTAAAGCATCATTGATCAGTAGTTGTCCCATATGAAATGTTCAGCTAATAAGTTCAAACCTTTATATACTAAAGCATCATTGATGAGTAGTTATCCCATAGGAACTGTTCAGATAATACGCTCGACAAACATCCATGGTATAATTTGTTGAACTTATCCATCAATAAGTATGGTTCCTTCTGCACTTTTGTTAATTGTTTCGTCTGCTGTTATCACTTGAACATACCTCCAAATGAATAATAGACCATTCCGATGTACACTTTTTAACTGACTGGGATAATACATTTGTATAGAAATGATTATACCATAGTCTAATTATTTGCCTCAATGCGCATGTGTGTGCATTCACTCATAAAACCAATAACGTCGTCATCCGACATTAAGACTGAAACGACGGTAAACCCCAATTAACACAACCAAATCTTGAAACCACTATTATATCATTTTAAAAAGCCATACATATTTCCTTATTTCACTAGTGACGAGTAGGCGCGAGCTTCCCGCCAACTTGTCATCCCGCCAACAAAATGATTTTACATTGAATTAGGCGGATTAATACTATTTCGTAAAGCCGCACATGACAACAACACCAGATAATGCAAACTGATTGCTTTGGTCAATAAAGTTTAACTTCGTTGCACTAACGAATATAGACACAAAAACACGGAGGCAAATTTGGGGACTATATTTTCCGTCGGCAGCTCGAGTGCGCAATATTGTGGTATACGGTTGTGAAGCGCCTCAGCCACCAATGAAAATGTGTGTATTGCTAAGCTTCTGTTAAGGATTTTGATTTTTTAAAAAGGCATAACGCTTTAGTTTCTTTCATGTGAACTCGTATGTTGGGATATAACATTTTATGAAACTCATTTGATAAATTTGATTCATGGCTCGTCTACTTCTCGTTGTGAATAAAATTTATCAAACTCGTTTCATAAAATATTATATCCCAACATAACTCATTGGAGATCCTCTGTATCCCCAATGGCAGATGGTATGTGTGGTTATATCTTTATCATACAACGGTGTATATCTGTCCCATAATGAACTACTACTATTGATAATAATTATGAATATGCTACTACGTTACTAGAATTTGTGTTCGTTCTATCAGTTGTCGTTTTTGACATATCCTTATTTACGAGCATGCGGTTTCGAGCAGCCAAGCATGCTCTGACAGAGGAAAAATGAGGTCCCCAGAGGGTGAATTTGGTGATGCTAGCCACTATGCGGGGTCGCATCACTAAATTAACCCTCTGTGGACCTCATTCTGTTCAGTTCCAGCGCTGTGATGCTCTGTCAGAGTCTCCTCGCTGACCTCTCACCTCTCACCTCTCCTCGCTGACCTCTCACCTGTACTGTTCCGCATTCATGAACACGCGATATTTGCATGCAATCATCGAGCCTATGACCTGATAACAACACAATTAAGTACAAAATAACCACGGCAAACATAACTTCATCAACCTTCTGCGAGTGTCAAGACGTTTGAACGCGACTATTTTCTCACAAACTGACTCGTATGGTCGACATTTCTGCGAAAACAGATTTAGACCATCCTAAAATGTTAAGACTACTATAAGCTATTCGTAAATGTTATCAGTGGTAGTTCATTATGTGAACGGTGTCAATTGACGAACTGGATCAAATACCGAGGAGATACTTGTCGCGGATTTGTACATTCTAATTACAGTGGCGCGCGATTTATTACTAAAATGAGCAATTAGCGTGGTCTTTCCTCCACCACTAAAACTGATACGATTTTCCAATCCGTTCTTTGAAGTCTTGTGCATCGAGTAGCTTGACCATTCATTATCCCGTACGAATTTCGGGAGTAGTATGTTACAGAAACTATGATTTATTCTAGGAAGATTTGATGGATTTTAAGGCCTGTCAAGTGGTCCGACTAGTCTACTATGATTTTTGGGCCCCTGTGTAATTGCTATGCTGCTATTATAGAGCACGTTGATGCGTTGAGACAGAGTACCATTATTTTGTTTAAAGTTGTCATTTTCGCGGTGTGTGGCTGATCCGTGTACATAAAATTACCTTCCTTCTATCATTCTTTTGTATATAGACTATTTTTCTCAATGTCATGTAATGTGCGTATGGATCAGAGACTAAAGCATATATAGAGATTTGAGAAAAAAGTCAGTGTTTGTATGAAACATTCAAGAACATATTTATTGTTGGAAAATTAAATAATGGCTGCGCTAGTTCTTATAAAATGATGCGAATAGCCGTTTTGATTATAGTCGATTTGCAACAAAACACGCAACTAGTATAAAAATATATTTCCCAGAATGTTTGATAGACATAACGGCTTTTTCTTGATATGTTCAGATTATCCGAACACCACGAAAATTACAACA
The DNA here is from genome assembly GCA_032622095.1 of Siphonodentalium dalli. Lineage (NCBI taxonomy): Eukaryota > Metazoa > Mollusca > Scaphopoda > Gadilida > Siphonodentaliidae > Siphonodentalium > Siphonodentalium dalli. The sequence goes on along the minus strand of CP136068.1, from coordinate 159,039,102 downwards.
TTACACAAAATAACGGTACTTTTTCTTAGCGGCATCATCATCATCAAATCAGCAGGACCCACCGGCATCATAGCACACTGGCATGATCACTTGATCAGGGGTGACGTTGGTGGTTTTATAATCTGCTTTGGAAACGAGTGAGAATAGAAACTACCATCAGACACAAAACGTTTACTGAACCATTGTTGTTAATTGTAACATACACGGTGCGCGAATTCAAAGTGCTCGAATTTAAAACTGAGCGAAAAAATAGTCTGCGCTAATTTAAATAGGAGTAAAATATATACCTTTACACATCAGGTAACTGTATTTACTCGTCAGGAAGTCGACGGGTGTGCAGGGCGTCTCACTACCACCGTGAAAACATTTCACTTCGTTTCCTGGAAACATAATCAAGCCTGAGTTTAGTGTGTTTGTCGTTTGCAGAATGAGGTCCCCAGGGGGTGCATTTAGTGACGCTATCTCGCATAGTGGCTAGCATCACTAAATTCATCCTCTGGGGACCTCATTCTGCTTAGGCCTCATCTTCTCTGCATAGTTTCTTTATTATCAAATTTCTATGGAAACTTCCTCACATAGATTTTATTTCTTTTTTAGTTTAGTTTCTCTATATCCCCAAATTGGCAGACGATACATTGCATAATCAAGGTTCCCAATGGGTGTACATTACAATATTCACCATTTGGGAACTTCAATCTGAGTCGATGTCTCCCATAGCCGATAAGGCCATCCATAATTAGGTCCCAAGAGGGTGAATTTGGTGATACTAGCCCGCTATGCGGGATAGCGTCATTAAATTCACCCTCTGGGGACCTCACTATGCAATGACAGACACACTAAACTTGAACACAATTGTTCTGTGAATTCATAGCGTGTTTGTTTGTAAAGTCCCAGTGAATAACATCATGTGTCGGAATTCTGCTCAAGACTGAACTTTAGTCCAATCCTTATCTGTGCAGAAATGGAATTTGTGATAAGAAATATTTGCTTAAAATAAACTTTTGTTTCATCAACGAATAAGAAACTGTTTTTGGTATCCAATCAACAACATTATAATTTCTTTTTATTATACGCACTACCAAAGAAATTCACCATTTATAACAAAAAATAATGATCTTCAAAGTGTCAATTACAATGTAGCTCAACTTGGAGAGGTGGTTATGTCATGCAGAGCATTTAACAGAATGATAAAGAATAAGGGAAGTCACAGTTTACAGTGAAGGATTGTACTGTGTAGATGAACATAGGAGGCAAAGGGTGTTCAACTTGAAATTTCCAGCTGCAAACTCCTGACTTATAGCCAGTCGACTCACAACTGGACCAAGCTATACATTTTATAACTGGTACTGCAAGCTCTCCAACTGTTGGAAATTTCCAATATGAAATCATTCATAAAGTTAGAAATATTCTAAATGTGGCGATTTGTTGGTCTAATTACAGCATATTTTCCACTGAATACCAAAGTTGGGGGTCAAAACCAGAACCACTACCTCCTCCCCCATTTTCCAAATTGTTCCACCCATGTTCCACACCCCCCCCCCCCCCCATTGCGTCGTTAGTTTGGACCGATATTTTCGATCATGTCATGAGTGAGTGTTTATTTTCGCGGGAGACTTGCGTTCCTAAGGAAACTATTCGTGAAAAATGGGTTAATATTCAAAGTTTACATCCTCCCCACATACATGGCCCAGATCCCCACCTCTAGCACCCCCCCCCCCCCCCCCCCCCACAAACAAACTACCAGCCGAATACCCCTAAGACGTCCAGGGTCAGGAATCCACGTCACCAATGTAACCTCTAAACCGTCGCTTCAGACATCCATGGTCAGGAACCTACGTCGCTAATGTAACCTTTAAACCGTCGCTTCAGACGCCCAGGGCCACGATACGAACTTGTGTCACTGATGTAACCTCTAAACCGTCGCTTCAGACGTCCATGGTCAGGAACCTACATGTACGTCGCTAATGTAACCTCTAAACCGTCGCTTCAGACGCCCAGGGCCACAATACGAACTTACGTCACTAATGCAACCTCTAACCCGTCGCTTCAGACGTCCATGGTCAGGAACCTACGTCGCTAATGTAACCTCTAAACCGTCGCTTCAGACGCCCAGGGCCACGATACGAACTTACGTTACTAATGTAACCTCTATCAGAATAATACAGAATGAATTGTAACCGACCAAATTCCGATAAAACATTGACCGATTTCCTCATATTATGTGTACGTATTGGCAGTGGTTGGACCAGCGTAGCAAGGGACTGAACTCCTGCCTTTCCGTTTGCAACTATTCGTGTAAGCGGTTGTTTACCCACCACAACCCCCAGAGAAAAAAATAAATAAAATAGACAAAACATGCATTTGACAATAACTTTATAGGTATCGATGGCCTTCGCGGTGGGTATGCTGTTAAAATACTCACACCCGTTAAAACTGTCATAAACAGAAAGAATATTAAAATATAGACATATTTTGTTCCTATAAACAGTCTAGAATATCGCGTAAATAGTATGTTATTGTCAAGTTCGTACGCTGTATTATGTAAACGAAGGCCAGGTTCGGTAACATTTTTGGCTTTCGTTTACATAACAAAGCATAATAACTTGACAATAACATACTACTTACGCGATATGTATGATTGGTACAAGAACAAGCTTGGTCTATATTTTAATATTCTTTCTGTTTATGGCGGTTTTAACGGACGTGACCATTTTATCAGCAATTCCCACCGCGAATGCCATCCATACCATTAAAGAGCATTCGTGCCTGCTTGAATCCTTCTATATATGGTACCAAATAAAGAACATACCATGCGGCTTCCCTTCTGAGTATGTTAGCTGGAAGTTAGTGGAATTTTTGCACTCGGAAATATCAGCCGGTAACGATGAGCCCATATAAGTGATGAACACTTTATTTCCAGCTTGCGTCGAATTGACATAAATCACCGATGGTTTGCCGTTTGAAGCCAAGCCTTGTATGTCATGTAGTGAAGGTCCCGGGTGTGGATTAGTAAACGATATGTACACCTGTACTGTTCCGCATTCAGTAGATGTCTGCAACGAGATGTGTATATCCAATGCACAGTGCATAATGGTAAAACACCCGCCAAATCCCGCTATGTTTATCCGATGCACAGTACATTGGTCGAACACCCCGCCAAATCCCGATATGTATATCCGATGCACAGTGCATTGGTCAAACACCAGCCAAATCCCGCTAAGTATATCCGATGCACAGTGCATTGGCCGAACACCCCCAAATTCCACCCTCCTCTATCCGATGCATAGTGCATTGGCCGAACACCCCCAAATTACACCCTCCTCTATCCTATGCATAGTGCATTGGTCGAACACCCCCAAATTCCACCCTCCCCTATCCGATGCATAGTGCATTGGCCGAACACCCCCAAATTTCACCCTCCTCTATCATATGCATAGTGCATTGGTCGAACACCCCCCAAATTCCACCCTCCTCTATCCGATGCATAGTGCATTGGCCGAACACCCCCAAATTCCACCCTCATCTATCCTATGCATAGTGCATTGGTCGAACACCCCCAAATTACACCCTCCTCTATCCGATGCATAGTGCATTGGTCGAACACCCCCAAATTCCACCCTCCTCTATCCGATGCATAGTGCATTGGCCGAACACCCCCAAATTACACCCTCCTCTATCCGATGCATAGTGCATTGGCCGAACACCCCCAAATTCCGCCCTTCTCTATCCTATGCATAGTGCATTGGCCGAACACCCCCAAATTTCACCCTCCTCTATCATATGCATAGTGCATTGGTCGAACACCCCCAAATTACACCCTCCTCTATCCGATGCATAGTGCATTGGCCGAACACCCCCAAATTCCGCCCTCCTCTATCCTATGCATAGTGCATTGGCCGAACACCCCCAAATTCCACCCTCCTCTATCCTATGCATAGTGCATTGGCCGAACACCCCCAAATTCCACCCTCCTCTATCCTATGCATAGTGCATTGGTCGAACACCCCCAAATTCCACCCTCCTCTATCCGATGCATAGTGCATTGGCCGAACACCCCCAAATTACACCCTCCTCTATCCTATGCATAGTGCATTGGCCGAACACCCCCAAATTCCGCCCTCCTTCCAGAATCGTATAAATATCCAATTCACAGTGCATTGTAGAACTCACCTGAATACCCACCCCACCCAAATTGAGATCCAAATGAACTCACTGACAAAGTATACATTTCAAACTACAAACCACCTTGATGTTTGGAAGTATACCTTATTTAAAAAGTGAGTAAACTTTCGAATAACTAAGGTATACTTCAAACACCAAGGTGGTTTGTAGTTTAGTTTAGTTAAGATTGTATAAGATACGTCGCCTGTAATATTTTAGGGAAGACATCATCTGAATTGCATAAAACATAAATGTGACTCGCCATATCAAATCCAGTCGTAAGTCGGGATTTTTTTTACCCTGTGCCAATGCATTCTCGTATATATGCGAGTCACCATAGGTCGCCTCGCATATATAAGAGAATGCATTGGCCTAACAATTTTTTATCATTTTTTTTTAAATAAATGTTTCTTAAAATTTTTAGGACATAAAGTAAAAAACATCCATTACCCTGCAGGGAGCCCCACACATATATAGAAGCATATAGAAGAGTGTCGTCTGCTCATGTTTGTCTGGGGCTCTGTATGGGTGAAATTATAAAATTATTAAGAATACAAGAAAAATTTATTAAAATTGTAAAAAAGTGTTAGGCCAATGCATTCTCTTATATATGCGAGGCGACCAATGGTGGACTCGCATATATAAGAGAATGCATTGGCACAGGGTAAAAAAAATCCCATGACGACTGAATTTGATATGGCGGGTCACAAATATGTATTCTTTTATTTGGTACGAATTGGTGGTCAATAAACATATACAATGACTCCGCCAACGAGTGTAGCTGCATATAATTCCTTTAACAAATGGTAAGATTTCTGCAAATGTGGGGACTTAAAGGGGACTGTACACTAAATCCGGTCATATATGGGATCGTCTCCTTCTATACTCAACAGAATATACTCAACAAATGAATGAGTTTGAGCCATGAATTAGCGCGAATTACACTCGTGTGCTCTATGAACGATGCAAACAACATGGTAATTATAATGAAAATGAATTCATAAATTCATTTTCAGTATAATTACCACGTTATTTGCATTGTTCACAAGTGTAGTTTTCACTAATCCATGGCTCAAGTTCATTCATTTGTTGCATATAGTATATTGAATATAAAAGGAGATGGTCCCTTAAAACAAGTATGAAAATAACTACTTTTGGCAAGACTATTCGATTCTGATTATCACCTTCGTGGTGTGTGTCATATGTATATATATAAAAGAGTAGGATTTGTCCATATGTCTGTTTGCATTTTTTTCCAAGACACCGGGACCGAGTTCAACTAAATTTGTTTGGTGATTCGGGATAACCCGACGGATGTTATAACGATGTTATTTTTTTCAAAATGTTAATATAATAAAACAATTTTAAATATAAAAAAAAATTAATATTTTTTGTTGTTGTAAATTTGGAGTTCAGTCTTAAACAAAATTGGAAAATTATTTTATTAGTTTTTAAATCCAAATGATTAAAATATCAAAATGAGTGAGAAGCCGTTTCAGACGATATCATCGAAATACGATCTCCGAATTGACAATTTATTTAGGTATTAGTTAGCTGCGGACACACGTACCACAGTAACTATGGCATAGTAGGTGTGACAATTTATTATGGTGGAGTTTGGTGACAATTGTTCGTCATAATTAATATGCCATAGCTAGCCATATAGCCCGCTGCATATTCGCACAATGAGTCTTCCAAATTCCTTATAATCAGCCTTTTTCTTGTTTTGATCCTTCTATATATAGTTCGCTTTGTTTATTACAGATACGTTCTCTCAGATACATTTCCTCCAACATTTCTGACACAGCTTCATCGGCCCACATGATAATATTAGCGGAATTATGCGTAGAACAAAATGTCGCAAAATAAAAAAAAATTATTTGGGGAACTGTCTTAATACTCATGAAATTAATATCAGTAGATAAACATGAATTGAGATCATATCAATAAGACGTACTGCGTGCATGATATGTGAGTGAATGAGGGATTGCCACGGTCAAACACAATACTGAAGATCGATGTTGCAATTATATATATATCATAGAGAATACAATGTAGCAAAACGTAATGAGTTGAGATCAACTTTGGTGAAACACAATGGGTCAATTGGTCCAGTCAACTCACTCTGCGGAACTCAGCGGGCAACATGGTTAGCTATGGCACGCACAGAATTATGACGACAATTATCACCAAACTCCACCATAATAAATTGTCACACCTACTATGCCATCGCTACTGTGGTTCGTGTGTCCGCGGCCGTTGGCGGTACTAGTTAATCCAAGTAGTTATGTGAAACTCACACCACAATGAGTATTATCCGTGTCGCTATATTTAGAAATTACACCAGAATGTCCGTATCCATGGTAACAATTTAAATACTCACAACAATCCCAGTTCCTTGCTGACTGGTCGTCACCTCGTCTGTGATTGTTGTTGTCTTATTTGGCCTCAATTCGTGAAAATGTGTCACGTGACCTATTCCAGCGGGAACAACAATCTGCTTCGATGCTGTTAACAAAAAACGTAAAGCACATACATGGAGGCGACGTGACATACATGCGATATTATGTCTGCTATGTTAGTTTTTGACAACACTGATAACAGTATCAAGGAGGAGGTCAAGTGACCAATTTTGAATGGGCATTTCCATGTAAATCTCGGCAGTAAACGTTACAGATTTGCAAATATTTCTGGGCGTGAGTTTGTGCGGTATTGAAAACAATACATATTTATCTGGCGGGTCGGCTTGGAATACATTCCACTAGAAAGTTATATTTTTTTTATTGATTTTTAAAACTATATCAAGTTTTGTAATTCCAGAAAAAAATTATTTAAAAAAATGTATTTATAGCAAATATTGTCAATCTACCAAGTGCAGCCGCCAGTTAAATGTTATGTACATTTGTATGTTTAATGACATGGCTACTTTAGTGTTCAGGCAACTGCTTCATATATATATTTTTGCTATGGAGATTTGCATGGAAATCCCCATTAAAAATTGGACACTTGACCTCCCCCTTAAATAAACAGTGACGTGTCTTGTCTTGGCTTATTCACACCTTTGAGGATAGCGAAAATGACAATTTGGGGAATTTATAGACCTACACAATATACATGTACAATGCAATTCCCAGTGTGTGTGTATAGAAAGTTCGCAGTGATTACCATATATGGCAGATTTTGGTGCAGAAAAAAATACGACGCATTTGTAACCTGTTACTGTGTTACAACTACGTGGTGGTTTTTTTTTTTTAATTCGACTCAACGTTTACTGGTGTGTTAGATCCGACCAGTAACCCGGTTACAAAAGCATCATATTGTTTTGCATTTGGAGTTCAATTTGGAAGTCGTTTCAAAAATCCGGCGTGCTATTTGTCACATAGTTACAACTGCTTATCTGCGAATAACTGCATCTATAAAAAATAATATATTTGCTCTATGCTTGTTAAAAAGGGTTACAAAGTTACATTTGGAAGTCATTTCAAACATCCGACTTGTTTTTTGTCACATAGTTACAATTGCTTATCGGCGAATAACTCCAACTCATGATCGCATAATTATATAGTTAGATCTGGGTAAAATTGCCACCAGCAACGTACCATAGCGCTCGGTTATGCTCGCCACTCAATATGTCGGTGTTGGGTTGGTCACACTGCGCGCGCATATACTTGAGGTTACTTCCGTTTTCACACACACCGAGCGCTGTATCTGATATCACGATGTAAGCATGATTGTTTGAGGTTACTTCTGTTTTCACACACACCGAGCCTTGTATCTGATATCACGATTTAAGCATGATTGTTTGAGATTACTTCCGTTTTCACACACACCGAGCGCTCTATCTGATATCACGATGTAAGCATGATTGTTTGAGGTTACTTCCGTTCTCACACACACACCGAGCGCTCTATCTGATATCACGATGTACGCTTGATTGTTTGAGGTTACTTCCGTTCTCACCCACACGGAGCGCTCTATCTGATATCACGATGTAAGCATGATTGTTTGAGGTTACTTCCGTTTTCACACACACGGAGCGCTCTATCTGATATCACGATGTAAGCATGATTGTTTGAGGTTACTTCCGTTTTCACACACACGGAGCGCTCTATCTGATATCACGATGTAAGCATGATTGTTTGAGGCTACTTCCGTTTTCACACACACCGAGCGCTCTATCTGATATCACGATGTAAGCATGATTGTTTGAGGTTACTTCCGTTTCCATACACACCGAGCGCTGTATCTGATATCACGATGTAAGCATGATTGTTTGAGGTTACTTCCGTTTTCACACACACCGAGCGCTGTATCTGATATCACGATGTAAGCATGATTGTTTGAGGTTACTTTCGTTTTCACACACACCGAGCGCTGTATCTGATATCACGATGTCAGCATGATTGTTTGAGGTTACTTTCGTTGTCACACACACCGAGCGCTGTATCTGATATCACGATGTAAGCATGATTGTTTGAGGTTACTTTCGTTGTCACACACACCAAGCGCTCTATCTGATATCACGATGTACGCATGGTTGTTTGATGTTACATCCGTTTTCACTCACACCGAGCGCTCTATCTGATATCACGATGTAAACATGATTGTTTGATCGATTGCGTTATGGGGAAAGTCACATATGAGAGTGAAACAAGAAAAATGTATATACACTATGTACAAACATTCGGATAGCACGTTCATTGTTTCTCATTTAATATACGTACAACTATGCATGAGAGCATTAGATTACAATACACAATAGAGGTCGATAAAGTTAGCAAGTAGGATCATTACATGTAAATGTGTTCATCCATAGCAATAGATATAAATTTCTGAATCCGCTTATATTGAATAGAACTCCTTCTTAAAATCACATCTTATGAATACATATAGTCTTTTCAGGAGGTTATATTTTGAAGCGACTGACAACCGGAATGAATAGCATAATCTTAGCCCATAATTATAATGAGTTGCTTCTTTCTTTTGACGCACCCGTCATGTACCTGAATTCGTAGCAACCACCAGCTCGCCGCAGGTTGTTTATACCTTAGGCGCAGTTGAATGACGTCATATATTTTGTTATATATCCGTCAGGGGGGGTCGGAAAATATTTCCGGACACTAATGCTCCTTTTTTGTCGATGACCACTTTTTGGACCCACCCAGTGGCACCCACCCCCGACCCCAATTTTTTTCCATTTCATAGAGTTTTTTCCAACCATGTTTTAACACCTTGTGAAACGCAAAACACAAACATACAGAGAAAACCAGGACCAAACCTCCTACATTGAGATTCAGTGAATCTAGTAATGAACAGCAGGACTGGTCTCTAGTAGTATATTCTTGACTGCAGTCGATTTTGTCCCTAGAAACATGTGAATAGTCTGCTTACCGATCTAGCACAAATAATGGTGAGTACATTAAAATACCCCCAAGCTGATCATTCAGTCCCTTGGCAAAATCATAGTAAAAACAATATAGCTGAGTGTCCAAGAAAGAAAAAATGAAAAGCTATAATTTCTCACAAAATATTGAGCTTCCAAATTTTACAATAAAATTTTGACAAAATATAACAAACAGGATAGAGTTATTCCTCTTGTGTCATGTGAAATCTTTGGCAAATGAGCCAATGTCAAGAAAGTTGTGTGTTACGATTGATTCCAATTGATTCAGATTGGTCAGGATTGGTTAGGAATTTTATAACGTTCACAGTTTATCTTGTATGAATTCAGGAATCTTGTATGAGTTGAGAAAAGGCATTATTTCTATTGGACTGCTCAAGTGTAGCATGTGAGAGTAAATTAAAGCATATGATAAAAAACAAACCTATACTTTTAGTAGAAACCTGTATTAACTCATTCATGACTACATGAGATTGTGAATTATTACCATTTTCTATCTCTGTTGTCACATATGAGATAATTGTGTTACCCACTCACAAGTCGAGGTATGTTACATGTTTTTTTTCTTTGTACATCAGTGTTTAATGTCCATGTTTGACCAGATTTGGCATTATATTTATTTCTTTAAAGTTATCCTTATTTGATGCTAATTACATATAATACTGCATGTGCGATTCAGCTGCATTGTGAATACTTTCCCTTGTCCTAAAGAGGCACAAACTAACATTCAATGGCCCTAGCGTGTTTAGTGTTGCTGCAGTTCCTTATTATTGATTTTTTAATGTTATAAACCAGTACAAACTAGTAAAAATCCAATAAAAGGTGTGAAGGGCTTATTTTGACACCCACCACCCTCAGCATACGTGTCGGAACCCCCCCCCCCCCCCCTCTGTATCCGTCAGTAATTTTTCAAAGCTCGCGGGTATGGATTTTGGAGAAATTGTCACGTGATTTCCGGTTAGCAACTGTATGGATATTACCAAAACGCGGAATCAGGAATGGACCATCGCGATGAAAATTAAATTAGCTACTTCACAACTTACGAAGAATTCTCATGTGATTTAGGCGTATCAGTTTCATTTAGACCAAAATCGTTGGTTAGCTTAATGAAAACCAGCGAAGACGTCATGACAAAGGTTCTGTTGTCATTCACGTCATTTTGGATTTGTGGGCCAGCATCCAGATGAGATTGCACAATCCACGATAAGTCTTGTCGTGTCGTGTCCGTCGGGACCGCTGCCTGATGTTACATACAACATTCGTAGCGTTAACACTATTGGAGACTCGGAATTATAAGAGAATGCATTGGCACAGGGTTTTCGCAAATTTTCAGAAAGCTTCAGTCATGGTATGGTTCTCCGCATAACCGACATCATGGTGTGATACGCCAGTTCCGGCGTTCCATGTGATGTTTATGTGAACTCCATTTGTTATTTATGTATATTTATGGTCAGCCACTTGATAGTATGTGATAGTTCATTGTGAGTTATGCGCCATTTTACGCACCAGTGCTGGTCCCATAATTATAATATATATCCAACTCTATTGTGAATTGTGTTCTACCCATGCGCAGGTTCCGGTGCTATACCATATTCCATAGTGATCTGATGATGTCCCTTATCGCGCACCGGTGCTGTGTCTGCTTTCATAAACAGTTATCTTCCTTCTCGTGCAGCTTTTCAGATACAACACTCGACTTTATAGAGAGATTTTTCCCATCCTGTGCCCCTGTTCATGTGATATACCTAACTTTACAGAGAGTTGTGCTCCTTCTCGTGCACTTGTGGACCCGTTTCAGTGATACACAATATTGTATACAGAGTTAGATAATGATTTAATATATTAATAAATTGATCGATGGCATTAATGCGTCGAAAATTCGCATTATGGTTAATCATTGATTCGAAAGGAAAAGTCGCCTCTTCTCACTCGCCTGTTCCGGTGCTGTACCGGATTTCATATAGAGTTATTCCTCTTCTCACTCATCTGTTCCGGCGCTGTACCGGATTTCATATAGAGTTATGCCTCTTCTCACTCACCTGTGCCGGCGCTGTACCGGATTTCATCCAGCAAACTCTCCAGCTGGTCGAAATCATCAATACTGAATACGTGGGTGCAATTCGGAGGGGATGACACTGTATTCAGTTCTACATAATTTACCCCTGCACCGACTCCAATCGAGAAAATAATGATACCACCATCACGTGTCTTCTGTGCGGCCAATGCTGTCGCTCCTTTGTTGTTAGACTGACCGTCGGTTACCAGGAGAAGTACGTGTACTGCGTGGTCCCTGGATCCATATCCGGTACCATACAATAAGTCTCTGGCAGTGTCCAAACCCACATCGGTTGCTGTACCTCCACTCTTAAAAGCTATGCCTGGCAATAAGAATGAATCGATTAGTTTAGCACGCATTGACATCGAACATGCAAACATATATACAAAAACACCAAATTATATCGATGCGCAGTAGGGAACATCAGCATAAATACATTGACATATACCCTGTGCCAATGCATTCTCTTATATATGCGAGTCGACCATAGGTCGCCTCGCATATATAAGAGAATGCATTGGCCTAACAATTTTTCATCATTTGTTATTATTTTGTACAATTTTTTAAAATTTTAATAATTTTTTCTTATATTCTTTTATTAACTCTTTCAGTGCCTGACTTATTTTGTAGGTTTAGTGCCAGGGAATCTTACGTTTTTCAAAATTATTACTATGAATACTTGGTGATAGTTTTGAGTTATAACATGCCCCTAAGGTGTTATCCAGTTTGTTTTTAAATTCGCTATAGCATGCTTAAGCATACCCAAAAACAATTCTACCCCAAAACAAAAAAATCTATAAAAAAAAACTAATTTTTTTTATGGCAAATATGCATACTTGTAACGGAATGCCGCTACCTGCGCACAAATAAATTAAGAGCAGATAGGAATCTTGAATAGTCCATATTTCACACCCACATCGAAATTCAATAAATTCAATTATTGTGTCACCTGTTGCAACAGAGAGGATTGTGTCAGCTACGTCGCTAGGAAAAGGCCATAAGGCTTATTAAATTATGGTCTTCTAGTGCTCAGAAATGTCAGTCAATTTATTTTAATATAAATACCCACATATTTGGGGCATAATATTTTTGTCATGAAAATTTAAACTCCCTAGATACATATACCACTGACAAGTTACGAGTGTTGTCCAAAATTTTCCATATACCACTGACAAGTTATACGAGTGGTGTCCAAAACTTTCCATATACCACTGACAAGTTACAAGTGTTGTTCAAAACTTTCCATATATCACTGACAAGTTACGAGTGTTGTCCAAAACTTTCCATATACCACTGACAAGTTACAAGTGTTGTCCAAAACTTTCCACATACCACTGACAATTTACAAGTGTTGTCCAAAACTTTCCATATACCACTGACAAGTTACAAGTGTTGTCCAAAACTTTCCATATACCACTGACAAGTTACAAGTGTTGTCCAAAACTTTCCATATACCACTGATAAGTTACGAGTGTTGTCCAAAACGTTCCGCCTCTTATAATGCCAGGAATTTGATTCATGAGAACTGTTAGATTTTTATTTCACTCATCAATAACAACAACTATAGAACTTGAAAAAGAAGACGAGATTGAGTGTATACAGTTGTTGAAAGCTTTCATGTGTCTGTAGAAATCGTTTAAATGAAAGACTGTCACTGGTCCCTGGTGTGTTTTGGTGGAAAATAAAACATTCTATCTTATACTATCCTATCATATCATATCCTATCATGTGATATCCTATCATATCCTCTTATATCCTATCCTATCATATCCTGTCCTATCCAATCATATCCATGCGTACCCCATCCTACCTGATACCTGATCACTGAGGCTTGAACTTGCGCATCATATCCGCTACGTTAGATAACCTCACAACAGCAACTGCAGTGTTATCCGAAGCCATGTCCACCCCCATAACGGCGTTAGTTTTTCAAAATATTTATTTAAAACCAAAACAATATTTATTTAAAAATATACCAAAATGAATATAATATATATACTTAATTTGTATCTTTTTAATTTAATCAAAATTTTTTAAATATCAAAATGTGAGGGCCACTGAATAAAGGCCCCCAAAGTGAGCCTATTTCAGCTAGTACAATATAATTTCATGCTATGATTTGTTGATATAATGTCTGTATTGGAAAAACGAATATCCTATAATATTATATCCTATCATACCCTACCTGATATAGCCTGAAAAACAAATATCCTCTAATATTGTATCCTATCATATCCTACCTGATATAGCTTGACTGAGGCTTGTGTGGGATAAGTGGTCCCCAAACTTGAACATCACATTCGCTGCGTCGGAAAACCTCACAACAGCCACTTCAGTTTTATCCGGACCAATGTCCATCTCATTGGTCAGACTAACCATAAATTTCTTCATCTTCACGAAGTTTGGTTCAGTAATACTTCCAGATGAATCAATTACAAACCCCAGGTCAATAGGTCTATCATAGGTTTCTGAAGAAAAAAGAATGTGATATTAATAGTCAGGTCAATAGGTCTATCATAGTTTTCTAAAGATAAACGAATGTGCTATTAATAGCCAGGTCAATAGGTCTATCATAGGTTTCTAAAGATAAACGAGTGTGATATTAATAGCCAGGTCAATAGGTTTGTCATAGGTTTCTGAAAAAAACGATGGTGATATTAATAGTCAGGTCAACAGGTCTATCATAGGTTTCTAAAGATAAACGAATGTGATATTAAAATCCAGGTCAATAGGTCTATCATAGGTATCTGGGGAAAACGATGGTGATATTAATAGTCAGGTCAATAGGTCTAGCATAGGTTTCTGAAGATAAACGATGGTGATATTAAAATCCAGGTCAATAGTTCTATGATAGGTTTCTGAATAAAAACGATGGTGATATTAATAGCCAGGTCAATATGCCTATCATAGGTTTCTGAAGATAAACGATGGCGATATTAATAGTCAGGTCAATAGATATACCACATTTTTCTGAAGATAAACGATGGTGATAATAGTATCCAGGTCAATAGGTCTATCATAGGTTTCTGAAGATAAACGATGGTAATATTACAATCCAGGTCGATATTTCTATCATAGGTTTTTGAAGAAAAACAATGGTGGTATTAAAATCCAGGCCAATGGGTCTATCATAGGTGTCTGAAGAAAAACGATTGTGATATTAAAATCCAGCCCTTTTGTTCTGCACGACTTTCTATTTCTCCGAATGGGCATTTATACTATAAAGTTATTATACAATGTTGTGTACAGTATGTGTTTTTCTTGCATGAGTCCAGGTTGTGGTGAAAAGTCATATTTTGGGAATAAAACTGTTGTGGTTATTTTTTGTATTTGTCGGCTCTTAATTCTCTATAAAAGCCTGTATTTGATCATCAGAAAGCATGATTTGGAACAGTTAACACGGAAATGAAAAAAAACTCAATTCGGAAGTGAAACGACTGCTAAATCCACCAGTGTTGCGCCCGCATCACAATTTCACAGATTCATTTCGCAAATAGTTAATTCGTGACGTCACAGAGTCCCGATAAAAAAAGTCATATTGCACACCTGGGAGTCCAATATGACATTCGGGAGACCAATATGACTTTTTCCCGGATTATCACGTGGCGGCTTTTGCCCAATCAGAAATAGTGTTAGCTAAGGGGTGGATAATAATATGCTTTGTACAACAAGTCGACATTCGTAATCTAGAATGGTCTCGAAAGGTATAGTGCTTATAAACCCCACGAAATAATCCCTTGTCTGAAAAGGCGGCATGTTAATTAAACTTAATTTACATACCAGTTGTATCTATCACATTCAATCATAATACGTCGTCATAAAAGAGTTACTGTTCTTCTGCGCCGAACGATGTTACTTTGATCATTCTCGAGTCAAAACTATCCTAAAAATTGTTAGGCCAATGCATTCTCTTATATATGCGAGGCGACCTATGGTCGACTCGCATATATAAGAGAATGCATTGGCACAGGGCATAACTGTAACTATCACAATGTGGTCAAGGAGCCGGTTCCAATGATATCCATATTTGTATGGTTCTATTGAGACAGACCGAAGATATTTTAGGCTGTTGAAGCTTTATTTGGCCGGTTTTGGCCGGTTTGTTTGTGCCCAAAATACAGATAATTGCGTCGACCGTATATATTACATATATATACTACGTTATATTTACAACATAAACAAATATTTGATGATATGTTTGCGTATATCGAAGTTTATTTTCGAACAAAGTTGTACTGGGCAGCTGTATATGCCTGGACAATGGTTACCGCAACCAAATCCACGTGCAATTCCCACTCACGCGAGCCGTGTCAAGCTGTGGTTTTTCTGTCTGCCAAGGACAATTTCCCCCCAGAAAATCGCTTGTAACCGTCTCATTTATCGATATTTATCGGAATTTTTCAGCTGTATCAATGTAATTTCTCCTTGTATATTATAAAACTGTGTTTTAAGTCGGTTAATGGACTCGCTACTGGACAATCGTAAACTAAATGGTATCAGGCTACGCCCTCGACCATGCAGCTAACGAATGTCAAGTAGCTCGTCCATTAACCCTGTCAATAGATCTACCATAGGTTTCTGAAGATAAACGATGGTGATATTAATAGCCAGTTCAATATATATACCACATGTTTCTGAAGATAAACGATTGTGATACTAATAGCCAGTTCAATAGGTCTACATCGGTTTATGATGATAAAGGATGGTGATAATAATAGCCAGGTCAATAGGTCTACCATAGGTTTATGACGATAAACGATGGTGATATTATTAGCCTGGTCAATAAGTTTACCATAGATTTATGACGATAAACGATTGTGTTATTAATATCAATAGCCAGGCCCCAGTTTCATGAAAGCAACTTATATGACATAGTTGGGTCCTAAGATGGTCATATGTTCAAACTTCAGTCATAAGTGCGTTTCACGAACAAGGTCCTAACTTAATATGGTCTTAACTTTTGTCTTAACTTTAAGTCTGATGTGAGGTGTCTTAAGATAATCTTAAAGTTAAGACCCATTGTTATGTTTCGCCTTTTGTCGGAAATATGGATGCGATCTAGTTCGTGTATGTTATTATAAAAACATTTAACATCGTGCGGAGAGATAATTCGGAAATGGCAGTAATAATAACCCACTGACACACTATAGCAGGGACGTGACCAGTGGTTGATCGAATAGCGGGGTGTAACCGATATCCATGCACGCACTATATATATACTAACTGTAAACCACCAAGACTGGACTATATTTGTCTAATTGCTATACCAAAAAGAAGATATGTTCATATATTTACATACACCTAATATCTCTTCCGATTTCCCCATAGTGTTACGGTAGACACGCCCCTTATTCAATGTGTTCATAAACCTATGAACGTAACGTGAGTCACTTTAGGTTTATGAACACATTGATCCCGGAAATCACCGGGAATTGTCGGAATTTACCGACTGCTTGAGTATCTAGCAGGTCCGGATTTGGCAAGAAATTTGTTTTGGTCTATAACCAGTGTTGATACTTTACTGTGAAATTGCGTTTTTTCACTCTCCGTCAACGGATTCTCGCAATGTTTTGTTTTCTAAAAACGATAATTCGAATTGTCCGAACTGAACTCCATGCGTTTATTTAAAGTTGAATAAATAGTGGGAAGGACGGAAGTATATAAATATAAATAATAAACGGCGGATTCAACGTGGTCATGGGTTTTGACCGCGTTAAAAATTCAGCAAACTCCTCAAGAACCCCTTCGGGGTTCATGCAGTTTGCTGAATTTTTCTCGCGGTCAAAATCCCATGACTACATTGAAGCCGTCGTTCATTTCTTATATAGACTTGGACATAATTTGCGATTGACGTATTTATATTAAATTCCGGTTATCATCGGTGCACATTTCCATTGTAACTTTTTGTTCAACTCGAAATGTTTGCTCTTTTGTTTTATAGTTCTGTTTTAATTTAGTTTTCGCAATGGTCCAATGCTTTTTGGTTATTCAATTTAGCCAAAGTTTCCGAAAATTGCCTAACAATTTCAGAAATGGCTTACATATTGGCCAAAATACTATTCTGGCAGGCATGAACCCTGGTGTCCTACCGACTGAGCCACTGTGGGAGGTCATTTGTTCTACTGTAGCAACTGTAGTGACATCGCCATCTTATATAGTGTGTAGACGGTGGTATCTCCCCTATTTATTAGTTCCGATTTGCGCGATAAAACTATATTCACAGTAAAAATATAATTTAGAACCACATACCAAAATTTGTTAGTTAGATAAGCTACTTATATCTACAAAAACTACATGTATGTCCCAACACGTGCACTTGTTTACAGAAAATTCGGAAAATCCTGTATAAGCCCGAAGAACATGGAAATTCCCCTATGTGTTGAATAATTGACCAGATTACCAAACAGCACCGCAATCGCAAAGCAACGTGAGTCGTGATTTAGCCATCCGAAAAGTGCATGGGCGATCTCATTTGGCTATTAATCTGGCACCATGTGACGCATTCATATGTGTCACATGGCGCCATGCTCCGCGTTTTACATCCGACAAAATGGAGGCCGTTTTATTTATAGTTGTGAAATATTCTATATGTATTGTTCTGACACCGTCGACTGGCCGTTTTAGAACATATGTGAATCTTTAACTATGTGGTAAATGGATTGTCTGACTTCAAGTGGGAATCACGTACGCATTTTGAGTATTGTGTCTAAATCTTAATTGTAGAGAATTATAGCAACGGCCCAGTGGAACGATAGTGACACATTTGTCGTTTAAAGATGCATAATCCGAATTAAAGCTCCCAAATTACTATTTCTTTGGCATCAGGGGTAAACAAAAATATTTGATTCGAGTCGAGGAACCCACCCATCAAAGCTCAGAGTGATAAAATATCGATGTTTGAAATCTACTATGTTTCACGACCGATAATTTTAAGTGGCCCAGTAAACAGTCGACTGGAAGACTTTATCTGACCAAATTGCGGATGAAGATATATAACTCTAAAATCAAGTGGCTTTTTGGTGTCAGATATTTGACAAACCGGCAAAATATCGTTGAATTTTTTTTTGATAAATAACCGGTTTTTGGCAATCTTATAATATAGTTGACTTTTAGCATTATTTTTGGGCAATTACTCGATTCTGATAACTGAAGCGGCATTTCAAAAAATGTTGTTGTTGTTGTTGTTGGAATCTGATGATATGGGGACCATCGAATCGGATTGAGTACCTTTAAGGACTATCGATAGTAATTGTACGGGATAAATGTCAAAATAAAGAAAATTTTAAATAACCATTTTGTAAATTGTGCCTTTCGACTAAATAATATCAATTTAGATAATTTTATTTGAAGCCTAATTAAGCTACCAAGTTACATATCTCTTACATAAACATCTGCTCAGGTGAGAATATTTTATTTTTATTGACAAAATTTGTTTTTCTACAGATAATTATTTTGTAAATACTGCCAGTAAATTATTCAGTTATTAGAAACTAAATGTGGTAATGTTTTACTTTTGATTTCTAATAAGTTACTTTTGCAGTAATTAAAGACATATTATGTACTTGTTCGGGTGCGTGAAACTGATAAGTTAGCATTCAGGTGCTATGCCAACTGGAGGAATGTAGCATTCTACTAACATCGCCGAAAAGCTCAAGTAAATCGACCGTACCACTCCATAGAAAACATTATCTGAACTACGGTAAATTGTAGATATTTTCTACTCGAATCGGGACGCTTCTGTCGGCGATAAACTAACGAAAACGATTTCGCCATCGGCGGTCACTGCATTTAATTAATATATAAGAATGAGTACGTGTGTTGTTAATTTGGATATAAATTTGTAAAAATTACTACTTTGAGCAAGATTATTCTCCATTTCTATTTGATCAACCTATCACTTTAAGCCTGTGTCGCTAGTTTTCAAGGCATGCTACTCTATAAGATACAAATAGTAATGTAGCAGGAAGTAGTAGCCTACTACTTCCTGTTCCATTAATATTTATATCTTATATAGTCCTTAGTTGTAGCGAATTATAGAAGGGCTCCGGTGGAACGTTGGTGATGGAGTTGTCGTTAAACCTTGCGCTACTAAATACTCATTGACGAGTAGTTCACTTTGGACATTTTCAGATAATAACAAAGTCCAACAATCAAAAACCAACCCTTCTGCTCTTGTATTATCTGTTTTTCTGTCTATCGTCTGATTATATATCCTACACCCCTCCCAATTAATAATAGACAATTCTAATATATAATTGTGTAAATGATGGGGAATCCTCAGTGTAGCGTACTATACTAGATCATGCCACGAATCTGTACTATGGCTAACGCCCATAGAGATCATATTCCACCAAGACAAAACCTTGGAACTTTTTAAGTTTTGACAGGGAACCTTATAAAGTCGAATCCATAGCGCGGGGAATATATTTCTTAGTTATTATCTTTTCCTTAATAATGTAATTCACTGTAGGTGAAGGTCCTAGTTCGAAATCTCATGATTTAAGTGAATTTGTGAGCGATTTTGCGTGAGTAGCTTGCAATTATGGCATTTTTCCTAGGTAATTAATTTGATGTTTATTGCGATATCAGCTCACAAAGGTAAGAGAAAATCATGAAATTTATAGTTGGGACATTCACCTACAGTGAAGTACATTATTGAGGAACAATTAAGAAATATATTCCCCACGTTATTTTCCGACTTTATAAGGTTCCCTGTCAAAACTTTCCAAGGTTTTGTACTGGTGGAATAGAATCTCTACGGGCGTTCAGAGTGGAGATTCATGGCATGATCTACGTAGTGTACGTACCAGGCGGTAGTTCTGAGACACGTTTCTTGAACTCCAGTACGTTTCCACCGGTGAGTGTCGCCCACAGTGCAGCCTGATCGTCGATTCGCCCGGAGATTTTAGGTCCGTGGACTCTCTGGATGTAGCGCCTAGCTGCTATCACTAAAAGTAACAATATTACAGATGTATCAAGTGTTCCATGTCCCCAGTTACAATCTCCCATAATCAAGATTAAAGCGACTCAGAATATATAGGCCTTAATAGTTAAAGACATAAGATACAATTTCATAGATTTAAAGACACGGTTGGCCTTGGCGGTGGGTATCCTGTGAAAATATCTCCACCCGTCAAAAACCGCCACAAACAGAAAGAACATCAAAATGTAGATAGACTTTGTCCGTATACATATAAGAAATATCGCATAAACAGTATGTTATGGTCATATGTTTGACCATTGTTATGTAAACAAAAACGTAAAAAGTAACTTTTCTGGTGTTTGTTTATATTATGATGGTAAACATAAAGAGCGTTCTTTGTTGGTGAATACCTGATATGGAACTAATAAAGAGCGTTTATGCCATTTGTGTGTGATTAACCAGTAACATTGTGCTGTCTTCTGTAACACAATCAGGCTCTTGCTTAGGTAAAATATAGTAGGTCTTTATGATAAAATGCTGTTTACGCGATGGTCATGGTATATATGAACGGATCTGTATGCGTTTTACTGTTTTTCTGTTTACGGTGTTTGGAACAAATATGAATATTTTCGACAATTAAGGCCGCACGTGCCTTTAAGTCTATCATAAGCGAGTACCCCGGAATTTTGGCAACCGAAAGAATGTAGAATTCAACTAAAACGTCTAACCACATCGATCTTAAAACACGACGTCTGAACTATGCAGAATTGTAAATACTTACTATGTAAAGGATTTATACGGTCTAGAAACTACCAAACGCAATCTTAAACCCTTTCGATTGTGATTAAAATGATCCATGTCCCATTCCGATCGCATAATACATAATTCGAAAAACTAATAAATAATACAACCATCGATTTTCGGAGATCTCCGTGACTAGACAACGGTGACTTCAAAATAGTCTAGCGAATTAAAAACACAGACTCGGAGCCGGAGTTTATTATGCAGACTGCGATTACTTAATCGTAGTTAGCCGATACTAATTTGTGGAATTGGTTTGTGCGCCCAGGAACGGATTTTCATCTACCAACAAAGTTAACGACAATCACTTCGCTGACCACGTGACCTGCAACTGATGATTCGAACTCCGAGAACAGACCAGAAACCGCGGATCTGGATAGAAACACATTAAAAAATTAAAAATCATGGCTATAGAGCGCCTCGTAAAAATAATCCCCCGAGTCTGACTCGAGAGAAAACCCGTACCTACTCAGAACAGTTAACTGTGGCCTATATATGTTTACTTTGAAGAGGATACCACATACGCGAATATATCCTGAAAATAAATTATATATAATTGATATGCCATTTTAATATACGAAGCACGCGTATGGCTCGTATGGCTAGCGTGTCATTATGTTTTATGAATGCATGATTTTATGTTTTTGTATCTGTTTGAAAATTAATATGTAATTAGGTCGCGGTTTTAGGCTGGGATATGACAGGGATATAAACGGGATTTTTGGTCAGGAATTTTTGGGATCCCGGCGAGGTCCCAACTAAATCCCGCCGGGATTCCGATCTAAAAACCGACCGGGATCCCGTTATTTAAAAAAAAATGTTTATGGTCGGTTCTTGCTATTTGTGAGTGCAGAAAGGATTATGTGACCCCCCCCCCCCCCCCCCTCCCGTCCAAGAATTCATATTTAATGACACACAATTTCCACAGATTTTAGATTCAGATTTCTGTTTATTGTTATATATACTTTGGCTTACCACCTTATCTCAGAAATGAATGAAGCGGTTTACACAATGTGCCCCAACGACAACATCGCCGTATCACTCAACAACACACATGGGCCCACTACATTTATTTCTTATATTTATATAGCTTTTTGATTAATTATTTCAATAAAAACGTTGAAAGTATTCTTATTTTCATAACATTTGCAGACAATTTGAGACCATCCAACGCAGAACTGTAAGTCCGCACAATATTAGCTCTGAGTTTCGCATGTGAATTATCGATTTCCATGTTCTGGTCACGTGATGTCACGGGCGATACATTTGAACTGTGAGTGAGATAATGACATTGGCGATTTTGTTTTTGTGTGATGCGTACTATAAACGACAAATAGACACTCATTAATTTATCTGAGAAGTTCATAGGAACAAAATAGTTACAATGTTTTACTTAATTGTAATGACTAACTTATGTTTAGCTCCTAATCACTTAGTAACGATCACGTGATCGACATAAATAAGTGACTGCAATTCAGGTCTATTTTTAAAAGCACGCCCAATTATTCTGCTGACCGATTTTAATGATTATATATATATATCGTATTACGATCTGTGTTTTATTGGGATATAAAACGGATGACCCACTTGGCAGTTGACCAATCATCGAACACGATTTAGTGTAACACATGCAGACGGACTATGTAAATATATGTAAATATACCAACGTGTGCTAGACATACTTCAGATTTATGGAATCACTATTCAGTATGAGTGTTAATTGCTTCAAATGCGCTTGATTCCATGAGTATGAATGAATGTACGAGATGTACCTGAATAAAGCGGTTTCAAGAGGTCAGACCACGTGACCGTACGCCAATCAACACCCAATTGAGTGAGAATATTGTCACAGATATCATCACCGGTATCGGCACACAATGTGGAATTGAACATCGATTCGTCAATCTGAAAGAAAGCCAATAACATATGGCATAAACAATGGTAGGCTCACAGTGGCGTGTCGTTAATACGAATAAAATATAAATTAAAAAATATATCAGTTTAAAACGAGTGCGCCATTTAAAAAATGCATCGATAAACATTACATATTTAAGTATATATCTTTAATACCTCCTCTATGGAGAGTCAGATTGTATTCACTGTACATGTATAGAATATACAATATATACACACAAATACACAACAATGACAAGTGAATCGCATGTGAATGAACGCATTTCTTTAGGCACGAGTGCCCCGCATAAGGTTGCACGCGTGTAGAAGACACACAGCGGCGTCAACGATCAGCTCCCCTGAGTTAGAGCAAACATCTAGCCATTCGCACAGTACTTCCTAGAAGTAACGCCGCTAAATCTAGCCACATATGCTTGCGTATGCGTGTGGTCACACGGCACAATCGTTTCGACGATTCTACGACCAATTCCACGATTCTGCGGCTTGACAACCACGGTGCTGCGGCAATTTAACGATTCTGCGACCAGGCTGATGCGATAAACACGAAAAAAAAACATTAAGAAATAAATAATTCCAGAAATATAGACAGTTATGTACCACATATTATATTTCTATTAGGTACGGCGATCTTCGATTCGATAATCGGTAGAGAGTTTAGCACTAGACAGTTAGCACAACAATACATAATCTTTGACACAAATAGACCAGTTGTTTTGGATTTACACACATCACTGTGTGAAATTCGTCTTTAGAGTTGAACAAATATATATAATGTCCTATAAAATTGAGTGGAAACCAAATAATAACATAGCCATACGTCTTTGGTTGATTTTTCACAACTGATGTTAACCTCAGTTCTGTGATTGATGGCGCTGTGTCCATATTTGTGGGGGGTATCATCGCACTCAATTGACAACGCCGAGTAGTCGACTATGACAACGACGATTGTGAGACCAGCAATTGAAATTTCATTAACTTGTGCTCACGAGAAGTCGTTTTCTAATGAATGTCACGCTCGCTATAGAAATGAATACGCATATGAATCACACGACCTCAAGGCTACGAGATTAAGACTCTTTTATTTGAAGCCAGCTGTGGAAAATAAAGTAATGTCGAATCGTATATTGCTATACTGTACAGGTTTAATTTCCATATCGATGCACCATGCACACATTACATGATTTAAATTTTCCGCCTATCCAACTTTCCTTCCGACTGTCTGTACGCCTAACTAGCAGCCGACTCACAATGCCTCGGTATTTTCTTATGGCCAACATCTCTTATTCTCAGTTGCGTTGTGGTATCGATGGTGGGGAATGGTCGCCTTCATGTTAGAAATTAACTCCACACATGAAACTTAATATTTTGTTTTGAGTATAATTCCATATTTTGACATCCAGGTATATATATCTATAAACGGTGAAAATGATATTCTATAATGATTTATTTATATGTGATTAAAATCTAGTTATCTAAAATATAATTCCCTCGCGCAGTCAAGATTTGCCTCCAGATATTACAATTCTATGACATTTATTTCCTATTAATTCTTAACTCATTTGAAGTATGCACACACCAGTTTACCCAATTAAAAATACTACCGCAACAAAACACTCTATGTTAATAATATACCGGCAAGTTGGCGTCCGAACCGGGGGATCAGGTGTAGGGGGTCATAAATCAGCGTATCCCTATAGGTTATTTTTTATTTTGGCTACTTTCGGGACCAACCAACCCAATGTTCTACTATTTTATGTATGTATACGTTTTTACTGCAATTTTATGGCATCCATCCCTTTTATTTTTATTTTTTTTAAAGTGTTGCTCATTACTTTCAGTTTCAGATAACCATAAAGAATTTTAACTAATACTGTCATACAAACACATTTATAAAAGTAACTAAACGGTCAATAATTTTTCGAGGACATCTTTACATGTAGGGCCTGCCTGCTAATCAGAATATGACTAAAATAACTCATGTTATGGTAGGGTAAGTGGTGACATTTTCGAATGAACAATTCAACTTTATAAAAATTACAAAGCCGCTAGATGCACCAAGAAGGAACATGTTCAGGTACATGTACGTCGGGCATTTTGTCATGTTCAAAAAATTAAAGAATGCTCGTTTAGCGACAAATCTCTTATGTGACTTGGTCTCTATACCTTCACATGTGGGGATCAGTAAATACATAGTACTGTATTGAATCCAGGACATGTGCATTGTACAGCGAAGGTACTGTTCCAAACATTTATTGATGCAGCATACATGGGCTTACACGCATAACTAAGCTGTCCAATCGTGCATTGACAGATACGTCGTATACACATGAAAATTACCGTTCAACGAGTCGCACAATCGTCGTTGTCATGGTCGAAGCGGGGCGTTGTCAAATAGTTGACACTGTTACTGCATTTCTGTGTGTAGTTTAATCGAATAATGCGTCAACGGAGGTACGAATTTGACAAATAATACATTTATGCTTATCAAAGCTTACATTGGATGTTAATTTTCGCACTGTAAATGTCCCCTTGTAACCCAAGAAACGACTTTCTGCGATCGGTTCGCGGTTCGATCGGATTATCCAGACTTGACCGAGCCGATTGTGACTCATTTTATGTATTGATCGCATCTTCGTATGTATTCCGTGAGTCAACATGGTGGACCTGCAAAGTCTACTCTACACAATGCATACAAGAAGAAGCCCACTTTTATCGTCCCAATTTAGTAAAAAGCCCCATTATCTAAGTATGTCATAAAATATCACGTATAATAAGGCCGCAGAATCGTTGAACTGCCGTAGCACCGTGGTTGTCAAGCCGCAGAATCGTGGAATTGGTCGTAGAATCGTCGAAACGATTGTGCCGTGTGATGGTGCGTTGCGTTATTTTTATCGCATGCGATTGTCGGATGGAAAATCAAGTAGAAATGCACGGGCACCCACACATGCATGCGGTTCCGATGCGAAACTATTCTGACGCTCCGAATGCCTCCGATTTTTATCGGACCGAAAATACTCGTATTTTCCATCCGATAGAAATCGTCGCTCCGTTTGCGTTCCAGCGGAATTCCCAATTATTTATGACGTCATCCTGGAAAAGGCGCGATTTTTCAAAGTAATAAAACATGCCGCGAATTAGATCTACTCCCATAACACCACAAGAAGTGGAAGATTTGTGCCTTTCTAGTTAAACCCCGGGTCTATCTGTATGTGTGCCAGCATGTGGACTATCACGAAAGCCAGAAATCATTTAATGCGTGGCAGGATATTTCCGAGAAGGTCAGTGGGGAAAGGGGGTCTGCAAAAAATTTTCGTATATAGGACCGGGGTGGGTGGTGGTCAAGAGGCTGAAATAATCGTGCTAGTAATTTTTTTCCAAAATGGATTTTTTCAATTTACAAGTACTGACCGTGTAATGTTGTTTGTAAGCATGTTAGTACCATGTTTGTTGGTATAGGGCTAAATAGGCAGCTATAGAGACCCTTTAGCCTCAGATTTAGCAACATTCTGGATTTCACAGGATCCCGACCCACTTCACAGTGGACCACCGTAATAGCGTTCAGGAAACTTATGATCAACGGAAGAAATATTTAGTAACACAAATAATATATTACCCAGTTGTATTACCTGAATAAAAGTAATAAAATAAAAAAAACTTTATCACAAATTGGATACTACATGGTGAATACTCAATGATGACTAGATATCATTAACCTGATTGTTGCATATTAAACATGAAATTGAAAAGGGTATCTCATAAATTTCTAATGTCTGAAATACTGTCTTGTTCTGGCATGTAATCAAATTCATTCCTTCTGGTTATTTCTCATCTTGATTGATTGCATGTAATGTCAATTTGCAACACTTATCCAAATAAAACTGAATTGGTTATGAATGACCGTTACTGTTTAGTGCTCAGACAATCCCAACTGAAGGTGACGCTATTCTCATTGAATTTCCGAACTTCATCTTGGATCTTTACTGCTCAACAAGACTAAACTAAAATACTAATGGTATACTGTTATCGCTTACAAATATATGAACTTAAATAATGTGATGCATTCAGATGCATTGAGAAATGACATCCTTCAATGTCTTCAAAGTTCAAACTAAAAGTAAAACCAAGAATAAAATCTGACTGAGACTATATACTGCAGACTCTAGTGCACAAATGTACATATGGTTGAGTTATAATAATGCAAAATGTGTTTACGGATGGAACAATGCCGGTAACTCTGGTATGCATGGACAGGGGAAACCTGTGATATGCAGTAATACATGTATGTGCATACATCCTTCCTCTGTCATTCTGGTCTATCACCACAAAATTCGACAACCGACACTTCAACTTATATTGCAAAAACATTGTACGGACTGAATTTCATAAAGTCGAACAGGGCCCATAACTCTGGTAGGCATTGGTGCTCACAACCCGTGATATTATGCATATTCGCCCCCATTTCTGGTCCTTCACCATGCCATAAATTTGACGATCGACTCTTGAGTTATAATGCAAAATGTTTGTACGGACGGACGCACGGATACCCGCCGACTAATATCGGGGGTATAATAACCATATATATATGTGCATACCTAACCAAAAACAATTCCCCTCTCTAACCCCACCCCGGTGGATAAGACTAAAGAGTTCTTTGGTCATGCATAAATAATTGTAGAACCCCTGACATGTTTACCACTATTTACACTGATCAGTGTTCTCTGTCAGACACAACACACTCGATATATTAATTAAGGCTATAATGGGGTCTAGGGCGATTTGTGACATAAAGTGTACCTACACTATATGCTTTATTATTGTTGTTAGATACTGAAAACACCAGGAAACACATGGAAATAGTTTATTTTTCGTTTTTATGATCTGTGTTTACCAATTAAGCATGTTATTGCTTGAGTCTTAATTTTACACAGCAAGAGTTTGCACCAAAAAAGGATAGTGGAATGGGATTGAAAGGCAGTTAACACTGTTATTGAAGAACGGCTAAAAAAAACTCTGAAATTTTGATAAAAACATGAGAGAGGGGGTGAGTCCCCAAAATTTGGAGGAAAACAAATGCACAAATGGGGTGGTGGGTTCCTCGGGGTCGGGGGAAAAAATTGTTGGGCCCTATATGTGCAATTTTTTCCCATGCAGACCCCCCCCTGAGAATTAAGATCGTTTATTTCTTAACCTCCTATGGTAATGATACACATATATCACTAACAATTCCTCCTCCTGTAAATCCATGGTGAAGTGACTGAAACGATCACTATTGGACAACGTTCGCATGACCCCAACGGAACGATAACGCAAACGTGTGTGGGTACTTCCGCACGACGAACGGTTCTGATGAACGGATCCGATTATTTTCGCTAACGCATACGCAAGCAAGTGTGGCTAGCTTAATACGGAGAACGGACAAGTGTGAAAGCGGCTTAAGCCATATATATGTATAGGCTTACAGCCGAATCCATGTCCCATATTATACGCAGTGAACATGATATCACTAATATATTATGTCTTTGTAATTTATATTTTGAGTAGGGATAAATATTATTAAACCAATTAGGGTCTCCCGTACCCCCCGTACGCGTGGCGTGCTTCACCTACTTCAACTGGGGAACTTAAATCTGAATATATTATCCTAGTTCTCGCAGTTGAGGCATATTAAGCAGAATGAGGTTCCAAGAGGGTGAATTTGGCGACGTTAGCCCTCCATGCCGGATAGAGTAACTAAATTCACCATGCATCTGGGGACCTCATTCTACAAATGACAGACACACTATTTGAAGGCATGCATAATTGGTAATTTTGTAATCGCCCTATTATTATTATATCCTATATAAGAGCCACCATTATTTTACGCTCATCTATCTCAGTCCCACTGGACCACTGTTCGTAACTTTTCATTTTGTTGATATCTTTTGAATTTAGACATGGTAAACCTGTTTGTATCGGCGATGCTTGGTCGTGAGTATATGACTAACTAATAGCTTTTGAATTTAGACATGGTGATCTATACATGTATGTAGCGGTGATGCTTGGTCGTGAGTATATGACTAACTATACCATATAATACATACGCGATTTAATAGTGAACGATACTTAAAGTGGTATTGTACGCCATATTTAATACATTCCTGGTGATAACAACGATCTATAATATCGATAATATATAGAAAACTAAGTAATTTGAGTCGAATATGTACTATGTAAACGTTCAGGTTAGTAGCTTATCTTAAAATCAAAGTTAATAATTTGATATAAATTTAATTTATGGCTGGAGCCATAAATTAAATTACGAATTTCCGTGTACAAGACGTAATCAAAATAATTAACGGATTGGGTAACGTGTGGCACACATGATCGTGTAAAAGAATATGTTGATACGGGACGTAAACTCAAGTCACTCACTGATTAGTGACTGTACAGTGAGTTAAATGAGTATATGGGACTACGATATGCATATAATATAACATTTATTTGATATATTTGCTTGAAAACTGTCCAAAAATTACTCGACAACGACAATTGGTATTTTCGCATTCCGGCTAATCTTCCATCCGTAACATTACTTCGTATACTCAACAGACTTTCAAATAATGGAAATCTGGTTACCTTATTCTACGACTCAGAGACTATAGAAACCAACAACAACATTTGAGTACAGTATCCCTCGGGGTTTACGATCGGATACATGTAGCGATTGGTATTCAATCTGAGTTACAGGTGTCATGCGACGTTATGAATGTTCTTCGGACGCGTGATCCAAACTATTTAAAATCACGTCTTCGGTTAAACGCTCTTTAAAAAACAAATTCTCTGGTACAAATTTGTTTTTAAATTTTGTTATTTCTGAATATCTCCGTTAGTTAGTCAAAATAATAATTTAATAAGGAAGTACATGTATATTTATTAGTAGCGAGTTTGTTCCAGTTATTTTGGAGCGCAAACCGCATGTGGCTTTAGTATGAGGTTTTGGTTGCCAGATATCGAATTTCAAAAGAAGAACTTTTAACACCTTTTATGTCAGAGAATGTTTAACACGTTTTAAATTTGTATCGACCAAGCAATCGTCTGTCATATGGTGGACATATACATGCATGCAATCTCTGTAAATATCGTGTATTTGGCTTTTTTTTAAAATAAGGAAGTATATTTAGTAGTAGCTAGTTGGTTCCGGTTACACCCCCCCCCCCCCCACCCTTTCGATTATATCAGTATACTCATTTATAAAATACAATCCTATAATCGCGTGGCACCTGTTTTATTTTCTGTATTATATTATTTTTAGAAGGTTCACATCTCCCATTTTGACGAAATCACACAAAGCTTGGGTTCAAAAACACTATTTTTCAATATATCAAATGTGTTGACAGCACTATCCCTTCATCACAAACATCCATAGAATGTGATAAAGCAAAACAAGTTTGAAAAATCTAATCCCAAATTCAAAACCTTATCAATTTTTTTAAACTGTCTATCTGCTCGTCCGTTTTAATCTATTTATTGACACAAAAGTCACGGCATTTCTAGCAATTTGACGCGACCAAGTGCTAGTATACCTGAACGAACTGCATAAATATGACAAACATTACGTAGAACTTACCTAGAACAGACATATGTTCGGGGCACTCTAATGAAAGAAAATATTCAAGTTTTATTAATTTCACGAAACCAAAATCTGAGAAAAAATATCCAGAGCTTCCATTTTAAAACACAACGAAAGCTCTAATGTGATTGGTGCAAATCAGCTACTGTCTGTTTCGCAGCGAATCATGCATTCTCTATATTATACTCATCGCTTGTCAACATCTCTTTACCGGCAGAATTAAAAACAGGTGAAAAAATGTCATCTTTGGAACTTTTTGCAACAACCATATACAATAGGGTCAATGTGTGCTATTTCAAATCACTATTATTGCCATTCTCGGTTTGGTAGCCAGATTTTTCGGGGAAATGTGTTTTTTTTATGAAAAATTCAACAAATTCAATTGGAATAAGAGACAGACATTTTGAATACTGTTGAAAAAATCGATGATCTTTTGGATTTGGGATTGGATTTTCTCAAACTTGTTATCGCCGTATTATATTTTTTGGATATTAGTTTTGAAGAATAATGTGTAAGGAAGGGGTAAAGCTGTCAACAAAACTGATTATTGGAACAAATTATGTTTTTGAAGCCATGTTCTCCAAACTAGTTGTGATTTCTCAAAATGGGAGATGTGTATGGGCGGCCATTCGGTCGGAAATTACATGAAATAAAAGTTAATGGTGGTTTGTGAAATAATTACCTGCATCGCACATTCAATATAAGTCTATCCCGTTTTAATTGCAATCTATTTCAAACCAATAGTCTCCATTTTCAAACCAATAGTCGTTCTTCGATTCAATAAGAGACAACTCCGTTTTAATAGATATAGATTCATAATCAATGTTGACCGATGCAGAATTAATGTTCTATTTTAATTTAATAGTATTCATTGTTCAACTAATATTTAATAACAAACAATTAGTACAGCTATCGCATATTCAATAAACGTACATTCCGTTTCAATAGCCATATGTTCTTTATCAATAGACATATTTCAAACCAATAGACGATTTACCACGATCAATGATTATCGTTATCAAACTAATAGACCTTATTGTCAAACCAATAAAGATGAATGTAAAAACCAATGAAGATGAATGTAAAAACTAATAACTAAAACCGTAATTAACTAAAACCGTAAAACCAATGAAGATGAATGTAAAACTAATAACTAAAACTGTAAAACCAATGAAGATGAATGTAAAACTAATAACTAAAACCGTAAAACCAATGAAGATGAACCATTATTATGCAAAAATAGACAAACACGGAACATGGCTGCTGTCTGTTTGGGATCCACACACAGGGGCGCCGGAAGAGGGGGGCAGAGGGGGCAGCTGACCCCCCTGCCCTTGACCAAGGGGACGAGCGGGGGCATGACTTGCCCTTTTTCTGTAGACAGAAAATGCTTTTTGTGTGTTTAATCTCGTGTTTTTATAGCAAAATGTGACTTTTTTTGTCCAAATACCACCAATTTCACAAGGAATATTAATTTTTTTGTCAATTTTTCACAAAACGGCCATAAAAACCGACAGATATCATTAAAATAGGGATTTTTGCCACAATGAATTTATGGTTATTTTCCCGAGTTTGCGGAGAAAATGCCCTTTTTTTGCGGAAAAGTGCCCTTTTTGTAGGCTCTCCCCCCCCCCCCTGCCCTTGGATGCTTCCGGCGCCCCTGTCCACGCATCGTGTTCATAAGCTGAATTTCGTATGACTTCAATGCGTCTTTCTGTGACACATAATGCCCGTAGAAATGTAGTTCAAGTATTTATCGACCTATTTCGATACCTCGGGGAAAATTAAAAAGCGAATATTATTAGGTGTATTTTGGAGCGCAAACCGCCATATATATATTGTATGAGGTTTTGATGGCCAGATATAGAATTTCAAAAGAAGAACTTTTATCACATATTATGTCAGAGAATGTTTTACACATTTTAAATTTGTATCGACCTAGCAATCGTCTGTCATAAGGGTGGGTACATACATGCATGTAATCTCTGTAAATATCGTGTATTTGGCGTTTTACGTGGATCAAATATATACATATATATTGAATACAATTTATGTTCGTTTGTATTTACATGTTTTAAGTTTTAACTCATTATGTAACTTGCAACTTCCTATATGGTGTATTGCAATACAATTTAAATATTCTATTCTATTATATACAGACCGTGCAATATACATATACGCTGACAATTCTAACGTTGCGCCTAAGTTTGACCACAGTGAGTCAATCTCTGAACGTGCAGAAAGTCGCCATGCCGATTAAAATAATTGTTCGTGCAATAACCCAAATAGTGGTCGTTCTGTAGATATTATTGTTAGTCTTTTCTTATTTCTTGAAGATGGAACTAACTCTTTTCATTTCGTCTTACGATTCTTTGCAAAAGCGAGCATAAAGCTATGGTATTGCTTCCACCTTCAACATGATAGCCGCTATTCGGATACCATTATACCCGATCAACAACCAATTTAGTATAACAAACAAATTACCACGCAATTATCTTAGCATAAAAATATATTGTAATTTATGCAACTACGACCCTGGTAACCCTGATAACTAATAAAATATACCGGCCAATTCATTTTAAGATCGTTATTTCACTTTGCTTTAAGCATAAATACACTCTTAAACGCACATAAACGACCCATTGGCGTTAAAATTAAATATACTCGGTATTTATTATATTAGTTTTTTATTGCTCAGTATAGAGTTAGACCCTTGACACCTGTCAATATATTTGGGCTGAATTCATATGATGCGGTATTATTCCTCGAAATAAACAACAAAGCAGTCGTTACTTCGAAATGTCGTTTGGGCTAAAATTTACACAAATCCTTCGCGTGTTCTCCTCAATTGGCACGCATGTTCTCAGTCGACACACAGGTTATCCCAGAAAGTGGTGTGAAATAAACACCCAAGGTTTGGGTGAAATAACCACCAATAGAAGCAGCTAGTGCATGTAGTATTCTCTCATCTGTTATTAGGTGTGAATGTTTGTCTGAGTGGTTAACATGCGCGTGCGTGCGAGAGTGAGTGCGCTTGTGTATGGGAGAGTGTGAGAGAATGTGTGTGATGCTGGGTATAACATGTGTATATATGTCAATGTTAGTGGATGTCTCTGTGTGGCTGCGGTGTACATGTGTGACTTTGCATTATGAGCATGCCAAAACTAACTGTAAATATTTTGGATAGTTCCTTGTTATTATGTAATATTTTGTCCATGTCAGTATTTGTATATATGTTTGCATTTGTGATGCTACTGTGATAAACTGTATTTATATTATATAACAACTCTCCGTCAATGGAGGACAATAAAGATATATATATTTCCCCGGGGGGGGGGACACACAGCACCCTGATTCCTGACCACCCTGAAACCACTCCTGATTTGAGTTCCCAACTACGTCACTTTTCCTCTCTTATGTTATACAAGTATGCGCAAAATTTACACCTATATGGAAAATTTAAGTAAAACATTTCATTGTAAATTCTTGCCCAGATTATTCCGGCTGATACATTTAAATAAATCCCTTAGTTGTTCGAAGCTTTTGAGAACCAGCCCCATCCCACAATCATGGATTATGGTCGAAAATGTTATAATTCAAGCCTGTATAGAGGCTAAAATTGTGACAGTTAGGAACTTGTTCAACTTTTGGCTTGAAAAGCATATACTCTTCTTTATTTTCTATGAAAAATGGGGAGGGGTGTCACTTGTTTTAATTTCAACGCTGTACCTGCATTACTTTTTTGGCGATGTAATGGATATTTGAATGGAAATCCAATTTAATGTTATCACTTGAGCTCGCTCTCAAACTACCCGAGCTATCTGAACAAACCGGTATTGTCTGTCTTAATTTTCCCATGCGAATCACTGGAAATGACATACAAATCACATGCATGCAAGTTCTTTTAACATAGGATTCACCATGTATGAGTCGGTTTTCATGTATATTGATTTAGTAGTTGGTGATCACTTCCAAAATGTGGAGCGAGAGAGCCGTTCGGGTTTTGCTGGACGAGATCAAATCGGGAGTCATTGTGTGGGCCATCAAGCACATGCACGTGTATCACAATCGTCCTAAGGGTGCATTTACACTGCTACAGAACTGCACACAGATCTACACGCAGACTAGTGCGAACGGGTTGATATAGAAATGCACACAGAAAGAAAACGGTATTCGTCCATGTGAGCAAAAATCGTGTCCGCTATACGTCAGGGTCAACGCCGAAGCATCGCGACAGGCAAATCTGTTTTGATTAATTGTTACTCGGGCTTGGCGAATAATGTGTTACAGTTTTCGTTGTCATTTCAACCCATGTATTTCGTATATTCAAGATGGACAGGGACATGTCAACCGGGGTGAGGGGTGTCTCACCCCAACTTTGGTCAAAATTTTCAACAGTTGGAAATTTCATACCTGACAAAACATTAGTTGTAATTTCCAAACCAACAATAGGTTGAAAATGATATTGTAGTTTGATTTTCAAACATGTTGTAGTATTGTTTTCTGACCAATATTTGCATAATTTCCTACCTTATATAGAAAGATTGTGCCCTGGTCCCTCCCGTGGCCAGTCAAAACTGCTAGTTAATTTAATAAAAACAATTTTGTCCTACATTTGGTCAACATTGTCATTATAATCAGTTGGAACATTGTCATTAGAATCAGTTGGAAATTTTGCTACATTTGGTCAAATACAGGGTGTTGTAGCATGGATACCCACTCAATACCAATCCAAAATGACCACCTCCCAGATGTTGTCAAACAGGAGACCTATATATATATGCTGACACGGCACATACCAAATCGCTGTTGTCTGCTACTACTACTATGGGGGGTTTGGGAAACTTTCCCGGGAAGATTTGAAAGGGGCGGAACCCCTCTCCTACAACCCACTGTTGAGTTTAATTTGATACATGTTATGGTAATACATAAGCATGAGATTGGTGAGGGTGAAATGAAAATGATCTAGATATAGAATTATTTCTTTTTCTTGGCTTTCTTTTTTTTTCTGTGTTGGAGTTCTGTTTGTTGTTGTTGTTGTTGGATTTCTGTTAGTTGTAATTGTTGACGTACTTCTTCGAAACCTGCCTCTCGTTGTTCTTTGTATTTTTCCATTTCTTTGCGTGCCAAAGCGATTTCAGCGATGACATCTTCAACAGTAGCTGAGCTGGTGTTGGTGGTACTGTTGTTGTTGTTGGTGCTGGTGGAGCTGGGGGACACCGGGATGTGTTGGTAATCCGATGTCCGAGGTGTGAAACTATCCTCGCTGTTGTCTGCTGGTAGTTGATCCATTTTTATGTCTGCATGGCCTAAACTGAAACGACTCCTAGTGAGTTGTCAATTACCAGAGTACTGATCAGCGCGCGTTCACTATTAGTCATCATGTTGTGATGACAGTAATGCACGACACATGACTTCATACAGATCTGTATACAGATCTATACACAGTGTAAATGCACCCTAAAAGAGCTTCAGATTCTACATTTTTATTGAATTTTTTAGGATGAACCTGTTTCCAAGAAATGACGAGAAACAAATCAAGTATAAAATCGACGGACTCAAATCGACTTTTCGAAAAGAATTAAAACTCGTGAAAAACAGCAACATAATTATATCAGACAGGATTTATTCATTTCGGCATCCATGCATGAAAGAAGACATGTTTATGACTGGCCTGACATTTCTTGATGGCAGTCAGTTTGATAATGGCTTATAACTACTCACTGGTCTCGCGCGCAGGCGTTTAATGCTAACAATGATTGGTATGACCATGTAAAATATATGGAATACATGGATTTTACATACATAAATTACAAACAAGTGTGTATCCACCCTAACCATTGGAACAAACGTCGACTGGAATTCAATTCGAATTAGATTCGAGATTAATTCTAAATTCGTCTGTTGAAACAGACGTCGCATTTAATTCAAGACGAATCTAAATGATTTCTTAAAAGGGCACAAAGCGTTTGTTTTTTTGTCAAAACAGCTAAAATGTGAAGTTTTTCTGTATCATACATCAAGGAACGGTTATTCAAATATATGTAAACAATTTCTCTCTATATATATATATCAATTCTAAAACGTAACATTTAGTGAAAAAATTCGGCTTTTGACTTCCAAGCGACGACAGACCCTTGTTTTGAGGAGTGGAAATTATTGGTTTTATATCGCTATATCTTAGGTATTTGACACATATTTTAGTTCGGACTTGATTCTATATCCAAAATTTTATTTAGTGCGTCTACTCGCATTTAATTTGAAACAAACTTCGCACTTTTGTCGACACGAATTCAAATACCATCAAATTACGTCACGCTTGTTGTGGGTTTTCCAGTTTCATTTGGAATTCCCTCATTAGCATATCATGATGCAGTTCGTTTGCATTTCTCCTATATACATTCGAGTCGACGGTAATGCGACGTTTGTTACCAGGGTAAGGAGACTCGGTGTCGACGCTACATGTATATACCATCCCCCAAAAAGAGAGCCTGTTAGAAGTCCCTATTAGAAGTCCCTATTAGAAGTCCCTGTTAGAAGTCCCTATTAGAAGTCCCTGTTAGAAGTCCCTGTTAGAAGTCCCTGTTAGAAGTCCCTATTTAAAATTGGACCCCCGTGTACCCCTTCCACTCCTCGGATGATTAGTTCCACTCAAAGCAAATCTAGCTTTCGAAGCGCATCGGACCAAACGGCAAGGAAATCCACTGATATACATGTATAACTGACATGACATTCCGAAAGTCTTGACACGGACGAGCCCCCGTCATGTAACGGTTTCAAACAGACTCGCTGAAGAAACCGTCCATTGGTAGAAGGTTATTCCAAAACCCTTCACAAACTGAAACAAATTTCAATCATTAATTTTATTTATATATTCATCACTACCCTATAGTGCCCGGAACAATAAAAAAGGCACCATATACAACAATGGCTAACCAAGTCCATATCCAGAAATAACAGACAGACGAGTCGATCGTTTTTTTCTATCATATTAAGCCAGACACTAGAATAGCAATAAAAAACAAGGTCAACCACAGAAAAACTATCAGTTCACAACATCACCGAAGTGGTGTGAATCTTTACGTCGGCAACACGTCAGATATCTTCTTCTTTGTTAAGTCAATAAAGAGCGTTCCGCCACAGTTTTATAATGGCCTCTATATAGTATGAGAGACCAGATATATTCTGTATCGTAATTAAGTCTCAACGTTTGAGTCTTGTTTTCATTTGTTAGTTATTAAATCACTATTTCTATCGGTCGTTGTCGCTTGTGTG
This sequence comes from Siphonodentalium dalli, assembly GCA_032622095.1. NCBI lineage: Eukaryota > Metazoa > Mollusca > Scaphopoda > Gadilida > Siphonodentaliidae > Siphonodentalium > Siphonodentalium dalli. Next base: position 159,000,962 of record CP136068.1, on the reverse strand, counting down.
CAAACCATCTGGTTACAACAACACTGGTATTAATAGAGCAACACGATCACTGTCAATAATAGCGTTGTTGAAACTGTAACTGTATATTTCCGAAGTACGATATACTTTCGTCGCCTAACTTGGTCGGGACTGTCGATCTATTCAGCGCTTTTGAATTAGTGTTCCGTCTCCATGTTGGGTAACAAAAACTTTGGCCAAATGTAATTTTTATTGGCCAATTTCGAAAGAAATAAAAATGGCCTTTGGCCAATTTGGTCACCGACAGCGCAAACACTGATAATTAACCAACTTAAACTTGTTTCTCTCTTTTATTTCTAGTTGTATCAACGATTTTCATGACAAGCGGATCGGCTCATGTCATCCGATTCGATGAGGTGAAACAGGTGCCGTCGGATGACCTAAAACAAATCATCTTGGATGACGTAAATGTTGATTCAGTTGCCACAAGGCACATAGCTTCTGGTATCAAAACTGAGGCTGATACCCAAATTAACTCGGATGCAGAAAGTACGATGACTGAACTAAACTGGACACCACTCTCTAACCGCGCCTCTCTTCATAAGACAGATGGTGAAAGCGAAATCGACAAGAGAGCAGAACATGTCGAGATGCCAGATGATCTTCCGGTAGGTGGCGCGTTTTCGAATGATGGAGGGAGTAAAGTGGCGACCCGTAGCGATGGTGACAGGGAAACATCAGGCGACGGATCTTCCGGAGAGTTTGGCGGCGAATCATCAGGCGACGATGACGTACAACAATCAGGTGACGGTAATGTCGTCAACTTGGATGATTAATACAACGATGATGATGGTGGTAACATTGTTGTTTATGACGCTCACTTTGCTGAGGAGGAATCAGATCACGGCACAGACTTCGTCAAACCGTTAGGTGATAGCGTACAGGCGCATAGGCATCGTGCTAACTTGCGACAGAAAAATGTCGCCACTCTATGGCATAAAGTCCTCGATTTCGGAAATCAGTCGGGTCGCTCTAAAATGAGAACTGGCCTCAAAGGAAAACCTGTTGCTACTGGGAATTTCTACTAAAATTGCTTCAAATGAAACTATAATTGTATTTCTATCTCCCATGTTTCTTTCCATTTTTTTTTTTGCAACACAACTGAAAGTTGTGTCAATATAATGAGTGCAAGATATGTATTTGTGAGTAAGAGACCGACCCCACCCCCCCCCCCCCCTCCCATACCAAAAAAAGAAAGTATTGTTAAAACTCAAGTGTTATATGCAACACTTTCCAAGATTTTGTACAGTGACAGCACATTGAGTTTACGAACAGCACACATACAAGTTTAACACTATATAGGTTTGGGACATGAATTGTAACAATTTCATGATTAAGCTTTGGGTAACCCATTGGAGGTGTTGGGCTAAACACTAAACGGTTTGGCGTAACGCCTTTAAAATGTCACTGGTTAATCTGTCAACACCCCACAGGTGTCGACCACAAAACTACTGGAATACATGTTAGCAAGCTATATCTTTTTCAGTCCAGATGTCCTACATGTAATGAGAACGGCTAAAAAAAACTCTGAAATTTTGATAAAAACATGAGAAAGGGGGTGAGTCCCCAAAATTTGGAGGAAAACAAATGCACAAATGGGGTGGTGGGTCCCTCGGAGTCGGGGAAAAAAAACTTGTTGGGCCCTATATGTGCAATTTTTTCCCATGCAGACCCCCCCCCCTGAGAATTAAGATCGTTTATTTCTTAACCTCCTATGGTAATGATACACAGCAATAATCACTAACAATTCCTCCTCCTGTAAATCCATGGTGAAGTGACTGAAACGATCACTATTGGACAACGTTCGCGTGACCCCAACGGAACGATAACGCAAACATGTGTGGGTACTTTCGCACGACGAACGGATCCGATGAACGGATCCGAATATTTTCGCTAACGCATACGCAAGCATGTGTGGCTAAGTTCACATGTGAGAGGGATTGCAGGCGATCGAAAACTCGGATCCCGAATATGTCAATGATTATCTCCAATAACATATGGCATAAACAATGGTAGGCTCACAGTGGCGTGTCGTTAATACGAGTAAAATATAAATTTGAAAATATATCAGTTTAAAACGAGTGCGCCATTTGAAAAACTGCATCGATAAACATCACATATTTATTTAATAAGAGAGTTTACTTTTCAGATTCCTCCTCACTTCTAACGCCATAATTCACAAACGCCAAAAGCGATTGTTAAAATTCCAACACCCATCGATCGAGTAACGCATTATTTTTCAATTATAATACACAATTTTAGGATAATCTGTTTCAAAAATTCGAAAACAGACGCTGAACACAAACAATACAGAGAGCACCAGTTTTCGTGTACCTCGATACCGCAGAAGAAAACATATCGTCCATTTCAAAGTCAATAATTTTCAATCAAAAACCCACAATTTGTACAAAAAATCTTCATGTATCGAAAGATCTAATGTTAATCTCCAAAAATATTGCTTGTTATGAAATACTGTTTATGGCACTCCGGGTGCGTTCGTAAATCTCCCGAAGCTCGCATGTATCACCCGAATATATGTTTATCTAATCGTTAGAATAGCAAAAATTACAATTTTAGAAAAATAACGGTACTTGTTCACAACAAAATCTCTGTGCCCTACCAGAATCATCAGGGAGGGGGTAGTATAAAAATTGCAGGAAGAAGGTATGCCGTTTTTATTTTTTCATCTGACATTTTCGGGGACCCACCACCCGCAAACCTGCAAACAAAAGTTGTTTACTCTCATTTTTTTTTACACCCGCCCCCCAAATTTCACTAAATTTGGTCTAAAACGGCATAAAACTCTATGAAATCACTCGAATGACTGGGAGTGATCTCATTTAGTTCAAATAACCTGTTTCAGAAGCTGTTTTAATTGAAACAAATGTTTTATAATTTGCTGATCATTTGTAAACCAGGTCATTGTGCAGGATACATAGACAATTTCATTATTTCTAATGATTTCCTGTTTAGTCTGACAACCAGCCCATTGTCTAACATAATCCATACCACTTATGTTAGTATATTGGGACAACTAACTTCTATTATATTAAACTAGCTGAAACAGGCTTCCTTTGGGAGCCTATATTCAGAGTCGAAGATGCCTGTGGTCCCTTGTGTGGAACTTCGCTCACATTTTGATGTTAGACATAGCCTTTATTTAGTGGCGGCGTTCCCTTTGTGCTCTTTAAGCACATTTTGATCATTGAAACATTTTGATTTATATAATTTTATATTGATTTAATTTAATTTTTTTTAGATTGAATTCCTTGCTCAATTTAACAAAATCAATTTTATTTTATTTTTGTTTAATTCAAAATTTTGACAAACTAACACCATTATAACCACCCCGTGTACGTGGTATCGCCAAACCCGAGGGTATCACCAAAACCGAGAAAATGGGAAAATCATTTTCACGTATATGATATGGGGATAATTTGGTTTCTCATCGTAAAACAGACAAAGAACAACGTATGGGTATGTCCACATGAAACAGGAGTATGTATCAACCCGCTGTCAATCAGTTTTCCCAGATCAAACACGGAACGGAACGGAACGAAACGGAACACCGCACCAATCAAAACACAACGGTTGTCTGTCGGCAATTTCCCATGTGAGGTGGACGCAGATGTGAAAATGTTGTACTTGGAAGACTATGATATCCGGCATTCGGTTATTAAAATTCTACGGTCCGGCGAAGATGGTAAATCGGTCTATATACGTGTAAACATTCACGAGGATGATATCGACTCAGTGCTCGATGAATTCTTTTGGCCATCTCAAGTGTTTTGTATCTAGAAAATGGCTTTCACTCAAATCGTTCAGTGAAAGTTTTCATCGGAAAGACAAAAGTCGATATTATCATAATTCCCACACACTACACAGAATCAACGACGACACCAGCTTCAACAACAACAACAGCAGCAGCAACAACATCAAAACATACCCCCATATTAACAAATCATACTAAACAATTGCATTTGAATCACCCAGCAATGTTATATTATTCACGTACCCACGCTGGTGTAGCCAGCCCTTATCACCGTTTGATCACTGATCATTAGCATAATGTTGTTGAATATATGCACATGGAATGCTACTGGAATTTTCGGTAGCAGCTCCTACCTCTCGAGCCTTCTGGCACAGGAAAATGTTGATGTAATTGGAGTGATTGAGTATTCGCTCTGGGAGCACAATTCTCACTTTCTCGACACATTACACAAAACCTATCGTCACCATGTTGTGTGCGATTATTAACAAAAACTCCGAATGCAATGAGAAAGGCGGGTAGGCCAAAGGGGGAGGGGTGCCATTATGTGGCATGCGAGACTGGACAGTGCCGTTTCAATCATCCAATACGACGTCGGTCGCATTTGCGGTATCCATGTACACATCTCAGAATCGCAGTATGTCTACATCTTTCAGGTTTACCTACCGTCCAGTAATTACCAAGTTACATTGTAGAGAATATATGAAGCATATTCATGATCTATTCGATATGTACTCAGCTATAGGGATTGTTGTCATAATGGGTGATTTCAACGGCAGTGTTCAGAGATCAGATGCCAGGAATAGATGTCTGTCTAAACTCATATCACAAAAGTCGTTGGTGTCTGTCAATAACACGGAAGCTTGCATTGGGCCTTCTGCAACATATTTCCCTGCCGATGGTGGCCCCGGTACCATGATAGACCACATCCTCATTCCCGGGGAAGAAACATATTTAGTGCAGGCAATCGAAATCATCGACGACGATGCGCTGGACGTCTCAAATCACAGGCCCATTGGAATGGTCATAAAATGCCCACAAAACAATACTATGAGAGTGGGAACGAGTCAAAATGTCTGAAATAAACACGATTTTAACAAATCGTTGATACGCTGTAGCGTTTCTGCCTGCATATGTGGTCTATATACAAACACCAAGCATGTTAATACTAAACGAATAGCCGGTTAGCTGCATGCATGGGAACGACAGTATTCACGTGCGTGTGATCAATGCATCGCGTTATCATTCATAGTTGACAGATTGACAGATTCAACTATATACCGGCATTTGTTTTTGCAGCGTGGAAGTCCAGGAACTATACTGGTGGGTGGATGTTCTCGAAAATTTGAGTTAGCAAAAGCAATAACATTATTGAAAAAAATCGCAAAAGATACTAAATTGTTTGATCTGGGAAAACTGATTGACAGCGGGTGGATAAATACTCCTGCTTCATGTGGACATACACATACGTTGTTCGTTGTCTGTTTTACAATGATGGAATAGTTTATTGCTCGACATGAATTAACATGTTACATGCAAAACATATATACATTATTACATATCTATATACAAATGGAGCAAAAATATCAATACAATGCATGGGAATAAATCAATTTCACACATGTTTTACAATTTTGCATTGTGCCCGCCCCGCTATACTGTATCTATATAATAATTTAATTACCATGGCTGGGGCACCACATACAGTGCACATCCACAACAAAAAGCGAGGATAACCCTCCCTGTATTAGTCAAAAAGGATGTGGTTGAAATTGGTGCTGATAGGAGTATATCAACCCAGGTATCGGTTGACATATCTAGGCTTTTTTTGTGTATTCTTTTAAAGCTAGTTTCAGATATATGGCTAGTCGTTTCATCACCTCTGCATTTTCTATTAATAGCATTTTCTTAAATATGTAGGGGTTAGGATGCTTCCAATAGTAATCTGGGATATATTTCTCCCTAATTTTTGAAAAATTGTTAAAAGGTTAACACAAGATGATATTCATCTCCTATTCCATTCTTACATAATGGGCAGCACCTCTCGTTCCTTGTCATTTTCTTCCATCGCCCGCCTTCAATAGCTAGTTTGTTATTCGAGGTTCTAATCTTCATTACATATTCGGATAAATGGTGGGGGAGCTCAGTTAAATAGTTTCTCGGTTTCGGAAAAGGTGTGATCTCTCTGTATAAAGAGCCCCACTATGTATTTAATACGCTTGTTGCCCACTCCTGATTAAAGTTATCAAGCAGAACCCCTTTAATTAATTTTACCTCATGCTTGGCTAAAGCTGTATTTACACTGCTGTATATCTTTATACAGATATGTTTGAAGTCACATGTCGCGCATTACTGTGATCACAACATGATTACTAATAGTGAACGCGCGCTGATCGGTACTCTGGTAATTGACAATTCACCACGAGTCGTGTCAGTTTAGGCCAGACATAAAAATGGATCAACTACCAGCAGACAACAGCAATTCAGTATATATGTGCCGCATGTATTTAAAGTGTATCCTTATACCACTTGATAATGGTTCGAAGAAAGAATGAAACTAGCATAGGAATACACAATAAACAACAGTGTACACAAATGGAGAGGCTGGAGAGCACCCATGTAGCTTTAGATGGAGATTCCACCAATATTTAGGATTTCAGGTGATCATCTATATATATATAGGTCTCCTGTTTGACACCATCTGGGCGGTGGCCATTTTGGATCTGTATGGAATGGGTATCCACCCTACAACACCCTTTATGTGACCAAATGTAGTAAAAGTTCCAACTGATGACAATTCAAATGACAATGTTGACCAAATGTAGGACAATATTGTTTTCTTAAATTTATTAGCAGTTTTTGACTGACCACGGGGAGGGACCAGGACACAATCTTTCCAAGTGTTGGAAATTTCCAACCTTACACCCGCCCCCATGATAAGGTTGGAAAATTTCCAGCTGATGGCCATTCCAGCCAAAAATTTTGATAAAAAGGAGGAAATTATGCAAATATTGGTCCGAAAACAACAACCCCCCCCCCCAATAAAATGTTTGAAAATCAAACTACAAGATCATTTTCAACCTATTGTTGGTTTGGAAATTAAAACTGTAACACATTATTCGCCAAGCCCGAGTAACAATGAATCAAAACAAATTTGCCTGTCTCAATGCTTCGGCGTTGACCGTGACGTATAGCGGACACGATTTTTGCTCACACGAACTAATACCGTTTTCTTTCTGTGTGCATTTCTATATCAACCCGTTTACACTAGTCTGCGTGTAGATATGTGTACAGTTCTATAGCAATGTAAATGCACCCTTAGTGTCTGTGTGATAGCCACATGCAATTTCGGCCTGATTCCTGTAATGTTGTTCTCTGTATAAATCTTATACACCGCAGTTTTTTTTTGAAAACTGGGTCTCTATCATGTAGAATCCCAGTCAAACGATATATATTTTTTGTTATTTCTGAGCCCTCGTTTCCTAATAATTTTGACCAATACGAAATAGCTCGACATTTAATATCTATTGACATGGGGTGTCTTCCCAACTTTCCATATACCATGTAGTTGTGTGTGCAGGTTTTCATACCTAATATCAGTTTGCAGAACTTTAGGTGCACACTGTCGATTGCTTTCAGGGATTCGTCACCCCATATATCACTTCCGTATTGCAAAATGGGTGCGACCATCGCATCAAATAGGTGTAGCATTATATCAACTGGAAGGTTCCGTACTTTATTGAGCAGCGCATACATAGCTTTGCTGGCTAACTTACACGTTCTTTTGATAGATCTGCAGAATCTACCATTGTAGAAAAACTCAGTGCCTAGATATACAAATTCTTTCACAATTTCTAGTTCTATGTTCTTATAGATAAATTTGGGAATTATATTAGCTTGTTTTTTGCAAAAGAGCACTGTTTTTGTCTTACTCGTATTTACATCCATTCCCCATGCGTCAGCATAATCTTCGAAAGCCGAAATGGCTCGGTGCATACTCGATTCAGTATCGGTTAGTAGTACAGTGTCATCGGCGTATAGTAAGCATAATATTCCAACAAGACATTTCAAATTATCATAAAACAATTCATCAAGGTATATCATATTTTCTATAGCACAATCATTCATGACACTTTGAACGTCGTTTATGTACAAAGAAAACTCAGATTTTTCCATTCCATTTTTCACACACGTTTTTATTTGGCTATACATGTTTCTGATCACTGTGAATATTTTTACCATTTATACCATTATGTAACATTTTAAAGAAAAGCGCATCTCTCCATGAGAAACAAACATATAATATGTATATAATATACGTGAAAATGACTTTCCCATTTTCTCGGCTTTGGCGATACCCTCGGGTTTGGCGATACCACGTACACGGGTGATAACATCCGCCGGGTAACCCCGAGTCACCACACCAAATTTGGTTGACCTCGGTCCAGGGATCTGAGAGAAAAATCTGGACAGATACTACTTGTTTATTATATAGACGATAAGCAGTCACAGCACTATACTAGTGACTTTATATAGTACTTTATAGAGATGCTCGCTATAAAGTAATCGATAGCATAAAAACATTTAGCATTGGACATATGTTTGTATTCAAGATAAATACGATCAGAATTGAACAGAAATAAAAAAAAATTTATTTTCAGTTAAATGTTCAAATGTTCATGGTTTTTCGCACGAATTTCAAAACTTCGCATTAAATACTGTAAGTGTCTAAGTTAGGCATACTCGTTCGTGGACATCATAATTTCCTATAATCAATACACTTGTATGATAAATGACATTAGATGGTGAGAAAATAATCTCCCATGTGAAACATTGAACTGTTTTTCCATTTGTATACTCAGTATCATTATGCTAGCCAATGTAGTCTGGTCGATAAACTCAAAATTTAGGGTCAACCTAGAACAAAATCGGACTAAGTTGGTTTTTATACCATTTTAAAGAGGAAGCTCTCCTCTATAACATATCCAAAATCCGCTAAAATCCGCTTTGAGCATTTTTTGTAATTCAAGATGGCGTCCAAGATGGCTGCTATTTTCCTATAAGTCAGATTGATGCAATTATAGTGAGAACATCTTGTCATATGTATACACATGTATACATTTTTGTGAAGCTAAGACACACAATTCCACCTTTATGTGCCAAAATTGGAACTCCCCGTCCAAGATGGCAGACAAAATGGCGACCGGAAGTGGAATTTTTACGTTTTTCACTAATATCTTTGAGATAAGTTTCTGTGGTTTGCAACTGGTTGATAATTGTGACTTTATTTTGTCTTTATCATGTTAACTGACCATTGGAGCAATGAAATATGCTCTTCATGAGGTCCACACCCCTTTCGATCACTCAAAAATTCGATTTTACAAAACGCGGTATAACATTTCACAAAAGATCCCCATTGGGATTCTACTCATATTTCACCAAGAAGTGGGACGAACTGTGCAATGTAAGTAATGTAGTCTATATCTTATTGATATTCGAACTCAATGGTACCAAAAATTGTCACTTTGGCTCAAAATGGCCGCCAAAATATGGAAAATGATAATTATTATCACAGCTTGACATGCAACCGCTTACAAGTTGTGGTGATGCACCCAATTGACTATTCTGTCTTATATACATTGAACACCAGCATTTATTATGCACCTTAATTAATTTTTACTATTTACTATTCTGAAATTACAAGAATTATGGGATTTTTCTATCACAAACAGCATCAAACTCGGCAAAAAATCACTTTTCATGTTTGGACCATTTTTTTCATGTAAAATTGAACTATCTTTGGTATCAAAGATTGTTTTTATTTTGATATGCCTTAAATGTGTCAATATTACTCAAGATGACTTGCAAAAGGGCAACCAAATTTGGTACAAATTTATATTCCGAACATTATTGTCTGGTGTTCCGAAATGGTAGCAAATTGTGACTCACTTGGTTATTAAACATGCTACTTAATCAACTGACAACTAAATCTTATATTCAGTTTGTCCCAGCACATTATGAGGCACGACAAATTAATTTTAAGGATGCAGTATGGATTTGGCCGAACACCTCTTTTGGGATTCTGTCCATGTTTTTTAACGGAAACGGACAGAAAGTTGAAACTGAACTGAAAGTGATCATATTATGTGGCTACTCTGGCCCATTAGCATCAAAATTTATTAACTTATTAACTATTGTCAGGTAAACCGTTTTCGTCAAATTGCATACAAAGCGCAATTAATGTGGAGAACACTCTGATATTACCTCTATCGATTAACATATCCTTGAATTATTGTGAAAAGCGATAGTAACCCAAATGTGCACCAGTACAAATCACACATGAGCATGCAGTCACTCCATATATACATGAATACCACATAAATGGTCATGTGCCACTCGCTGTATAGACATACACCTCACCCATTACCATACAGCTACACTTGGGTTTACTCATACACCAATGCATGGCCCTATAGCCGCGAATAACCATGCATCCACACCAGTTATACTCCTACACCTCACACAACCTGTATACATATAAAGTAACCTCTTGTATACATATTCGACCCACCATAGGCCATACAGTCACTCCATGTATATTTATTTGCCACATGCATAGTTATATAGCCACTAAAGATATGCATATACACCCCACCGATGACCATACAGTCACTCCTGCTATACATGTTCGCTACATCCATGATCATACATCACCTATTTGCCTCACCAGTGGTCATACATACTCAATCCCTGTATATACATATCTGCGACACCCGTGGCCATATAGCCACTCAATATATACATATACACCCAACCCAAAACCACAGAATCACTCCAGGTATATACATATATACCTCACAAAAATGGCCCTACAGCCCTTCTAGATGTACCGCGCACACGGCCATTCATACACTCCAGACTTGCATATACACCTGACCCATGCCAATTCAGCCTCTCGCTGTATACGCATAAACCACATGCGTGATCATAGTCACTCCTTGTATATCAATTCACCCCACCATTAATTTTGCCATACGGTCAATCCCTATATACATATTGGCCGTGCCATGGCCATCTAGTCACTCATGATATACATATACACCTCACCCATGACCACAGCATCACTCCAGGTGTATATATACCTTATCAATGACCCTTCTATATATACCAATACCCCGCTCACGGCCATTCCTACACTTCAGACTTCAGACAATTCAGCCACTCGCTGTATACTTGTACACACCACCAATGACAATACAATAGGCCCTACATATAAACATATACATCCCACTCATCACCACGATGTCACTCTCTATTTACACTAGCCAACAATGGCCACCAAAGTGTACTCCATGTATGCATATACACTTGAACAATTACCGTGCAGTCATTCCATGTACACCTATACACATTGCACATAACCATACAACCACGCCCTATTTATCCATATACCCATCCATTACCATACATCCAACAAATGTATACATATACACCCACCAATGACAATACAGCCATCAAATGTACACCTGTACAGCCCACCCCCGACAACACGGTCACTACATATATACACACAGGACATTGTAGCTGCTCTCATTATGTCCATACACCACTTCAATGACCAGACAGCCACCCACTGTAAACACGTTCACCTCATACATGATTCCTTATATACCTATACATCTCACCATGGACACTCCATCCATGACCATATAGTCACACGTTGTATAAATATTCACCTCATTCATTAATACAATAAATCCATGTATACCTACTCACCTCGCCTATGACCATACAGTCAACAGACATACACACTGTATTAAGTTGATCAATGTTGATGCTAATGGGCCAGAAAAGCCACATATTATGATCCCTGTCAGTTCCGTTTCAACATTCTGCCCATTTCCGTTCAAAAACAAGGAAGTTTTTGGCAAAATCCATATTGCATTACTCAAAATGAACTTGTCATGCCTCGTAGGGTACCGGGACAACCAGAATAGAACACTTAGTTGATTAAGTAGCATGTGAGTCACAATTGAGTCTGTATACATATACACCACGTATATACACATATGTATATGTATATAATAATGTTTAACAAATTTGGTTGCCATTTTGGAAGCCATCTTGAGTAATTTTGTCTAAAACACCTCAGTGTGACACATCTAACACATATCAAAACAATAAACATCTTTGATACCAATCATAGTTCCATTTTACTTTTAAAAAATGGCTGAAACCTGAAAAGCGATTTTTTGCCGATTTTGATATCAGGTTTGTGACAGAATATTTCGAATTATTCTGGTAATTTCAGTGGTTAAAATAGTAACAAATACCCAAGGTGCATGAGAATTGTTAGTAGTCAATCCATATAAGACAGAATGGTCAATTGTGTGCATCACCACAACTTGTAAGCGGTTGCATGGCACGCTGGGATAATAATTACCATTTTCCATATTTTGGCGGCCATTTTGGCGGCCATTTTGGCAGCCATTTTGACAGCCATTTTGAGCCAAAGTGACAATTTTGGTACCGTTGAGTTCGAATATCAATAAGATATAGAATGCATCACTTACATTGCACAGTTCTTCACACTTATTGGTGAAATATGAGTAGAATCCCAATGGGGATCTTTTGTGAAATGTTATACCGTGTTTTGTAAAATCGAATTTTTGAGTGATCGGAAGGGGTGTTGATCCCACAAACAGCATATTTCATTTCTCCAATGGTCAGTTAACATGATAAATACAAAATAAAATCACAGTCCTTAACCAGTTCCAAACCACATAAACTTATCTTAAAGATATTAGTAAAAACCGTAAAAATTCCATTTCAGGTCGCCATTTTGGCGGCCATCTTGGACGGGGAGTTCCAATTTTGGCACATAAAGGTGGAGTTATGTCTTAGCTTCACAAACATGTATACATGTGTATACATATGACAAGATGTACTCTCTATAATTGCATCAAGCTGACTTATAGGAAAATGGCAGCCATCTTGGACGCCATCTTGAATTACAAAAAATTCTCAAAGCGGATTTTAGCGGATTTTGGATATGTTATAGAGGATATATTCCTCTTCAAAATGTTATACAAACCAACTTAGTCCAAATTTTTTCTAGGTCAAACCTTATATCGACCAGACTAATGTGTGCCTTACTTTGGCGTAGATGCATGTTAGGGGTCTGCATTAACCCTTTACCCAACAGAAGGGCCCTGTGCCAATGCATTCTCTTATATATGCGAGTCGACCATAGGTCGCCTCGCATATATAAGAGAATGCATTGGCTTAACACATTAAAAATTATAAAATTGTCAAAGAATGTAAGAAAAAATGGTAAAAAATGTTAAAAAAAAGATTTTGTTTAGGCCAATGCATTCTCTTATATATGCGAGGCGACCTATGGTCGACTCGCATATATAAGAGAATGCATTGGCACAGGGCATAACTGTAACTATCACAATGTGGTCAAGGAGCCGGTTCCAATGATATCCATATTTGTATGGTTCTATTGAGACAGACCGAAGATATTTTAGGCTGTTGAAGCTTTATTTGGCCGGTTTTGGCCGGTTTGTTGGGTAAAGGGTTAATGTAATGCTGTTATCCACGACTTTGTGGGTGGATATGGGGCTAAAATTTATTTTAAAAAGGTTTCATTGACACATACGGCAAGTGACTCCGTATGTGTGTCTGGGCAAAGTGAAAGTCGAATAATCATTGAATATTTAGTAAAGTTTGCATGGTGCCATATTGTGATTGGAGTGTGGCGTGTGGGTTGAATATCATTTAATCGGGTGGAGTTAGTTTTTGTCCTAAATAGGCTATTTCCACTTTGTTTTTTTGGAATATACCGCATGGTAGATATACTCGGAGTATTTATCACTTTGCATTCAGTTTCAACAATGGAACAATTGAAATTCCATCATTTTATTAAAAAATCCAAAAACAAAACATAATATTTCCGGCAGTGTACACAATTATATTCTGACTAAATTTGATCACATAAAAACGAGTCAAACTCGATGTGATGTAATAGTTGTGCGGATTAGTAAATATCATAAAATCCTAAAGAAAAATCATGATTTTTTGGGGTAGGGTTAAGTTTTACTCGATATTTTAAACTTATCACAGCTTTTGATTCTGGATTCGTTGTAAGGTGTAGTCAATGTTGATGTTTTCAGTATAATTACAACATCATATAATTTGGATAGGTTGCTATATAGCATGGTGTCAAATATCATAAAAAATCATTTTGCTCTTTGATTGCACCAATTCTACAATTGGAATAAGATTTTATCCGAAATTTGTGGCCATATGTCAAGAAATTATATATCGTTTCGTAGATTATCATATTTTTAACGACATATATCAATGTTAGACAAGTGGTCCTTCATTGACTGCCACCGTTGGCGGTAAAATCCTATATTTTAATAGCGGCAGGAGTTATCTCCCGTAATGTTCGCCATATGACACTTTGTCAGCCTGGCAACATGTATTTTCTCATGCCGGAGATATTAACCTTCGGTTTGATATATAGAAATCTTTGTTCGGTCAAAATGGATCAAACGTGATCTTCTTTAGTTTTGGCCCACGGACTAAATGGGTCAGCGTGAATCACTCTCCTAAATAAATCGCCACGGTGTGGTTTTTGCTTATCGCTCACTCTTTTTGTGCTGTATATAAACAAACGTTCAGCTCACAAAGTGTGTTTTGTGAATAATATCGCGTTCATACTAGATGTATCATTAACTTTTTCAGTGCCACGGGCCGATCTCATCGGCCCTAGGCCCTAAAAAAAATTAAAAATCGAAAACAAAATTTGGGTTGAATTTATTTTGGGTATGCTTAAGCATGCTATAGCGAATTTAAAAACAAACTGGATAAAACCTTAGGGGCATGTTATAACTCGAAACTATCACCAAGTATTCATAGTAATAATTTTGATGCCCATGAAAAACGTAAGATTCCCTAGCACTAAACCTACAAAATAAGTCTGGCACTGAAAGAGTTAAAGAATATAAGAAAACAACATTAAAATTGTAAAAAAATGTTAAAAAAATAATAACATATGATGAAAAATTGTTAGGCCAATGCATTCTCTTATATATGCGAGGCGACCTATGGTCGACTCGCATATATAAGAGAATGCATTGGCACAGGGTATATGGGTTGGTACAACAATCGGACCTGGCACTGAAAGGGTCAAACTATACTATTAGTATATTCTTGAGATTATTTTATAATTTGCACAAAAGGGGCAGGCGAAGAAGTAATTATTCCGGGGTCGAGAAGCCGGTGTTAGCACCCCCCCCCCCCCCCCCCCCCCGCCGCCACTCCCATCCCACCAACACTCTCTCCTTGTAATGTTTCGCTTTATCTGCGGGGTGATCATAGCGACAGCATGGATCGTCCGAAATTAAGTTTACTTTAGCCCTTCCATGACTGGAGCCTCCTCAAAATTTGCGACAATCCTGAGCCAATGCATTCCCTTATATATGTGAGTCTCCCATAGGGCGCCTCGCATATATGAGAGAATGCTTTGGCCTAACAATACTAGTATGTACATTGACCTCGAAAGTCTGTGCATTCTCTTATATATGCGAGTCTCCAACATAGCGCCTCGCATATATGAGAGAATACATTTGCCTAACAATATTTACATTGACATTGTAAGCCAGTGCATTCTCTTATATATGCCAGTCTCCCATAGGGAGACTCGCATATATACTAGAATGCACTGGCACAGAGTCTTTAATGCTGCATCTGCGGCTCCAGCCATGAAAGGGTTAACTTGTCTGTGTTTTAGTCGTTACAATAGTTATTTATTTAAGTGGCACCAATGTGTCTTTTCTCCATTTCTGTTCTACTCTACTTAAATTGTGCTGATCGTTCTGTCATCCTAACCCGTGTTTTCTAGCAGCCCTTGAAATTGTGATTACCTGCCAGATTCCTCCGTAGAATCCGTATCGGAACGTGTCTGTATCACCCCCGTCACGTGACTGGACCCAAGCGAGGCGCCGCATGAACAGCTGATCATAACCGAATACACACGAATGCGTCAAACGATCCACACTGGCAAACACTACGTCACTTCCTTTAGCGTATGGCTCGACAGTCTGATCAACACCAGCTCCAGATGACGGATCCATTAACGCTGTTGCTATGACAACAATGAGCAGTAATACATTATTCAAATTTCCCATTGTCAACTGAATGTTATGTCCAATGTGCCGCCTTTCTTCTCTTAAGATAATGTTTAAAGACAATGTTTTTAGCGTGTATTCGGATACGGATGTCCTATACCAATGCCTGTTTAACGTGAACAGAGGTTAAGACAACTGTGTTCATGTGCAGCTACCGTATTTATAAACCAACTGTTATCAAGTGTATCCGTGTATACCACATTGACATGCAATACTGATAAATCAACCTCTCTGTTATCTCGGTAAGATTGTTCCTGGTTGATAACGTGTTATCTTACTGCACTCTGACTGCGGTTATAACGCATGCGTCGCTCTCTTTAAGGCGATCACTCGTGGTTCAAGGCCCACTTAATTTTCGAACCACCAGATCACATTATATACAACATATTCTATACTATATACCACTTGAAAGAGGAAGCTCAAAAATATTGTATTATCAACTGATACGGTCGAATAAACTGGGAACATATTGTTTTTGTCGATGTTCTGAGGTGTGTTCTGTGATTAATTTTAATCCAGACTGTACTATAAAGTCTATTATTCTCAATGGGAATAACTCTATCTCTTAGTTCAAATTCTGATGCATTCTGGGTTGACAAGGGGAGAGTCTTGGAATGAATCTGAGAATCTCTATCACTTGGTGGACACTCCAAGACCACAGCTGTTCCGTATTCTGGTGGAATATATATATTTTTGGTTCCTCTTCCAAATGGTATATAATATGGGATTATGTTGTGTATAATGCGATCTGGTCATTCGAAAATTAAGTCGGCCTTTAAACAGACATGGCTCTCGTGAAAATTCGAAAAACCTAACTCAATACATTCCTACTCGACTTTTATGGAATACATATGGCCACTTTCTATGAAGAGACAAACCATCGAATAGCCCCTAAGATATTTATCTATATGTATAACATCCATGCATATAATCAATTTAAATGCAACCGTTGTGTGATACATAATTATACAGCTGTGCATTCTGAAATAACTCTTGACCGCCTATCACATCATCTATTCATCTTTATGGGGTGGCAGTAACACAGTCTAGCCTGACTATACCACCCCATCGAATATACAATACAATATTTGTAAAATTTACTTTGTATTAATGTGCGTATATTGAAATAATATATCCTATCCTATCCTAACAAAAAAAATCTCTATATTCTATTATTCTCTATATCTCATGTCAAGAGGATGATCAGATGTATGCATCCATTATGTATCTTATGTCAAGATGGTGTACATAATAACTGCATATGCCTCCTTTATGTATCTCATAACGTATACAAACGAGGGGACATCACTCATTTTCAGATAGTTGTGTTCCCCGATCTGTATTAACCATTTATAGAGACTCACATGGACTGGAACAGACGATTCCGTGGTGCATGCTTCCATCTATGTGAGGCTCCCTGTGGGTTAAACTTTAAACTGGGTATGGTATGTATCTTACTGCAGTACACGTTGATAACACATGCTTCTGTATCTTTAAGGTGGTCAGTTCTGGTTAACCCTTTACCCAACAGAAGGGCCCTGTGCCAATGCATTCTCTTCTATATGCGAGTCGACCATAGGTCGCCTCGCATATATAAGAGAATGCATTGGCTTAACACATTAAAAATTAGAAAATTGTTAAAGAATGTAAGAATAAATGGTAAAAAGTGTTAAAAAAAAATTTGTTTAGGCCAATGCATTCTCTTATATATGCGAGGCGACCTATGGTCGACTTGCATATATAAGAGAATGCATTGGCACAGGGAATAACTGTAACTATCACAATGTGGTCAAGGAGCCGGTTCCAATGATATCCATATTTGTATGGTTCTATTGAGACAGACCGAAGATATTTTAGGCTGTTGAAGCTTTATTTGGCCGGTTTTGGCCGGTTTGTTGGGTAAAGTGTTAATAGGACGCGGCTCGTCCGAACCCCAAATGTAAAAGAAAAAATTCTTGATCTAAAACTACATCGTATTTCACTGTGTAAATACGATGATCTACGTTGCAGTAATTTCCAGCTATTTTATAGGCAGGCATATAATAAAACGAAATATACATTTTCCGGACAGTATCGAATTATTCAGCTCGCAATTCAGGAATTTCAATTAATAAATATGGCGTGTACCAATTTCTCGGTCCCGAAAATCGTGTTCGAATTTTTATTTCTATAATGACTTGAATGCGTCTTTCTGTGACATACATGTATATTGGTAGTAGAAAGGTATTCATGTATGTGTCGACCAATTTCGATACCGGGAAATCTTTAAAAGTGAAAATTGTCAGGTGTATCTTGGTATACAGACCGCCATGTTTCTTTCTGCAATGGTCCTATACTCGTAGGCGTTGCTATGGTGTTGGTGGTGGAAAATCAACGCTGTTAATAAAAGACCGTTTATTTATTTCAAATTATCAGTTTGTGGACATTGACAAGTCTTGACTGTTCGAGGGGAAATCAATATATGTGGGAAACATTCATGAACATATAAATGAAAACAATCGTTCATGTCTACGTTAATATTGCTGCAAAACCATAAAAAAAGCTAATTATGTTGGGGTTTGTTGAATACTTTAGTTCCTTGACAAATATTTAATATATAACATTTACTGCGGAGGTTTGCATGGAAATCCACATTCAAAATTGGTCACTTAAACACCCCCTTAATGATGTGCACGAAAACATGTCGAATGCGCGACATCTGTACAGGTGGGTCCGCCTGCCCTCGAGGACGTATCGGCTGATAACGTACGCGTACTTCACTCTTTAACCCTTTAAACCGGCCAAATAAAGCTTCAACAGCCTAAAATACCTTCGGTCTGTCTCAATAGAACCATACAAATATGGATATCATTGGAACCGGCTCCTTGACCACATTGTGATAGTTACAGTTATGCCATGTGCCAATGCATTCTCTTATATATGCGAGTCGACCATAGGTCGCCTCGCATATATAAGAGAATGCATTGGCCTAAAAAACACTTTTTACCATTTTTTCTTACATTCTTTAACAATTTTATAATTTTTAATGTGTTAAGCCAATGCATTCTCTTATATATGCGAGGCGACCTATGGTCGACTCGCATATATAAGAGAATGCATTGGCACAGGGCCCTTATGTTGGGTAAAGGGTTAAGGTATACCTTAATAAACTGGCAAGTTTGCACAACATTTTTTGCATGCATTTTATCGCAGAAAACTCTATGCGTGGTGTGAGAATATGGATGACAACATGCATATACAATGAATATTTACCAAAGCTAACGACATGAGAAGTAAATTTCGGTACTAATGACTCATTGCCTTAAATTACCTGTATGATTGAGTCTTGCGAGATAATTGAATACTATTTACATGCAAATTTCGATAGCACCGATTCTAGATGAACTACATAGTTTTTACTTTTCATGTTATTAGCTGTGGTACATAGCTTTTCATGTTATTAGCTGTGGTACATAGCTTTTCATGTTATTAGCTGTGGTACAGATGCATTTTATAAGCATTTTGCATTCGCTTTCTGGCACTTTATAGCTTTCTAATCCGAAACAAATGCAAAATAATGTCTGACAAATGTGCAAGTGTATGAATGTATCCTTATTGAGCGCTAGACAAAATACTACCTGACCCGCCATATCAAATCCAGTCGTAAGTCGGGATTTTTTACCCTGTGCCAATGCATTCTCTTATATATGCGAGTCGACCATAGGTCGCCTCGCATATATAAGAGAATGCATTGGCCTAACAATTTTTTACAATTTTAATAATTTTTTCTTGTATTCTTTAACAATTTTATAATTTCACCCATGTGTCCCCATGTATCAAACATGAGCAGACGACACTATTCTATATGCTTCTATATATGTGTGGGGCTCCCTACAGGGTAATGGATGTTTTTTTTATTTTATGTCCTAAAAATTGTAAGAAACATTTATTTAAAAAAAATGATAAACAATTGTTAGGCCAATGCATTCTCTTATATATGCGAGGCGACCTATGGTCGACTCGCATATATAAGATAATGCATTGGCACAGTGTAAAAAAAAATCCCGACTTACGACTGGATTTGATATGGCGGGTCACATATGATATCAGTGTCTGGATATCTCAGTTGTCCGGAAGATATCATTGACATACAACAATTCCAAGAAGCGAGCCGATAAAGGCATAGTGACATGCACTTGTGCATACACGATCTGCATTAATCAAATCGTGTTATCGCAATACAAACTACCCCCTTGTAAAGTTGCGAACATCACTTCCTGGGACATTGAGATTTCTCGAGCTAGGCTGTGGGTGTCACTGTCAGTGTGTAAAGTGTAAAAATGATTCGTGTAACTGGGCAAGTTATGTCACTTGCTATCCAGCGGTCGGTGTTTTTTACGTTCAGTTAATTAGTTTTCCGGTGATATTAATCGTATACACGGTCGTTTCTCCACTAACAAAAATGACAACGTCGAAAACGTATTTCACCACTGAAAAGACTTTAAACTCCAAACCCCAAAAAATCTACTTTGTCGCTTAGCCGCTCAAATTTCAATAAACAAATAAATTATGTTGACGCCCTTTGGGTGAGACCTCTCCTCTATATATCGCTATGCCGCACATTATCAGGGACGTGACGACATGGTGGGTTGGGTGATACACTCCCTAATTTGGCCATTTTTTTACAGTTGCAAATTTTCTGGTGCGCGGCATTCGGGTGATACCCCATGTTAACTGGTTGTCGGGATTCATAGCCCATATTAACTGGTAGTCGGGATTCGTTTTGTCCCCACAACCGGACCGGGTAATAATATCAGAATTTAACAAATAAGCAGGTTTAATATCAGAATTTAACATTATAACTCAAACTGAGTGTTGTCTGCTCATATCGCCGAGGGGCTCCACGTGGGTTCAGCGTCAGAATTTACACGAGGGGCTCCATGTGTGTTCAGCGTCGGAATATACACGTCTCGGCTGGCTGCGACCATATTAGGTCACCGGGACACTCCTGTACATACAGATGTCCCCCGAGAGAACAGTGGATGAACTTGTGGATGTTGTCCGGGTACGCGTGGAACATATGTCCGTTTGCGATGGCTGTGGGTGTGCACGGGTTCAGCACATGATCCCCCGTAGTGTGGGTGCTCTCCGAGACGCATTTCTGCAGTGATGTGGACCAAACCATGGAAGCTGCGCATGGAACCTTCCAGGCGTGTCCCCATGTATCACACTGAAATAAAACAATGATCAAATCAGTGCAAGAACTAGCTGCTGAATCTGAATGCGCGCATGCGTGACACCTTCCATGCTGTACTATAGAACCGTTATACGTGCTAATTAGACACGTTTAAACAAATGCAAGTCTCAATCTGTGTCACACTGAAAATATAATTTATCTTATCTGTATGTAGAATTCATTTCACCTGTATGTAGAATGTATCTCAACTGTATGCAGAATTTATCTCACCCGTATGTAGAATTTATTTCACCTGTATGTAGAATGTATCTCAACTGTATGCAGAATTTATCTCACCTGTATGTAGAATTTATCTCACCTTTAGTTATGATTTAATTTATTTCACCTGTATGCATAAGTTATCTCGCGTGTATGTAGAATTTATATCAATTGTATGTATAACTTATCTCACCTGTATGTAGAATATCATTTGTGTCACCTGTATGTAGAATTGAGCTAGAGTTGAGAATCATGGCATAACGGCCATAACCTATCTCACATGTATGCATAATTAAATTTATCTCACCTGTATGTATAATATATCTCACCAGTATGTAGAATTTATCTTACCTGTATGTATAATGTACCTCACCTGTATGTATAATTTATCTCACCTGTATGTATAATTTATCTCACATGTATGTATAATTTATCTCACCTGTATGTATAAATTATCTCACCTGTATGTAGAATTGATTTCACCCGTATGTACAATTTACCTCACATGTATGTACAATTTATCTCACAAGTATGTAGAATGTATCTCACAAGTTTGTAGAATTTATCTCACCTGTATGTACAATTTACCTCACCTGTATGTAGAATTGATTTCACATGTATGTACAATTTACCTCAACTGTACGTACAATTTACCTCACCTGTATGTAGAATTGATCTCACCTGTATGTAGATTAAATTGATCTTACCTGTATGTAGAATTGAGCTAATGGATGAGGGTAGTAGTAGTAGTGGTTCATTGCTATTGACATCACCGTACATGGGTTCTTACCTGTATGTAGAATTGAGCTAATGGATGCGGGTAGTAGTAGTGGTTCATTGCTATGGACATCACCGTACATGGATTCTGGATGTTGGTCTCTAATGGCAGCTTATAATCGTTCCCTATCGGTCCGGAGTGCACACTACCGCACGTGTGCGCATGATCGTAGTACACCTGGCCGGGTGGGCAGAGTGTTATGAACATCTGTCCGGAGAAATCGCACCTGATCAAGAAATAATCGCACTTCATTATAATCTAACCTCTTGCGGTTAAAAATACACCCTTGGTAAAGTGGTCCTGCTGATTTGCTATGTTGGTATGACAAACTGATGCTGTTGAGAAAATGCACCGATATTTTATCTAAAGTTTTCGCGGTGTTTGGCTTATCTGATTGTATCGAAAAAAGGCCATTATCTGAATTCAAGAACCGATATACACTGTTAAAATTTATCGTAAACCTATGGATCCAAGGGGGGATATTTAACGGACCAATCTTCGGGCATTGGAACCATTATTAGTCCATTTTCTTGGAGCAAGTCTACTTTACGGATAATAGTTCCATAATTTGTAGTTTAGACAATCAACACAAATGTGCTCACGAGAAATATCATGAGCGTAACCTCAACTTAGTACAAAACTGCCAAGTTCAACGTAACGTCGCAATATAAAGGAGACAATGAAATGAAACGGAACAGTATATTTAAACTTACTACACGTGTAAGGACATCAACTGTTTTACGGACATAAATTCATTCACAGATGATGTACTTAAACTTACGGAAGGTAATTCTGTAAAAAAAATACAATATTTTGAACCATAAAATTTACTTCATTTGTTCACAAATAATTGTAAGCAGTAAGCTTCAACGAGTGATGAAGTATGGGTGGATTGGTGAGACTACCGTGATATATACACCACTGGTCAAATGGTCCTGCTGTTTGCTATGCTGATGGTGGGTCCAACTAAATTGCTATGATACTGGTATGGCAAACTGTTACTGTGTTAAGAATCAGTACCGTTATATTGTACCGCCATTTCTGGGTGTTCGGATAATGAGAACATATCCAGGAAAGGCCATTATGTGTGTGTGTCAAACATTCAAAAACATATTGCGATCAATTTTAATACGGGATGTATTAGGTGTTGTAACTCGACTATAATCGGTTATAATTCACGTCGTTTGCATACACCAGCATAGCCATTGTAAAAATATTTATTTATGTTCTTGAATATTTCATACAGACACTGGCTTTTTTATCAAATCGCTCGGATTTGCCAAACACCAAGAAAATGACAACTTTAGAAAATAATAACTGTACTTGTTCGTTTAGCAATTCATTCTGCAAATGTCCAGCACCATATTTTCAAGCCTTTTCTCAATGCTGACTGAGATAACTGAAAAATCCCAATCACGATAATATGCATTTGGTGGCCAGAATGGGTGTGGCTTTAAAGACCCATACAGAGCCCCAGACAAACATGAGCAGACGACACAATGCTATATGCTTTTATATATGTGTGGGGCTCCCTGCAGGGTAATGGATGTTTTTTATTTTATGTCCTAAACATTATCAGAAACATTTATTTAAAACAAATGATAAAAAATTGTTAGGCCAATGCATTATCTTATCATAGCAATCCAGAGGGACAACCCATCATCATAGCAATCCAGAGGGACAACCCATCATCATAGCAATCCAGAGGGACAACCCATCATCATAGCAATCTAGAGGGACAACCCACCATCATAGCAATCCAGAGGGACAACCCATCATCATAGCAATCCAGAGGGACAACCCATCATCATAGCAATCCAGAGGGACAACCCAACACATCATAGCAATCCAGAGGGACAACCCATCATCATAGCAATTCAGAGGGACAACCCAACACATCATAGCAATCCAGAGGGACAACCCATCATCATAGCAATTCAGAGGGACAACCTACCATCATCATAGCAATCCATAGGGACAACCCAACATCATAGCAATTCAGAGGGACAACCCATCATCATAGCAATCCAGAGGGACAACCCAACACATCATAGCAATTCAGAGGGACAACCTACCATCATCATAGCAATTCAGAGGGACAACCCATCATCATAGCAATCCAGAGGGACAACCCATCATCATAGCAATCCAGAGGGACAACCCATCATCATAGCAATTCAGAGGGACAACCTACCATCATCATAGCAATCCATAGGGACAACCCAACATCATAGCAATTCAGAGGGACAACCCATCATCATAGCAATCCAGAGGGACAACCCAACACATCATAGCAATTCAGAGGGACAACCCATCATCATAGCAATCCAGAGGGACAACCCAACACATCATAGCAATTCAGAGGGATAACCTACCATCATCATAGCAATTCAGAGGGACAACCTACCATCATCATAGCAATTCAGAGGGACAACCCATCATCATAGCAATCCAGAGGGACAACCCATCATCATAGCAATCCAGAGGGACAACCCATCATCATAGCAATTCAGAGGGACAACCTACCATCATCATAGCAATCCATAGGGACAACCCAACATCATAGCAATTCAGTGGGACAACCCATCATCATAGCAATCCAGAGGGACAACCCAACACATCATAGCAATTCAGAGGGACAACCCATCATCATAGCAATCCAGAGGGACAACCCAACACATCATAGAAATTCAGAGGGACAACCTACCATCATCATAGCAATTCAGAGGGACAACCCACCATCATAGCAATTCAGAGGGACAACCTACCATCATAGCAATTCAGAGGGACAACCCAACACATCATAGCAATTCAGAGGGACAACCCAACACATCATAGCAATTCAGAGGGACAACCTACCATCATCATAGCAATTCAGAGGGACAACCCAACACATCATAGCAATTCAGAGGGACAACCCAACATCATCATAGCAATTCAGAGGGACAACCAACCATCATCATAGCAATTCAGAGGGACACCCCAACACATCATAGCAATTCAGAGGGACAACCCAACATCATCATAGCAATTCAGAGGGACAACCTACCATCATCATAGCAATTCAGAGGGACAACCCACCATCATAGCAATCCAGAGGGACAACCCAACACATCATAGCAATTCAGAGGGACAACCCATCATCATAGCAATCCAGAGGGACAACCCAACACATCATAGCAATTCAGAGGGACAACCCATCATCATAGCAATCCAGAGGGACAACCCATCATCATAGCAATTCAGAGGGACAACCCAACACATCATAGCAATTCAGAGGGACAACCCATCATCATAGCAATCCAGAGGGACAACCCAACACATCATAGCAATTCAGAGGGACAACCCATCATCATAGCAATCCAGAGGGACAACCCATCATCATAGCAATTCAGAGGGACAACCCAACACATCATAGCAATTCAGAGGGACAGCCCAAAATCATAGCAATCCAGACGGACAACCCAACACATCATAGCAATTCAGAGGGACAACCCATCATCATAGCAATCCAGAGGGACAACCCAACACATAATAGCAATTCAGAGGGACAACCCAACATCATAGCAATCCAGAGGGACAACCCAACACATCATAGCAATTGAGAGGGACAACCCATCATCATAGCAATCCAGAGGGACAACCCAACACATCATAGCAATTCAGAGGGACAACCCAACATCATAGCAATCCAGAGGGACAACCCAACATATCATAGCAATTCAGAGGGACAACCCATCATCATAGCAATCCAGAGGGACAACCCAACACATCATAGCAATTCAGAGGGACAACCCAACATCATAGCAATCCAGAGGGACAACCCAACACATCATAGCAATTCAGAGGGACAACCCATCATCATAGCAATCCAGAGGGACAACCCATCATCATAGCAATTCAGAGGGACAACCCAACACATCATAGCAATTCAGAGGGACAGCCCAACATCATAGCAATCCAGAGGGACAACCCAACACATCATAGCAATTCAGAGGGACAACCCATCATCATAGCAATCCAGAGGGACAACCCAACACATCATAGCAATTCAGAGGGACAACCCAACATCATAGCAATTCAGAGGGACAACCCGTCATCATAGCAGACTAACATATCCACATGCCCATGTTGATATATACATGCGTGTGAACAGGGACGTGGCTAGAGGGTCTCCGGTGGGGGGGTGTCCACCTACTGAAATTCCATGCACCCCCCCCCCTTGAATCAGAATCAGACCAAATACAAGTTTTGCATAATTCCATTTGCACCCCCTTGCACCTCAGTGCTCAGGCCTAATCCTATATATTCATAAACCGTGCTTCATAATTCCCGGTATGAGACCATTAAGATATTTTAACCTGAAAAATTGCATAAATCCTAACAACTAGTGGTCTAACTCTTTACAAATGCACACGGCTACGGGCAAGAAACCAGGTCATACCGGGATGACAGTGGTTGTTCGGCCCGGTTTGAGAAAATTTTGAAAACTATACAAGAAAAAATACGTGACACGTAGCGGAGCAGCCACACACGCTGTGTCCCGAATTTGCTTTTCATCGGCGACACAACGCTAAGTTTTGCATAATTCCATTTGCACCCCCTTGCACCTCAGTGCTCAGGCCTAATCCTATATATTCATAAACCGTGCTTCATAATTCCCGGTATGAGACCATTAAGATATTTTAACCTGAAAAATTGCATTAATCCTAACAACTAGTGGTCTAACTCTTTACAAATGCACACGGCTACGGGCAAGAAACCAGGTCATACCGGGATGACAGTGGTTGTTCGGCCCGGTTTGAGAAAATTTTGAAAACTATACAAGAAAAAATACGTGACACGTAGCGGAGCAGCCACACACGCTGTGTCATCGGCGACACAACGCTAAGGATAATTTATGTAACAGCATGCAACGGCCCCGGGGGAGACGACATGATAAGCATTGTCATGGGTTGTGCAATCGTGTCTGGATTCTGCCCCACACAGCCAGAATGAGGAAAATGAAGTTATGAACCGTGCCATGACGTGTTCTCTGGTTTTCATTAAGCTAACTAACGAAATTGGCAGACGGTGCAAAGCATAATCGATGTGCCCAATGGGTGCACAATACCATATTCACCAAATATGAGTATAGGTCTCCCAAAACAAACGATGGTGCCATGAATAATGAGGTCCCCATATGAAGAATGTGTGACTCTGTGCACAGCTTCACTAACACTAAATTCACCCTCTGTGGACCTCATTCTGCAATTGTTCGGCACCATATATTGGGGCTCGACTGCGAGTGCCTTGGGTCTCTTTTAACAAACCTGATAAACCTGGATATGTCCCGGGATACGGTTGGTTAAACAAACCTGATATACTTGGATGTATCACCGTGATACGGGTGGTTAAACTTAACCTGATCAATTTGGATGTATTCACTGGATACGGGTGGTTAAACAAACTTGATAAACTAACTTATCTAAGATGTATCCCCGGGATACAGATTGTTAAACAAACATGATAAACTTGAATGTCTCCCCGGGATACGGGTGGTAAAACCAGCGTTCTGTATATTGGCCCGGGACACGGGTGGTTAAACAAACCTGATAAACTTGGATGTATCACCGGGACACGGGTGGTTAAACAAACCTGATAAACTTGGATCTATCGCCGGGATACGGGTGGTTAAACAAACTTGATAAACTTGAATGTATCCCCTGGATACGGGTGGTTAAACAAACTTGATACACGTGGATGTATCCCCTGGATACGGGTGGTTAAACAAACCTGATAAACGTGGATATATCCCCGGGATACAGGTGGTTAAACAAACTTGATAAGCTTGGATGGATCCCCTGGGTACGGGTGGTTAAACAAACCTGATAAACTTGGATGTA
This sequence comes from Siphonodentalium dalli, assembly GCA_032622095.1. Taxonomy (NCBI): domain Eukaryota; kingdom Metazoa; phylum Mollusca; class Scaphopoda; order Gadilida; family Siphonodentaliidae; genus Siphonodentalium; species Siphonodentalium dalli. The sequence goes on along the minus strand of CP136068.1, from coordinate 158,972,878 downwards.
TCACCGGGCCACGGGGGTTAAACAAACCTGATAAACTTGGATCTATCGCCGGGATACGGGTGGTTAAACAAACTTGATAAACTTGAATGTATCCCCTAGATACGGGTGGTTAAACAAACTTGATACACGTGGATGTATCCCCTGGATACGGGTGGTTAAACAAACCTGATAAACGTGGATATATCCCCGGGATACAGGTGGTTAAACAAACTTGATAAACTTGGATGTATCCCCTGGATACGGGTGATTAAACAAACTTGTTAAACTTGGATGTATCCCCTGGATACGGGTGGTTAAACAAACTTGATAAACGTGGATATATTCCCTGGATACGGGTGGTTAAACAAACCTGATAAACGTGGATGTACCCCCGGGATACATGTGGTTAAACAAACTTGATAAACGTGGATGTATCCCCTAGATACAGGTAGTTAAACAAACCTGATAAACGTGGATGTACCCCCGGGATACGGATGGTTAAACAAACCTGATAAACTTGGATTTATCCCCTGGATACGGGTGGTTAAACAAACTTGATAAACTTGGATATATCCCCTGGATACGGATGGTTAAACAAACCTGATAAACTTGGATGTATCGCCGGGATACGGATGGTATAAGACAGAGTTCTGTAAATTGTTTTCTGTGCAGGGATTCGGCGGTAGCAAGGTTTCCTCTGTGTCTGTTGAGAACAAATCAGTCAATGACATTGAGCTTGTGATCGTGCCTATATTCATACGTGTAAAAACATTTGTCTAAAATTCCAGATTTTTTCAATTGAATTTTCACACAATACGTATGGATTGCTGTTAATTTGCTATTTGTGAAAATTATCACTCAAAATGTGAGAATCAGTAATCATTTGTAAACTATAAACACACGTTTTAATATTATGACGTTTCCCTCTTTATGTACTAAGAACTTCAGTCTCAGAAATTGAACCCATAAATATCACAAAATATCATTTTGCTATGAAAAATAAGCAAAATAATTTATAATGTTCCTCTCAACATTGAAACAAATATTAATAAATGTATAGAAAATCCATACCAAACAAAATAGCATGTTTAATATAGCACTTGTCGTTCCAGACTTGTTATTTTATATACTGGAATCTAAGTAAAAGTAAAATATGTTCCACAAAAAATAGTCTGGAAACTTTAAAGGCCCACTTAATTTTCGTTCTTTCTATTGGTTTTGCCATATCCTTAGTGACGATTACGGTTTCAAGAATTCAAGCATGGGTAGGAGAACCTCGCGTGCAATTATCGAGACTACCTTTAACTATGACCTGATAACAAGACACGTATTATTTTTTCTGACATACTTTAACAATTTTTATAATTTTTTCTTACATTTTTTAACAATTATAAAAAATTAATATCAAATTTGTTAGGCCAATGTATTTTCTTATATACGCGAGGCGACCTATGGTCGACTCGCATATCTAAGAGAATGCATTGACACAGGATTTTCACAGAAAATCGGGAAGTTCCAGTCATGAAAGGGTTAAAGGACCACTTATTTTGAATCACCAGATCACATTATATAAAATATATGCCATGTTATAAACCATTTGAAAGAGGAAGCTCCAAAACATTGTATTATTAACTTATCCGGTGTTGGTCGTGAACATTTTGTTGAGGTACCGATGTGTTTTCTGTGCTTAAGTTTCGTCTGGACTACTGTAAAGTCTATTATTTTCAATGGAATGTGAATAACTCTACATATTAGTTTGAATTCCGTGGCATTCTGGGAGCGAGACGGGGGAAATGTTTCCATGATTTGAGATATTTGCTATTGCTCTATGGGCACCTTCTGATACACAGACGTTCCAAATTAATGGTGATGAATTATAGTATTTTAACCATATTGTGTGTCCTAAATTGTTAGTAAAAGCGTATATTAAGGCATTATAAAAAAAATAATCGGTGACTCGAAAATCAAATGGGCCTTTAATGATACTTTTACAGAGAAGGTGACAATATGGGCTGACGAGGAAGAAGCTAATTCATACCCGTACCTTTGCAGATAAGGTGGACATATTGACTGACGAGGAAGGTAATTCATACTCGTACCTTTACAGAGAAGGTGACCATATGGGCTGACGAGGAAGTCCAGTGGGGTGCACACCACCTCCGTGCCGTTCTTGTCGAAACATTTGACGTCGTTTCCTGGAAGAAAATGTTACTACGTGCAATGTAATTATGTCTAATCCGTCCAAATACCACCACTAATTAAATCTACTTTCGCTTTCTTTTAAAAACATACATTCGTGGATACGCAGGGTAGCCACATCTCTCTATCTCGATACAAGTGTCGCTTTCCAACATTATTCCGCGCTCCGCGTGTATACGAATGTAGAGATTCCTGTTTAACCTGGGCGCATGGGTGTTTTATTTATAGAATGGGATTTTTTTGGAGGATTAAAAGTCGAAATGTGACCGGAGGCCGAGTCCGGTAAAAGGTGTAGTTGGGAATTTCAATTTCGTTTATTGTCGTTATTAACATTATGTCAATAATGTTTATTTTTGGTTTGTGATAAGCTATGCTAGTGAGGGCGTGTTTAAAGCAAATTATTGCATGCGTTGGTGTGAGGGCGTTTTCAAAGCAAATTATGTGTATGCGTTGGGCGTGATTATAATGATGAGTTAGGCTGTCTTGGCTTTCCGTCTGCATACGTATACTGAAGCTGGAGTTGCTTTACACCACCCGGTATCAACTTAAGATGTAAGTGAAATAGACTTTTTTACCATCGTTTAAGGCAAATCATTGACATGGCATTGCGTTGGTGTGTCTATGACGATGAGTTACGGCGTGTGTAAAGCAAATTATTGACATGCATTTGTGTGCCTATGTTCATGAGTAGGGCTGTTTAAAGCAAATTATGGGCATGCGTTGGGTGAGGCTATGGTGATTAATGAAGGCTTGTTTAAAGCCAGTTATTGTCATGCGTTGGGCGGGGCTGTCTGTGATCATTAGTTAGGGCGTGTTTAAAGCCAATTATGTGCATGTGTTTGGTTGTGATGGTGGTCATGATGATGATGATGATGAGTTAGGGTTAGACTATACTCACTGTTTGGAATTCCGTCTGTATAAGTTATACTGCATGAAGCTAGAGTTGCGTGACTTCACCTGGTATTTTACTTCCGATGTATATGTATATATTTCTACCATCGTTTTAATGCACATTATTGACATGCGATGGGTGTTGCTATGGTGATGAGTTAGGATGTTATAGTTAATAATTGACGTTCGTTGAATGTGGCAATTATGATGAGTTAGGTCGCGTTTGAAGTAAATTATTGTTATACGTTGGTGATGAGTTAGGGCGTGGCTATACTCGCCGGTTGGCTTGCCGTCTGTATAAATTATACTGAAGTTGGAATTATCACATTGTGAGTCACTCGGCATTTTACTTCCCATGTAAGTGATATACACTCATCGATCTTCGCTCTAAGGAAATAAATTAGCATGCTTTGGGCGTGGCTATGATGATGAATAAGGGCGTGGCTATACTCACCGGTTGGCTTTCCGTCTGTATAAGTTATATTGAAGCTGGATTGGTCACATTGCGTGATATCACCCGGTATTTGACTTCCGATGTAAGTGATATACACTGGTCGACCATTGCTTGTTGATTCGATGTGAATGACGGACGGTCGGTCGGGCGTGGCCACTTCTAATGTGTCGTGTAAGGCTGGTCCTGGATGGGGCGTGGTATATGATATGTATACTTCAACCCTACCGCATTCCACAGTCGTCTGGAAAAATGAAGATATCGTTACACATGCATGTGCATTGTTAACCCTTTACCCAACAAACCGGCCAAAACCGGCCAAATAAAGCTTCAACAGCCTAAAATATATCCGGTCTGTCTCAATAGAACCATACAAATATGGATATCATTGGACCGGCTCCTTGACCACATTGTGATAGTTACAGTTATACCCTGTGCCAATGCATTCTATTATATATGCGAGTCGACCATAGGTCGCCTCGCATATATAAGAGAATGCATTGGCCTAAAAAAAATCTTTTTTTAACACTTTTTACCATTTTTTCTTACATTCTTTAACAATTTTATAATTTTTAATGTGTTAAGCCAATGCATTCTCTTATATATGCGAGGCGACCTATGGTCGACTCGCATATATAAGAGAATGCATTGGCACAGGGCCCTTCTGTTGGGTAAAGGGTTAATAAACCAACATTGCAGCGGTAATATAAACAAGCGATTATAGTTGGTACAATAATAATAATTATGCTTATAAAGCACCCGATCCCTACAATGATATACGCTACAGTGGGAAATCTGTTTTATAAGTTAGGCCCTGGCATCGTTAATAAGATCTGATATTTATAGCCTAAGGTCCACACTCCGTCCGCTGTCACCACTAACATTGTTAACAAAGGGAGCTATAACTCTATTATATAACGAACTTCAAACTATATAACGGATTTGTCTGATACATTTTACAACACCACAAGTGAGCAACTTAAATATGACTTCTTCGAAAGAAAAAACGCTCTTTAAAATCGATTATTTACAATACGCTCTTTAACATCACTTCTTCGATTAAAAAATCGTTCTTTAAAATCGATTTTTTACAACACGGTCTTTAACCCTTTCAGTGCCAGGTCCGATTTTTATATCAACCCATATACCCTGTGCCAATGCATTATCTTAAATATGCGAGTCGACCATAGGTCGCCTCGCATATATAAGAGAATGCATTGGCCTAACAAATTTTCATCATTTGTTATTATTTTTTACAATTTTTTTTACAATTTTAATAAAACAAATTTATATTCTTTAACAGACTTATTTTTTAGGTTTAGTGCCAGGGAATCTTACGTTTTGCATGGGTATCAAAATTATTACTATGAATACTTGGTGATAGTTTTGAGTTATAACATGCCCCTAAGGTTTTATACAGTTTTGTTTTTAAATTCGCTATAGCATGCTTAAGCATACCCAAAACAATTCAACCTAAAAAAAACAATATAAAAAAAAACATTTTTTTATTTTTTAGGGCCGATTTTACAGACCGTAAATTAGGGCCGATGAGATGGCACTGAAAGGGATAACATCACTTCTTAAAAAATGTGTTCTTAAAAAAACACTCTTTAAAAATGTTGACAATGTTGGCGGTGCCAGTATGTAGGGAGATATCGGATCTCAATGTTAGCGGTGCCAGTATATAGGGGGATATCGGATCTCAATGTTAGCGGTGCCAGTATATAGGGGGATATCGGGGGATATAGGGGGATATCGGATCTCAATGTTAGCGGTGCCAGTATATAGGGGGATATCGCGGGATATAGGGGGATATCGGATCTCAATGTTAGCGGTGCCAGTATATAGGGGGATATCGGGGGATATAGGGGGATATCGGATCTCAATGTTAGCGGTGCCAGTATATAGGGGGTATCGGATCTCAATGTTAGCGGTGTCAGTATATAGGGGGATATCGGATCTCAATGTTAGCGGTGCCAGTATATAGGGGATATCGGATCTCAATGTTAGCGGTGCCAGTATATAGGGGGCTATCGGATCTCAATGTTAGCGGTGCCAGTATGCCTAACATTTCTAACAGATTTATGCTGGTAGCGCTTACCAGTGTAAGGATAAGGTGTATAAAGCTCTAAACACGCTGACATAAGATGCACTAAGCGCTTCAATATCATTACACCAATAGTTGAGCAGCCATTTTACAGAATATTCACCAAACTGCAAGATAGAGTTAAGTCCCCTCCCTACGCTGGTCTGATCGCCGTCATCATGTATAATTTCGTAATTAAATTTTTTTTTAATTATTAAATGTTTTGTCAGTTACAATTCATTCTGGCTCGATCGAGACAACTTTCAAATCAATATGGGCAGTTCGGTTTCTCAGAATTAGGCAGAATGAATTGTAACCGACAAGAGTGATTTCCTCACATTCGGTGTACATGATGGTAGTGTTCAGTCCGGCCATTTCAATTATGGGTACGACGACACCGTCACCACGAGGACAAGTACAGTAATGCCCTAAATAATCAACTCCTTAACCACAGCAGAATTGTGGGTAATTTTTCAGGATTAAGTCGGAAATATGGCTTGTTGCCAATCATCGGAAAGCTCTCACTAAGATTATTTCGGGCATTACTGCGACTTGTTCGAGAGGGACACTTTGGCGCGATATTTGAACAGTATATATGAATCTACAGTGACATGTTGCTCAATCGGTCTAGCCACTGTTACGCACAGTTCAATAGACCACCGGCGGACGACGAATTCATATTCTGTGTTAACAACATCATATACATAAGCCGAAGCACTCAACTGTCGAGTTCCCCAAATATGTGTTGTAATCCGCGTTCAGATGTGTGATATTATCCGCGTTCAATGTGTGTTATAATGTGTGTTATAATGTGCGTTATAATGTGTGTTATAATGTGATGTGTGTTATAATGTGTGTTATAATGTGTGTTATTGTGTGTGCTACAATGTGTGTTATAATGTGTGTTATAATGTGTGTTCAAATGTGTTTCGATAACGGTAGACGCGAGTTAATATTTTCAAATTTTCCTAACCGTTGTTCTTTTCAATTTGGGTTCTTTATTTTCGAAGCAGTGTGTAGGTGAGAACAAAGAAGTTTCTACAGAAATGACAATCGACGCTTGTGGTTAGCTACATAATTCGCCTTATGTTAGTACATTAACCCTTTACCCAACAGAAGGGCCCTGTGCCAATGCATTCTCTTATATATGCGAGTCGACCATAGGTCGCCTCGCATATATAAGAGAATGCATTGGCTTAACACATTAAAAATTATAAAATTGTTAAAGAATGTAAGAAAAAATGGTAAAAAGTGTTAAAAAAAGATTTTGTTTAGGCCAATGCATTCTCTTATATATGCGAGGCGACCTATGGTCGACTCGCATATATAAGAGAATGCATTGGCACAGGGCTAACTGTAACTATCACAATGTGGTCAAGGAGCCGGTTCCAATGATATCCATATTTGTATGGTTCTATTGAGACAGACGGAAGATATTTTAGGCTGTTGCAGCTTTATTTGGCCGGTTTTGGCCGGTTTGTTGGGTAAAGGGTTAAGTAAGGGTGAGAAGATAATAATTGTTCTTTACCACAATCAATCGAGTCGAAGGCGATATTTATTCTGGTAAAGAACTATTTGCGTGCTCTGACCGACTTAAAGCACAATTGATCCCACATAATGCAATCAACTGATTTGACCACGACGCATAATCCGTGCGCTGGCCGCGATTGAACACAATAGCCCAACAACGTGACTAACATCAACTGATCGCCGTTGAATGTGAACACGGACTGGTCCCACTTTGAAGCGTCCGTGCTATTGGTCTGTTACGAGGTGTGTGGCTAACAATGGGATAATCACTGAACTATTCCTTCGCCAGCCTATGGAATTTGTGTGCTTTACCAAAAATCAGGGAACGATTGCAACAATTGGATTGTGCTCTAATGTCAGTCGTCGATTGGTTGTTGTCGGTCCCGTGATGCTCACCACTATCACAATAGTATTCGTAACTACAGTTGATTGGTTGTTGTGGCGTCACGTGATACTCACCACTATTCCTGTATTATTTGTGTTGGGTGGAATGACAGCAGTGACGATGGTTGACTGGTTTGTGTTGTTTATTTCATAATGATTCGTCTCACCTTGTGACACCCATCGTGAAGCTGAAATGAATAGAATGACATCAACATTAAAGTGCATCCATTGCGTTCGCGATGGACACAGCGCCCGGGAAACATGATAAAACGTGTGTTAAAGACATACTGTGGACTTGCTTCAGTGACTAAAACCGAAAAGTTAGTATCCAAACAGTATCTCCACTACAAGAACATATAGCAATCAAATGATGCTGTCTAAATTGTCAACTGCATCGACTTTACAGTTTTATAGAACGCAACGTTGAACTACTACTATTTTGATATCAAATGTCTGAAAATAACTTATTTTGGTCTGATTATTTTATTATTCCGCTATGAAAACCTCAGCGGAATGTTTCACATCACTTTAAACCTTTCAGTGCCAGGGGCCGATGAATTTACGGTCTGTAAAATCGGCCCTAAAACAAATAATTGGGGTTGAATTTTTTTTGGGTATACTTAAGCAAGCTATAGCGAATTTAAAAACAAACTGGATAAAACCTTAGGGGCATGTTATAACTCAAAACTATACCAAGTATTCATAGTAATAATTTTGATGCCCATGAAAAACGTAAGATTCCCTGGCACTAAACCTACAAAATAAGTCTGTTAAAGAATATAAGAAAAAAATATTAAAATTGTAAAAAATAATAACAAATGATGAAAAATTGTTAGGCCAATGCATTCTCTTATATATGCGAGGCGACCTATGGTCGACTCGCATATATAAGAGAATGCATTGGCACGGGGTATATGGGTTGATACAAAATTCGGACCTGGCACTGAAAGGGTTAAACCATTATTACCAAAACGAACATGTGTAAGATGTTCAGATCGTCGGGAATACGGACATCTGGGTAATAATTCTAAATTAAGGCATCATTGTGAGAACACGCGAGTTGTCCGCCAATAATCTATTACTTCAAAATCATGGAGACAGTTGGGACTCAGGACTCACAATGACCCCCATGTTCATAATTTGAGCAAATATTAACTGTCTTTGTTAGAAATCTATTTCAAGACAATGGCTAATGAATTTATGTATGAGTCATTGTTCCATGCATACCGTCTTAATCACATTTCATGTGTCGTCATTCGTTCCCTCTTTCATCTCACGATTCATTAGCAGATATCATGATGACCAATCAAAGTAAATAATAGTGGAGACAAAGAACTGTTTATGGTAGGATCATTTTGTGTTAATATTATTTGGGACTTGCTTTTAGACTAGAGAGTGAGTAACATCTCTAAAACGTGTAACGTGACTCCACGCAGCGCCCTCCCCGCTATCACTGCGATGTGTATAGATCACTGCCACAAGGATGGTACTTTGCGGACCGATACGTCTATTTTTACGTACCACTTTTAGTTACTATCTTGATTAATCAACTTAGCTATCTTGATTAATCAACTTAGCTACCTTGATTAATCAACTTAGCTACCTTGATTAATCAACTTAGCTACCTTGATTAATCAACTTAACTATCTTGATTAATCAACTTAGCTATTTTCAGTGATCAACTTAGCTATCCTGATTAATCAAGTTAGTTATTTTAATTAACAACATATTATCTTGATCTTGATTAATTGTTTTTGTTTGCACAATCCATTCTTAGGTTATTGCTCTTTGTTCATATCGAAAAGTTGACATGTGTCTGTCCGCACGAATGTCTGAACCTCAATCTGAATCTCAATCTGAATGGAATTGCTGGTGTTAATGCTTCAAGACCCACTTAATTTTGGAGTCCCCGATTATTTTTTTATAGTACCTTGAAATATACGGTTTTAATAACAATATATGCCATAAAATATTATTAAAATACTATAATTCATCATAGTTTGAAACGTCTGTGTCTCAGAAGATGCCCATATAGAAATAGAAAACATAGCCGAAATCATAGAAATATTCCCCCGTTATGACCCCCAGAATCAACAGAAATCCGACTAAAAATGTATTTTCAATGGAAGGGGAATAACTCTATCTTTAAGATATAGTGTTATTCCCTCTCCATTGAAAATAAAACACTTTGAACTGAAAAATAGATGAAAGTTAAGTACACAAAAAGTCGGTAACTCAACAAAAACAACATGTTCACAGTTTATTACGCCGGATAAGTTGATAATACAATGCTTTGGAGCTTACTCTTTCAAATGGTATATAATATGGCACATATGTTAGTAAAAGGCGTATCGTGGACCCACGGCGACTCAGCTGGTAAGGTGCATGGGGCCAATTCAACTTATGATGACATCCAACGCCCATGAGTAAACTCAACTCATGACAATCACTGGGTCATGTGATTGCGATAACTCACCTCGACATGCGCTTTTATGCACTTCGTCCAATATGCTGTCCAATTCGTCGAAATTATTAATGGCCGACACGTGTGTACATTGCGGGGGCGTGGATACCGCATTCAGTTCGTCGAAGTTTGGTAAACCTATCCCAAGAGAGAATATAATTATCCCAGAATCCTTTGCCCGTTGAGCGGCCTTCAGTGTCTCACTGGGAACGTCCGATTCGCCGTCCGTTATGAGTAGGATCAGCTTTACTGCGTCATCACGTGACCCTGCATTCGACTGGAACACGCGAGTTGTTGTCAAATCGAGAGCTGCAGCCGTGTTGGTTTTCTCCTTGTCGTAAATCATGTCGTCAATAGCAGCATAGATGTTAGATTTATTGTAATGGGTGTTGAGGTAAAATTCTACGTTTGCGCTTCTACTGAATTTCACCATGGCTAGCCTCGTGTTATATTCGCCTACGTTAAGAAGGGCTGTGGCGTTCTTTAGAAAGTCCTTTACGATGACGAAATTCGGAAACGTGATACTTCCAGATGCGTCAACGACAAAGGCTATGTCGATTTTCGTGTCACAGTTCTCTGCAAGTAAGATATAAAAAAAACTATTCAGTGATATAGGCATACACATAGAATCACTGAAATGCCTCTGGATACATGTATTTGACAACCGAAGCTATTGTATATGTTATGTCATGTTATATGCAAATTACATTTATATGCACTGTTTGATATATGGTATAAAAGGAGAGTGAATGGTTAGTGTGCCAGCCCCCCTACCACATCTGACGTCACTATTCAATACAATGAGTTTGATTAAAACGTATTTTAAATGTACTCAATCTGATTCGATGGTCCCCATATAATCAGATTCCAAAAACAACAACATATTTAGAAATTCTGCTTCAGTTATCAGAATCGAATAATTGCCCAAAAATAATGCTACCCACTGTCAACTATAGTATAAAATTGCCCGAAATTGTGTTGTTGTTGTTGTTCGACGAAATTTGGTCTTATTATCAACACAAAGCCTCTTGATTTTACAGTTATCCATCTTCATCCGCAACTTTGTCTGAGACCATCGACTTTTTACTGGGCCACTATTAACCCTTTACCCAACAAACCGGCCAAAACCGGCCAAATAAAGCTTCAACAGCCTAAAATATCTTTGGTCTGTCTCAATAGAACCATACAAATATGGATATCATTGGAACCGGCTCCTTGACCACATTGTGATAGTTACAGTTATGCCCTGTGCCAATGCATTCTCTTATATATGCGAGTCGACCATAGGTCGCCTCGCATATATAAGAGAATGCATTGGCCTAAAAAAAATCTTTTTTTAACACTTTTTACCATTTTTTCTTACATTCTTTAACAATTTTATAATTTTTAATGTGTTAAGCCAATGCATTCTCTTATATATGCGAGGCGACCTATGGTCGACTCGCATATATAAGAGAATGCATTGGCACAGGGCCGTTCTGTTGGGTAAAGGGTTAAGTATCGATAGTGAAAAATAATAGATTTTAAAAATTGATATGTAATCACTCTGAGGTCTGATAGGTGGGACTCGAATCAAATAGTTTTTACCCCCGAATCCAAATAAATAGTAATTGAGTGGCGCTTAATCGGATTATGCATCTTTAACGGTAGATAAAATACAGAGATGTTGGGATTAGATGACACATATTTGTCACTAAGGTGGACTCGCGCTCCCCACAATACATAAAATCTATAAAAACTTGTTACAGCACAATTTAAGTATAATCGATTTGGCATGCGCGATCAAGAGTCAGAGTGTAGTTTTGACCAATGTCTGGCAAGCGAAATATCGCCCCAGGCTACAGTTTTAGAACTATTACCCTGCAGCCTCGGTTAATAGTCTCGCTTGCTGTTCAACATTTCAAAAAACATCACTTCGTGAACATAATTCTCGCTATTCTATCCCAACATGGCGCATTTAAGACCCTGTGCCAATACATTTTCTTATATATGCGAGTCGACCATATGTCGCCTAGCATATATAAGAGAATGCATGGGCCTTACAGTTTTTTAACAATTTTTCATATATTTTTTAACAATTTTTATTATTGTTATCATTTTTTATCATTTTTGTTTTATTTTTTCTTATATTATTTAACAATTTTATCTTTTTTTTATCATTTTTTCTTACAACCTTTAACAATTTTTATCATTTTTTATCATTTTTTTCGTACATCAGTTACCAATTTTTATTATTTTTTCTTTCACTCTTTTACAATTTTTATCATTGTTTATCATCATTTCATACATTCTTTAACAATCATTTTTTCTTCAATTTTGTAACATTTATAAAAAAAAACTTTGTTAGGCCAATGCATTCTCTTATATATGCGAGGCTTCCTATGGTCGAATCGCATACATGTATATAAGAGAATGCATTGGCAGCGGGTTTTCGCAAAAATTCAGGAAGCTCCAGTGATGAAAGGGTCAATATGTGTGTATTACGCGCGCTCCGCGTGTATACTAATGTAGATATTCTTGTTTCGCATGGACGCATGGGTGTTTTATTTATAGAATGGGAATTTTTGGGAGGATTAAAAGTCGAACTGCGACCGGAGGCCGAGTCCGGTAAAAGGTGTAGTTGTGAATTTCAATTGTTTTATTGTCGTTAACATTATATGTCATATAATGTTGATTTTTGGTTTGTGATAAGCTATGCCAATTACAAATAAAAGAAATGAAAATGATAATTTGTAAGTCTTATATTTCAACTTTTATAGACATGCTTCTTCTGCAGCCTACTGGGGCTTGTGGTCGGAGACGGCCGAGTCGGCCACCGGTTCGTTAATTAGGTGCTGGTTGTTATTGTTATTTTAACGGAATTCTGAGTTGGTCATTCGCAAAACCAATATATTTTATATTCTATAATTACAATCATGGGTATATAGTATATGATCTTGAGCGTGTTACCATTTCCGACATTGATTTTCTTGTTATAGCTGACATAATTATCGGCTCACGCCAACAGGCGGATAAGACTTCGAAGAATTTAACCCTCGCGATAGTTCGCTTGCCGGGCAATGCTCAATACTACTATATGTGGCACGTGATCGCACTTCGTCCAATCAAACTACGGTATGGCCAACGTAGACAATAACCCTCGCTATTCGGTGTCAGACCGGTTTTCCGAAGACCTATTACTACGAAGGCCCACAACTCCGAAGACCAGATTCTGCTCATCTACGTGCGGCGACCTTCGTGGCATCGTATGTGGATGTGGAGGAGAATCACGTGATCGCATAAATCTCACACGCATAAAATAAGAAAGTCCGCCCAATTATTCACGAGTGGGCTAAAACCATGCCTCGTGTTCCCCATTTATCGTTTCTTTTACGAATGGAAGATAACCAAATGCACAAAAACGCAATAAGAACGCGACTGTTCCTCGGCGTGTCATTTTTATGCGAAGTTTTTGATGCGTCCGAACCTGAACGAAAATTGTGTCTGAACCTGAACAAAATCATCACGAATGTTGCGAATCCGAACCTGAACATTTTGAAATTTTCAAAGGTCGTTTTTCGGAGTTAGACAATAAAAATATCGCCGGTTTTGCATTCCGAAGATGTGTGGTGACCTAATCTACCCACAACAATACATAAATTTGCGGATGCATGAGCCCAGGGCCAGAAAAATACGAAAAAGCGAACATTTCGCCGCCTCGATAAAATTTCTAAAAATTATGACGACTTGACACGCCAAATACAACAATTCACATGCCTGTCATGCGAAAGGCGTGTTACGTATGTGTTGGGCATACAGATTCCTACATAACTGTTTCAAGGTGTATCATCAAAAGATGTCGTTGATTGCCGCTTGGAGACAATATATACACTTACCGTTTATCTGCTTAAGTGGGTGCCGCCATCTTGGAATGTCCGAACCTAAACGGGTATCCGACAGTGGATATGCCGAAAGCATATCACGAAGGCCTGATTTGGGGAGCGCATACATGGGAGGGGTCGCCCCCAATCGTTGGTCCGGGGGCTCCCTGGGCAGGAACACTGTGAATATTTGAATGCCTAGGAGGGATTTCCTGACGTTTACATGACAATTGACATGTTTTTTGGGGGCGGTCTTCCCTAGGGCCCCATTGACCCCGCCAATGGACTGTCAACTATTTAATAAGCGATAAAACATGATCTTCGGAGAATCGGACCTTCGGAGAATCGGACCTTCGGGGAATCGGCCTTATAGACCTTCGGAGTTATGGGCGTTCGGAGTTATAGGCCTTCGGAGTTATGGGCTTTCGGAGTTATGGGTCTTCGGAGTTATGGGATTTCGGAGAATCGGGACATCGGAGTTATGGGCTTTCGGAGAATCGGGGCGTCGGAGAATCGGACCTTCGGAGAATCGGACCTTCGGAGTTATGGGTCTTCGGAAAAACGCTACGTAACCCGCTATTCCGCCTCAGGGTCAGTAGGTCAATTATTACAAGTTGGTGAACGGTGCACGTATAAGGCCAAGGAAAGTGACACATAACAATAACCACTACATGTATAGGTCATGTACATGTATCAAGACGAATAAATATGGCATTTAAAATAACAATCTCAAACACCTTTCTGAATATTTACACTCACACATGCATTCGCGTTGTGGAACATGAATACAGGACGTTGGTTGGTCGAAATTACGTCACATGACGTCGATGGCTGACCCCAATTTGCATCCATTTTTGTGCAGACGCAACTTGCATCATTATTGTCAAGTCAAGAGAATAACGTGGGAAATGGACAATTAATACTCTTTTAATCTGCCAGTTGACTCGTATCGGCTGAATGTAAATATTTGACCCGCCATATCAAATCCAGTCGTAAGTCGGGATTTTTTTTACCCTGTGCCAATGCATTCTCTTATATATGCGAGGCGACCTATATACATTGGCCTAACAATTTTTTATCATTTTTTTTAAATAAATGTTTCTTAAATTTGTTAGGACATAAAATAAAAAAACATCCATTACCCTGCAGGGAGCCCCACACATATATATAAGCATATAGGAGAGTGTCGTCTGCTCATGTTTGTCTGGGCCTCTGTATGGGTGAAATTATAAAATTGTTAAAGAATACAAGAAAAAATTATTAAAATTGTAAAACATTGTTAGGCCAATGCATTCTCTTATATATGCGAGGCGACCTATGGTCGACTCGCATATATAAGAGAATGCATTGGCACAGGGTAAAAAGAAACCCGACTTAACACTGGATTTGATATGGCGGGTCACATATAAGAAATCGGTGGTGTTGATTTTGCTGTATTCCACAGAGTATGGATTCAAGTTGGTCTGACATTTTCATGGGTGGAACGCTTTCCATGGAAAGCAAGAAATCAACATCCATTTCTTAAATAGCCTCGTTCCCTGTATAAATTTCACCCACCTTTCTGAATAGCCTGGTTCCCCCTATAAATTCCATCCAACTTCCGGAATAGCTTGGGTGCTCGCTCTAAACTTCACGGACCTTTCGTTATAGCATCGGTGCCCACTATAAATTTCACATACCTTCAGGTATAGTCTGGTTCCCGGTATAAATTCTATCCTCCTTTGGGTATACCCTCGTTTCCGCTATAAATTTCACCCATCTTTCGGAATAGCCTGCATGGGTGCCCTCTGTGGTTTTCACCCGCCTTTCGGAATAGCATGGGTACCCTCTGTGAATTTCACCCAACTTGATATGAATAGCACCGTTCCCTCTATAAATTGCATCCCCCTTTCGAAATAGCCAGGTTCCCGCTATCAATTTCACCCACCTTCCAGAATAACCTGGCACCCGCTATCAATTGCACCTACCTTCGGAATAGGTGGGTGAGATTTTTGTTTTATATGTCATATTTATTCGTCGTGATACATGTACATGACATGAAGTGGTTATTGTTATCTGTCACACTGTCACTGTTCCTCGACCTAATACGTATATATGCACTTTTCTGAATAGCATGTGTACCCTATATAAATTCAACACATCTTTCCGAATAGCCTGGTACCCTCTATAAATTCAACACATTTTTCTGAATAGCATGTGTACCCTCTATAAATTCAACACATCTTCCGAATAGCCTGGTACCCTCTATAAATTCAACACATCTTTCTGAACAGCCTGGGTCCCCACCATAAATTTCACCAACCTTTCGGAATAGACTGGTTCCCGCTATAAATGTCACCCACCTTTCGGAATAGCATGCGTATCGGTTCTAAATTTCAGATAGTCCGTGTTTTGGTTAAACAGCATGGCCCACAGCATTGCCTGCTCGTCTATTCTCGCCGGAAGCACATCGAAGTGCTTGAGTTCTATGAAGAGCCGAGCGGCGAGGGCCGAATACAGGGGCTTGGTCAAGTCTGCCCAGGTCACCTTCGTCCAATCGATGGCAAATACGGTCCGTACCTTGCTGCAATAATGGGCTAGTCGTCCCGCGCATGATAACGTGGCGTTAAACTCAGCTTCATCGATCTAGGAGCAGAAATTATTCAATTATTAACCCTTTACCCAACAGAACGGCCCTGTGCCAATGCATTCTCTCATATATGCGAGTCGACCATAGGTCGCCTCGCATATATAAGAGAATGCATTGGCTTAACACATATTAAAGAAAAAATGGTAAAAAGTGTTAAAAAAAAGTTTTTTTTAGGCCAATGCATTCTCTTATATATGCGAGGCGACCTATGGTCGACTCGCATATATAAGAGAATGCATTGGCACAGGGCATAACTGTAACTATCACAATGTGCTCAATGAGCCGGTTCCAATGATACCCATATTATATATACTAAATACCCCATACTATATATACTAAATACCCCATACTATATATACTAAATACCCCATACTATATATACTAAATACCCCATACTATATATACTAAATACCCCATACTATATATACTAAATACCCCATACTATATATACTAAATACCCCATACTATATATACTAAATACCCCATACTATATATACTAAATACCCCATACTATATATACTAAATACCCCATACTATGTATACTAAATACCCCATACTATGTATACTAAATACCCAACAAACCGGCCCAATTAACATACTATATATACTAAATACCCAACAAACCGGCCCAATTAACATACTATATATACTAAATACCCAACAAACCGGCCCAATTAACATACTATATATACTAAATACCCAACAAACCGGCCCAATTAACATACTATATATACTAAATACCCAACAAACCGGCCCAATTAACATACTATATATACTAAATACCCAACAAACCGGCCCAATTAACATACTATATATACTAAATACCCAACAAACCGGCCCAATTAACATACTATATATACTAAATACCCAACAAACCGGCCCAATTAACATACTATATATACTAAATACCCAACAAACCGGCCCAATTAACATACTATATATACTAAATACCCAACAAACCGGCCCAATTAACATACTATATATACTAAATACCCAACAAACCGGCCCAATTAACATACTATATATACTAAATACCCAACAAACCGGCCCAATTAACATACTATATATACTAAATACCCAACAAACCGGCCCAATTAACATACTATATATACTAAATACCCAACAAACCGGCCCAATTAACATACTATATATACTAAATACCCAACAAACCGGCCCAATTAACATACTATATATACTTAATACCCAACAAACCGGCCCAATTAACATACTATATATACTAAATACCCAACAAACCGGCCATTATTAACATACTATGTATACTAAATACCCAACAAACCGGCCAAATTAACATACTATATATACTAAATACCCAACAAACCGGCCAAATTAACATACTATATATACTAAATACCCAACAAACCGGCCAAATTAACATACTATATATACTAAATACCCAACAAACCGGCCAAATAAACATACTATGTATACTAAATACCCAACAAACCGGCCAAATTAACATACTATGTATACTAAATACCCAACAAACCGGCCAAATTAACATACTATGTATACTAAATACCCAACAAACCGGCCAAATTAACATACTATGTATACTAAATACCCAACAAACCGGCCAAATTAACATACTATATATACTAAATACCCAACAAACCGGCCAAATTAACATACTATATATACTAAATACCCAACAAACCGGCCAAATTAACATACTATATATACTAAATACCCAACAAACCGGCCATTATTAACATACTATATATACTAAATACCCAACAAACCGCCCATTATTAACATACTATATATACTAAATACCCAACAAACCGGCCAAAAACATACTATATATACTAAATACCCAACAAACCGGCCATTATTAACATACTATGTATACTAAATACCCAACAAACCGGCCATTATTAACATACTATGTATACTAAATACCCAACAAACCGGCCAAATTAACATACTATATATACTAAATACCCAACAAACCGGCCAAATTAACATACTATATATACTAAATACCCAACAAACCGGCCAAATTAACATACTATATATACTAAATACCCAACAAACCGGCCATTATTAACATACTATATATACTAAATACCCAACAAACCGGCCAAAAACATACTATATATACTAAATACCCAACAAACCGGCCATTATTAACATACTATGTATACTAAATACCCAACAAACCGGCCATTATTAACATACTATGTATACTAAATACCCAACAAACCGGCCATTATTAACATACTATGTATACTAAATACCCAACAAACCGGCCAAATTAACATACTATATATACTAAATACCCAACAAACCGGCCATTATTAACATACTATGTATACTAAATACCCAACAAACCGGCCATTATTAACATACTATGTATACTAAATACCCAACAAACCGGCCAAATTAACATACTATATATACTAAATACCCAACAAACCGGCCATTATTAACATACTATGTATACTAAATACCCAACAAACCGGCCAAATTAACATACTATATATACTAAATACCCAACAAACCGGCCAAATTAACATACTATATATACTAAATACCCAACAAACCGGCCATTATTAACATACTATATATACTAAATACCCAACAAACCGGCCAAATTAACATACTATATATACTAAATACCCAACAAACCGGCCAAATTAACATACTATATATACTAAATACCCAACAAACCGGCCAAATTAACATACTATGTATACTAAATACCCAACAAACCGGCCATTATTAACATACTATATATACTAAATACCCAACAAACCGGCCAAATTAACATACTATATATACTAAATACCCCATACTATGTATACTAAATACCCCATACTATATATACTAAATACCCCATACTATATATACTAAATACCCAACAAACCGGCCAAATTAACATACTATATATACTAAATACCCAACAAACCGGCCATTATTAACATACTATATATACTAAATACCCAACAAACCGGCCAAATTAACATACTATATATACTAAATACCCAACAAACCGGCCAAATTAACATACTATGTATACTAAATACCCAACAAACCGGCCATTATTAACATACTATGTATACTAAATACCCAACAAACCGGCCATTATTAACATACTATATATACTAAATACCCAACAAACCGGCCAAATTAACATACTATATATACTAAATACCCAACAAACCGGACAAATTAACATACTATATATACTAAATACCCAACAAACCGGCCAAATTAACATACTATATATACTAAATACCCAACAAACCGGACAAATTAACATACTATATATACTAAATACCCAACAAACCGGACAAATTAACATACTATATATACTAAATACCCAACAAACCGGCCATTATTAACATACTATATATACTAAATACCCAACAAACCGGACATTATTAACATACTATGTATACTAAATACCCAACAAACCGGCCAAATTAACATACTATATATACTAAATACCCAACAAACCGGCCAAATTAACATACTATATATACTAAATACCCAACAAACCGGCCATTATTAACATACTATATATACTAAATACCCAACAAACCGGACAAATTAACATACTATATATACTAAATACCCAACAAACCGGCCATTATTAACATACTATATATACTAAATACCCAACAAACCGGACAAATTAACATACTATATATACTAAATACCCAACAAACCGGCCAAATTAACATACTATATATACTAAATACCCAACAAACCGGCCAAATTAACATACTATGTATACTAAATACCCAACAAACCGGCCATTATTAACATACTATGTATACTAAATACCCAACAAACCGGCCAAATTAACATACTATATATACTAAATACCCAACAAACCGGCCAAATTAACATACTATATATACTAAATACCCAACAAACCGGCCAAATTAACATACTATATATACTAAATACCCAACAAACCGGCCATTATTAACATACTATGTATACTAAATACCCAACAAACCGGCCAAATTAACATACTATATATACTAAATACCCAACAAACCGGCCATTATTAACATACTATATATACTAAATACCCAACAAACCGGCCATTATTAACATACTATGTATACTAAATACCCAACAAACCGGCCATTATTAACATACTATATATACTAAATACCCAACAAACCGGCCATTATTAACATACTATGTATACTAAATACCCAACAAACCGGCCATTATTAACATACTATGTATACTAAATACCCAACAAACCGGCCATTATTAACATACTATGTATACTAAATACCCAACAAACCGGCCAAATTAACATGCTATATATACTAAATACCCAACAAAC
This sequence comes from Siphonodentalium dalli, assembly GCA_032622095.1. Lineage (NCBI taxonomy): Eukaryota > Metazoa > Mollusca > Scaphopoda > Gadilida > Siphonodentaliidae > Siphonodentalium > Siphonodentalium dalli. The sequence continues at coordinate 158,952,075 of CP136068.1, read as the reverse complement.
CGGCCATTATTAACATACTATATATACTAAATACCCAACAAACCGCCCATTATTAACATACTATATATACTAAATACCCAACAAACCGCCCATTATTAACATACTATGTATACTAAATACCCAACAAACCGGCCAAATTAACATGCTATATATACTAAATACCCAACAAACCGGCCAAATTAACATACTATATATACTAAGTACCCAACAAACCGGCCATTATTAACATACTATATATACTAAATACCCAACAAACCGGCCATTATTAACATACTATATATACTAAATACCCAACAAACCGGCCAAATTAACATACTATATATACTAAATACCCAACAAACCGGCCAAATTAACATACTATATATACTAAATACCCAACAAACCGGCCAAATTAACATACTATATATACTAAATACCCAACAAACCGGCCAAATTAACATACTATATATACTAAATACCCAACAAACCGGCCAAATTAACATACTATATATACTAAATACCCAACAAACCGGCCAAATTAACATACTATATATACTAAATACCCAACAAACCGGCCAAAAACATACTATATATACTAAATACCCAACAAACCGGCCAAATTAACATACTATATATACTAAATACCCAACAAACCGGCCATTATTAACATACTATGTATACTAAATACCCAACAAACCGGCCATTATTAACATACTATGTATACTAAATACCCAACAAACCGGCCAAATTAACATACTATATATACTAAATACCCAACAAACCGGCCAAATTAACATACTATATATACTAAATACCCAACAAACCGGCCAAATTAACATACTATATATACTAAATACCCAACAAACCGGCCAAATTAACATACTATATATACTAAATACCCAACAAACCGGCCAAATTAACATACTATGTATACTAAATACCCAACAAACCGGCCATTATTAACATACTATGTATACTAAATACCCAACAAACCGGCCAAATTAACATACTATATATACTAAATACCCAACAAACCGGCCAAATTAACATACTATATATACTAAATACCCAACAAACCGGCCATTATTAACATACTATGTATACTAAATACCCAACAAACCGGCCATTATTAACATACTATGTATACTAAATACCCAACAAACCGGCCAAATTAACATACTATATATACTAAATACCCAACAAACCGGCCAAATTAACATACTATATATACTAAATACCCAACAAACCGGCCAAATTAACATACTATATATACTAAATACCCAACAAACCGGCCAAATTAACATACTATATATACTAAATACCCAACAAACCGGCCAAATTAACATACTATATATACTAAATACCCAACAAACCGGCCATTATTAACATACTATGTATACTAAATACCCAACAAACCGGCCATTATTAACATACTATGTATACTAAATACCCAACAAACCGGCCAAATTAACATACTATGTATACTAAATACCCAACAAACCGGCCATTATTAACATACTATATATACTAAATACCCAACAAACCGGCCATTATTAACATACTATGTATACTAAATACCCAACAAACCGGCCATTATTAACATACTATGTATACTAAATACCCAACAAACCGGCCAAATTAACATACTATGTATACTAAATACCCAACAAACCGGCCAAATTAACATACTATATATACTAAATACCCAACAAACCGGCCAAATTAACATACTATATATACTAAATACCCAACAAACCGGCCAAAAACCCCCAAATAAAGCTTCTACAGCCTAAAATATCTTCGGTCTGTCTCAATAACACCATACAAATATGGATATCATTGGAACCGGTTCATTGACCACATTGTGACGGTTACAGTTATGCCCTGTGCCAATGCATTCTCTTATATATGCGAGTCGACCATATGTCGCCTCGCATATATAAGAGAATGCATTGGCCTAAAAACATTCTTTTTTTAACACTTTTTTACCATTTTTTCTTACATTCTTTAACAATTTTATAATATTTTCTTAAATTTTTTAACAATTTTTATAATATTTTTCTACATTCTTTGACAATTTTATCATTGTTAATATGTGTTAAGCCAATGCATTATCTTATATATGCGAGGCGACCTATGGTCGACTCGCATATATAAGAGAATGCATTGACACAGGGCCGTTCTGTTGGGTAAAGGGTTGGCATACTATATATACTAAATACTCATTGACGAGTGATTATCATTGATGCGAAACCTCAAATACTGAAGAATGCCCATTCTGATAGTAATGCCTTTTTTGGGGAATTTTACTCCTTGTCTTACTTTACTATGTTATTCAATTTCTACACTCATTATACATGAAATGGAAATATCACCATGATAATATACATAGACCTAGCAATTTATACAAAATAACCGAACCGTCCTGTCATTCAAAAACCAACATGGAGCTGTTGTGCAGGGTATGCGCTACCCACTTGCCAAATTTGGCAATGGCAAAAATAATTCACATTTGGCAAAAAATATTTTCATTTGGCAAAAGTTTTGGCAAGTCACTTTTTAATTCCTCAAGAAAGTTGAACAATATTGGTCAATCAATACCATTAATTTCAGGAAACTCTTACAAAATAATTATATTAGTGGTGTTTTATATGGTTTAGGAAAAGTTAACACCTCAATTAAGATGCAGATAATCTCGTAGCATTAGTACCGACGGTTGAAGTGATTACTAGTATTTACTGTGGTGGTGGTGGTGGTGGTGGTGGTGGTTGTATAGCTAATCCTCCTGTGATGTGCCTTCTGGTGAAGCAACCATTCTGTCATTGTATAGTTCGGCGATTGGCTTATTGTTATATGATAAACCACTTACTTCTTTGATAATAAAAAAGTCGTTCAAACTGCGAGTGTCGACACATAAGACTTAAGGTTTCAGAAAATGGTACTAGCAGAGATAGCATTTGGCAAATGCTAAAATAATTTGGCAAATAATATTTTCATTTGGCTACTTTATTTGGCAAAAGTTAATTTCGGTCCAGCGCAGACACTGCTGTTGTGAAGTGTGATACGCCAATTTCCCCATGACTTTGCGGAGGCCAGACCCATCTATATATGTAAGTATAAATTATGTTAGTTTTCTTATTATATGTTTTAAGTGGTTAAATTACAATAAAACATCAATTATTCAACTATCCTGGATAGTTTTATACATATAACAGCATGGAAGATATTACAGCTCAAATTTACTATATACAGACAGAAAACTATAACATTTTAGAGTTATCTCCCTTTAGTTGGCAGGAGTTATTGCCCTTGACTTCGCTGAAAGTTGGTGGTTTGATTTGTCGCCCACATACCAGAATTGATCCACACATATTTCCCCAAAACACTTCTCAGCTGTTCATTGATGACGAATTGTACACTGTCGTTAAAGTGACGCATTTTGATTTGAGTGATTCAATGTACACTCTGAGGTGCGTTGCATGTGATGCACGGTCCGTACAGTATGCGATGTGATTCAATGTACACTCTGATGTGCATTGCATGCGCGGTCCGTACAGTGTGTGGTGTGATTCAATGTACACTCTGAGGTGCATTGCATGCGCGGTCCGTACAGTATGCGATGTGATTCAATGTACACTCTGATGTGCATTGCATGCGCGGTCCGTACAGTGTGTGGTGTGATTCAATGTACACTCTGAGGTGCGTTGCATGTGATGCACGGTCCGTACAGTATGCGATGTGATTCAATGTACACTCTGATGTGCATTGCATGCGCGGTCCGTACAGTGTGTGGTGTGATTCAATGTACACTCTGATGCGCATTGCATGCGCGGTCCGTACAGTGTGTGGTGTGATTCAATGTACACTCTGATGCGCATTGCATGCGCGGTCCGTACAGTGTGTGGTGTGATTCAATGTACACTCTGATGCGCATTGCATGCGCGGTCCGTACAGTGTGTGGTGTGATTCAATTTACACTCTGAGGTGCGTTGCATGTGATGTGCGGTCCGTACAGTATGCGATGTGATTCAATGTATACTCTGATGTGCATTGCATGCGCGGTCCGTACAGTGTGTGGTGTGATTCAATGTACACTCTGATGTGCATTGCATGCGCGGTCCGTACAGTGTGTGGTGTGATTCAATGTACACTCTGATGTGCATTGCATGCGCGGTCCGTACAGTGTGTGGTGTGATTCAATGTACACTCTGATGCGCATTGCATGCGCGGTCCGTACAGTGTGTGGTGTGATTCAATGTACACTCTGATGCGCATTGCATGCGCGGTCCGTACAGTGTGTGGTGTGATTCAATTTACACTCTGAGGTGCGTTGCATGTGATGTGCGGTCCGTACAGTATGCGATGTGATTCAATGTTCACTCTGATGTGCATTGCATGCGCGGTCCGTACAGTGTGTGGTGTGATTCAATGTACACTCTGATGTGCATTGCATGCGCGGTCCGTACAGTGTGTGGTGTGATTCAATGTACACTCTGATGTGCATTGCATGCGCGGTCCGTACAGTGTGTGGTGTGATTCAATGTACACTCTGAGGTGCGTTGCATGTGATGTGCGGTCCGTACAGTATGCGATGTGATTCAATGTACACTCTGATGTGCATTGCATGCGCGGTCCGTACAGTGTGTGGTGTGATTCAATGTACACTCTGATGCGCATTGCATGCGCGGTCCGTACAGTGTGTGGTGTGATTCAATGTACACTCTGATGCGCATTGCATGCGCGGTCCGTACAGTGTGTGGTGTGATTCAATTTACACTCTGAGGTGCGTTGCATGTGATGTGCGGTCCATACATTGTGTGGTGTGATTCAATGTACACTCTGATGTGCATTGCATGCGCGGTCCATACATTGTGTGGTGTGATTCAATGTACACACTGAGGTGCACTGCGCGTGATGCACGGTCCGTACAGTGTGTGGTGTGATTCAATGTACACTCTGAGGTGTGCTGTATGTGATGCACGGTCCGTATATTGTGCGGTGTGATTCAATGTACACTCTGATGTGCATTGCATGCGCGGTCCGTACATTGTGTGGTGTGATTCAATGTACACTGAGGTGCGCTGCATGTGGTGCACGGTGTGACTGTACGTGTGTGTTGTCGACACAGTGATGTACTATCATTCACAGTGCGTGCTTTGGAACATTCAGCGGTGCAGAAGGGCGTAGACACAGTTATGCATTGTCCTATAGAGTGTTATTTAGAACATTCAGTGAAGTTCTTGCATCTGCACAGATGTAGATGGGCGATGTAATTGTGATGGAATGTTCTTGTGTATATATTGTTGTGATGGAATGTGTTGTTTTTTATAGTGGGATGATTATGTGTAGTTGGAGTGAATAAAATCCGTCAGCACGACGATGCAACGTACTATCCTATAATTATAATATGGGAATTGTTATGCTTGGGAATATTTGGGATATATAGGATATTACGCGGTATTAGGGGAAATCATGGATGGTAAATAAAGTTTCTAATTGGGAAATAGAGGTTCGAGGTAGAACAATGGAGCTGGGTTTAACGACGGTAAGCAATCTACCTTATCAGGAATGAGATCAGTTCTGGGTAAACAATCTACCTTATCAGGAATGAGATCAGTTCTGGGTAAACAATCTACCTTATCAGGAATGAGATCAGTTCTGGGTAAACAATCTGCCTTATCAGGAATGAGATCAGTTCTGGGTAAACAATCTACCTTATCAGGAATGAGATCAGTTCTGGGTAAACAGTCTACCTTATCAGGAATGAGATCAGTTCTGGGTAAACAATCTACCTTATCAGGAATGAGATCAGTTCTGGGTAAACAGTCTACCTTATCAGGAATGAGATCAGTTCTGGGTAAACAATCTACCTTATCAGGAATGAGATCAGTTCTGGGTAAACAGTCTACCTTATCAGGAATGAGATCAGTTCTGGGTAAACAGTCTACCTTATCAGGAATGAGATCAGTTCTGGGTAAACAGTCTACCTTATCAGGAATGAGATCAGTTCTGGGTAAACAATCTACCTTATCAGAAATGAGATCAGTTCTGGATAAACAATCTACCTTATCAGGAATGAGATCGGTTCTGGGTAAACAGTCTACCTTATCAGGAATGAGATCAGTTCTGGGTAAACAGTCTACCTTATCAGGAATGAGATCAGTTCTGGGTAAACCCGACTTGCATAGCTACGCAATACTAGGTCTGGAGAAAATCATGCCATGTTCTATTACCAAATAGCTCTGTGTCGCTATAAATAACTTCTCATGCGACCCATGCAGTATGTTGCCACAGCACACACCTAGCTGTACCAATGACATATATCACCTGTATAATTATTATTCGATGCTTCAAACTGGCGCTATTGTAAAGACATATTATGTACTTGTTCGGGTGCGTGAAACTTATAAGTTAGTATTCAGGCGCTGTATACGACAATTGGGGGAATGTAACATTCTACTAACATCACCGAAATATGAAGCAATTCGACCGTACCAATCCATAGAAAACATCGTCAGAACTACGCTCAATTGTAAATATTTACTACTCGATTCGGGACGCATCTATCGGCGATAAACTAACGAAAACGATTTCGCCATCGACAGTCACTGCATTTAATTCATATATAAGAACGACGGTGTGTGTTGTCAATTTGGATATATAATTTGTAAAATGTTATTCTCCATTACTATTTGATCATCATACCTGAGTGTTTCACATCACTTTAAGTTATGTGACAAAACTGCGTCCAACACTCACTTTGCTGATATTACATGTAAGCTGTGATTGGTTGAGACTGACGTCATACTTGTTTGTGGTAATAGGGACCCGCATTATCAAATCCAGTCGTAAGTCGGCATTTTTTTACCCTGTGCCAATGCATTCTCTTATATATACGAATCGACCATAGGTCGCCTCGCATATATAAGAGAATTCATTGGCCTAACAATTTTTTATCAAGTTTTTTAAATAAATGTTTCTTACAATTTTTAGGACATAAAATAAAAAAAACATCCATTACCCTGCAGGGAGCCCCACACATATATAGAAGCATATAGAAGAGTGTCGTCTGCTCATGTTTGTCTGGGGCTCTGTATGGGTGAAATTATAAAATACTCCAGACTCACTACAGTGTGCTAGCTGTTGAGTTTTAACATGTAACTAATGACGCGGATTACCACAATAGGCGCTATGGTTTATTTGAGGTGATATCGTCTGTCTTTGTTTGTTTTTGCGCCTAGACGCGTATAAGGACAAACACAAATAGACGGCCATTACACTTACGCCACAATGGTGTCAAATCACTAATAAATTGGCGTGTTTTGAAGTTGAATGGATAAAGCCAAATGGGCGTGTACCTAATTTGAATATATGTGCACTGAACGCGCATTTGGTAACGCCCAGATGATAATGAGTCAAATTTCAAATATCAACAGACGGACGTTCAAATCATAGGATAATTTATTAACAATAGAGATAGGTTTACAGTTTATATGGGATATAGCACATAACAATTAGGAACCCCCCCCCCCCCATGGGACTTAACTTTACCCAACGCATTTTGTTCGTTATTATGTCCTTCAACTTTTAAGCAATGTTAACAAGAAAAAAAAATTGGCCGTGTAGACTCCAGACAAGATTGCGGCCATGATGGCCGCCGTTTTTTAGACTAGGACCTAAGTCAGTTTGATGCAAATTATAGCAGGAACTCTAGCAAAATGTATACAAATGTATATATTTTCGTGAAGCTAAGACATAATGACACTTTTATAGGGCAAAATTTAAACTCCGTATCCAAGATGGCCGCCAAGAAGTTGAAAATATGACGTTTTTTCACTTATATCTTCTATATCAGTTTATTCTGTTTGGAACTGGTTCAGAACTGTGACTTTATTTGTATGTTGTATAATAACGGACCATTGGAGCAATGAGATGTGCAATTATTGGGATCCCAGCCGCTTCCAATCCCTCAAAAATTCGATTTTACAGAATTCGGTATAAAATTTCACCAAAAAATCACAATTGGGATTCTAGTCATATTTCAACAAGAAATGAACATAACTTTGTAACATAAGTGAGGTATATCATTACCTATGAATATTCCAACTTATTGGGTCCAAAATTGTGACTTTGGCTCAAAATGGCTGCCAAAATGGTCGCCAAAATATAGAAAATGGTAGATATTGCCCCAGCGTGCCCTGCAATCGCTTACAAATTGTGGTTGATGTATACTATTGGCTATTCTGCCTTCTATACATTGAATACTAACATGTCTGACGCACCATGGTTAATTGTTACTATTGTCACCACTAATATCACCAGAAATATTGGATTTTTCTCTCACAAACTTGACGAAAATTACTTTTCAGGTTTGGACAATTTTTTCAAGTAAAATGTAACTATCTTTTGTATGAATGGTGTTTATTGTTTTTGTCAATCTTAAATGTGTCACACTACGGTGTTTAGAGACCAAATTGCTCAAGATGGCTTCCAAAATGGCAACCAAATTTAGTAAAAAGTTATTTTTTTACATATATCCCGAACATTATTCTCTGCGTTTTCAGAAAACGCAGCAAATTGTGACTCACTTGGTTATTATACGTGTTAGATAATTAACTGACAACTACATGTTCTATTCTGGTTGTCCCAGTTCCGTATGGGGCATGACAAATTAATTTTAAAGTTACGGTATGGAATTTTGCCGAGAACCTCTTTTGTGATTCTGGCCATATTATTGAAAGATATCGGCAAAACTTTGAGACGGGACTGATATGAACCACAATCTTTGGCTATTCTGTCCCATTAGGATTAAATTGATCAACTGTATACAGGGTGGATGCCAAGATGGCAGCCAGGGATTTACTGTATGATCATAGCTGTGGTGAATATGTATACAGGAAGTTATTGTATGGTCGTGAATTATGTGAATAGGCATACAAGGAGTGAATGTATAGGTATACAGCAAGTGGTCACGGTCGTGTGTGAGGTGAAACGGTGTGCATGGAGTGACTAATGGTGTATGGTTGTGTGTGTACGCAGTACGGGTGTACCCGATGTAGCTGTATGGTCATCTGCGAGCTGAACCGGTATACAGAGTGAATGTATGGTGTACGGTTATGTGTACCCAGTACGGGTGTACCCGACGTAGCTGTATGAGCATTGATCTGGTGTATGGATATAACGAGAGTAGCTACATGGTCATATGTGTGTTGTTTATGTCTAAGGTCATGGTGGGATGTACACGTGTACCGTATGTGGCTGTATTGTGACGGGTGTGTGTATATGTATACATGTGCTGACTGTATGATCATTTGTCTGGATAAATAGGGAGTCATTATATAGCTATGGGTAATGTGTAAAGGTATACATGGAATGAACGTACAGTCATGCTTGAAGTGTATATGCATATACATGGAGTAAGTGGGTGATCATTGGCGAGCGTGTGGGTATATAGGGAGTTCCTTTGTGGTAAAGGATGGGATGTATATATATATATGTCGTGTATGTATTACCATTGGTGTGTGTATACGGATTAGCTGTATGATCATGGATGGCGTGTATGAGTAGACAGTGAGACGTGCAATGTCTTTCTGCGTGGGATAACATTTACTTTCTGTACACATTCATATATAGATAGAGCTGGTGCCTTATCGATAACCGGGTCAAGATATATGACACACGGGGGTTAATCACATTAAAAGGTGATGGCTCTTTCGATCCCAAAATTATTTATACGTGATTTAGTAGCAGAGGCCATATACATGTACGTTGAAGAAAAGATATCACCATACAGACTATTTATTCTGATAAAATCAAAGTTAACGAAAGCTATCAACCGTTTCAAAATGCCAAGTCAACAATGGTGATAACTCAGCTAAAATACTTCAATTTGGTAATCGCATGTGCATAGGTTGCCATGGTGGTAATAATATATCAAGTTTCATTAACATTGACCAGTAAAATAATATGCCATCGTCGTCGTTTTTCGGTTGATCTATGAGCCTATAGATGGATCAGTAGACAAATAGCATACTGTACAAGAAAACCAATGTCAGAAATGGTAACGCGCTCAAAATCATATATTATATACCCATGATTGTAATTATAGTTTTTCGGTTGATCTATGAGCCTATAGATGGATCAGTAGACAAATAGCATACTGTACAAGAAAAAGAAAACCAATGTCAGAAATGGTAACGCGCTCATATATTATATACCCATGATTGCAATTATAGAATATAAACTATATTGGTTTTGCGAATGACCAACTCAGAAATCCGTTAAAATAACAATAACAACCAGCACCTAATTAACGAACCGGTGGCCGTCTCCAACCACAACCCTCAGTGGGCTGCAGAAAGAAAAATGTCTATAAAAGTTGAAATATAAGACTTACAAATTATCTTTTTTCATTTATTTTATTTGTAATTTAGTCCAGGAGATATTGGTCGACCTCTGCAACCCCCCCCCCCCCCCCACCAGGACTTAATTTCACCCCACTAATTTTCTTCCTTAAGGTCTCCACTAATATTTTTCACTTGTTAACAAGAAAAAAAAGTGGCCGCAGAGACTCCAGACAAGATGGCGTCCATCATGACGGCCATTTTTTGGAAATGCACCAGGTCTCTTTGATCGCCATTATAGTAAAGATGATAGCACATGCGGTCTTGTGTTCCGCTCGATTCGTTATGCTAATATACAACCCTTACAAATTAGCCAAAAATCCGACACCAGAATCCAATATGGCGGCCAAGATGGCCGCCGAAATGTGAAAATATGCTAGTTTTCTGACATGTTACCACCTTTCGTTTGTCTCTGTGGGAAAATGTTAGAATTGTTGCGTCATGTTAGACATTTATCATATAGAGGAGTCATTGGCGAACACGTGGAGACCATACTATGCATTCATTGCGGGATCTTTTTGTCCGATATCACGTTTTCCCAAATGCCGGTATCATAGATCAAAGCCGAATCGACGTTAATAACGCGATGTTATGTTTCGAATCAATGAATGTTATTGCTATTATAACAATACCCATGCATATATATTTGCAGGAGATACTCGAGCTAGGATTCCTCTTGTACCTGAGTTGTGGAATATTTACCCAAATCCAAGATGGCTGCCAAAATGGCCACCAGAAATCGCCGATTTTTCAAAATATGTCCGCCATTGTGGGCGCCATTTTGGATTTGGGGGACTTTTATTTGGATATGGTAGAAGGAAAGTTCTTCGCCCAAGTGTTCCCAACTCCAAATAGTAGGCAGGTGTGGAGTTTTCATGACAGTAATGTTCACTGATGTTAAAATAGGCGATTTTCGGCGACTTTTTATTTCTGGTGGTCATTTTGGTCGCCATCTTGGATTTGGGTAAATATTCCTCAACTTAGGTAAAAGAGGAATCCTAACTTGAGTATCTCCTGCACATATATATGCATGGGTGTTGTTATAATTGCAATAACATTCATTGATTCGAAACATTACATCGCTTTATTAACGTAGATTCGGCTTTGACCTATTACACCGGTATTTGGGAAAACGTGATATCGGACAAAAATATCCCGCAATGAATGTATATTATGGACCCCATGTGGTCGCCAATGACTCCTCTATATGATAAATGTATAACATAACGCAAAGATGCCAACATTTTCCCACAGAGACAAACGAAAGGTGGTAACATGTCAGAAAACTAGCATATTTTTACATTTCGGCGGCCATTTTGGCCGCCATATTGGATTCTGGTATCGGATTTTTGGCTAATTAGTAAGGGTTGTATATTAGCATAACGAATCGAGCGGAAAACAAGACCGCATGTGCTATTAACTTTACTATAATGGCGATCAAAGAGACCTGGTGCATTTAAAACAAATGGCCGCCACGATGGACGCCATCTTGTCTAGAGTCTCTGCGGCCACTTTTTTTTCTTGTTAACAAGTGAAAAAAATTAGAGGAGACCATAAGGAAGGAAATTAGTGGGGTGAAGTTAAGTCCAGTGGGGGGGGGGGGGTGCAGAGGTCGACCAATATCTCCTGGACTAATTGGCATAGCTTTTCACAAACTAAAAATCAACATTATTGACATAATGTTAACGACAATAAACGAAATGGAAATTCCCAACTACACCTTTTACCGGACTCGGCCTCCGGTTGCAGTTCGACTTTTAATCCTCCCAAAAATTCCCATTCTATAAATAAAACACCCATGCGCCCAGGCGAAACAGGAATCACTACATTAGTATACACGCGGCGCGCGTAATAAATGATAGTCGATATGAGTTGATTTTGGGCTAATTTAGAAAAATTACGTACCTCGTTTTAACTAGAACTGGAATGAGATTCGATATCGAGATTTAATTCTTTGCAACACTCTCGATTCGAAGGACAGTTATACTTGTATGCTGCTGATTTATTTTGTGGGGCAGTTGTGGAAATTCAGGATTTCTGTTTCGAAAATATACGAAAATGGTCCTTTTGTTTTTACCAAATAGTGCATGGGGTGACGTTCTAAACGAAAATTGACCATTTGCAGTTCAAATCGGTTTAACTTATCGCCGGCGAGACTTGTAGTTAAATGTACTCAATCCGATTAAGCGCCCCTCAATTACTATTTATTTGGCTTCGGTGGGTAAACAAATATTTGATTCGAGTCGAGGAACCCTCCCATCAAAGCTCAAAGTAATCAGATATTTATTTTTTAAATCAATTATTTTTCACCACCTGGAATATTTAGTGGCCCAGTAAAAGTCGACGAGAAGAATGACTCGGACCAAATTGCGGATGAAGGTGGATACCTCTAACATCAAGTGGCTTTTTTTTTGTGTCAGATATTTGACAAACCGGCAAAATTTCGTTGAACAAAATGTTGAAAATAACAGGTTTTGGGCGATTTTGTACTATAGTTGATGGTGGTTAGCATTATTTTTTGGCAATTAATCGATTCCGATAACTGAAGCGACATTTCAAACAATTGTTTATGTTGGAATCTGATGATATGGGGACCATCGAATCGGTTGAAACGGCAGCGTAGAAATAACTTGTGTAAACACGTTACCAACTTTTTTTTTTAAGTTAACTAACTTGTGTACACAAGTTACTAACTTGGTTATACAGTTTACCTAACTTGTGTAAACAAGTTACTAACTTGGTTATACAATTTACCTAACTTGTGTAAACAAGTTACTAACTTGGTTATACAATTTACCTAACTTGTGTAAACAAGTTACTAACTTGTTTATACAAGTTAATTAACTTGTTTACACAAGTTAACATGTTTAAACAAGTTAGCTAACTTGTTTAAACAAGTTACTAAATTGTTAAAACAAGTTAGTAACATAAGAGGATGTGGTGGCTCCACGCTGTTGTAGAAAATGGCTATCCGTGATTGGGTCAGATGCTAACTTATTTAATCAAGTTAGCTAAAAAACATTAAACAAGTTAGTACCTTGTTTAAACAAGTTAGTAACAAAAGAGGAGGTGACGGTTCTACGCTGCTGTAGATTGAGTACCTTTAACACTGTCGTGTATAATTTATATGGACAATAATTAGTTCGTGTGTAACAGGTAGACTGACCTGCCATATCCCGCCATAATATCCGAGTCGATATGTATGGGGGGCCATTCCATCTCTCGACTCCACGTACGCCATTCTACGAAGGAACAGCCGGTCGTTTCCGAATATACATTCACCATGCAGTCTGTCCACAGTGGCCTGCACAACATCACTTCCCCTCGCGTACGCCTTCGTTGTTAGATCTACATGTAGCGCCACTGTGACTCCGCAGAGACAAAACAGAAGGAACACAACCATAGCGCCCATTATCTCCAACGGCATATAGAAATACAGTCTTATCTCTCTACATGTCACCAGATAAGAAAGATCTTCTTAGGCCAAACCCATCAATATGTGTGGTTCGGTTTTCCCTACCTATACCCTATTTTAAACACTCGATTTGTTCCATGTATTTTCAGGCTAATCGTTGTTCAACTGATAGATTCAGCGTAGGTCTGTAGTGTCAGGTTCTCCTCTGACGTTTGTGCTAATATATTGCAGTAGCAATTGGGGTTGATGAAGGAATATGAGACGTGTGTGTGTGTCCAGAAGTGAAAATGATGACTAGACAAAATCGGAACGACATCAACGAATGTCCAAAATACATGTTCAACTTGTAATAATTTTTGCGACATGGTTGAACGTTTTAGTAAATTTATACTTCAATTTAAAATATTTTTTTCTGATTTTTTTATAAAAAATAAAATTTATTTTCATTGTTCAGAATGGGTTATCTGTCAAAGCATTTTGTTTATGACTCTTTATACAAAGAAAATATAAATTAAAGACATATTATGGACTTGGTCGAGTGCGATAAACTTATAAGTTAGTACTATGCGCTATGCCAACCTGGGGAATGTATCATTCTACTAAGATCAACGAAAATTCGGGAGATGGAACGTATTTTCATAGTCTCTCATTCATATCTGGTATATGCTATACTCAATATCGTGTGTTTTTTGGACAGAAAATACCGCGCCGAATCGAACTGTATACCGTTATCTCATTTTCCCGCCATAATGGATATAGAGAATTTTAGCACCGAGGCGACGATAATATGTCAAAACAAACAAAAAATAATTAAAAAAAATATAGTTTTACGCCTACTTATATCCTAATTTGTTCTGGCATGTAATATAATACATATATAATATAATATAATGACAGTTTTTTATAGCGATTAACCAATTACTTGCCCTAACACGCTTTTAAACATTACAATATTACCCCTGGCGTTGTGTACAAGCCAACTGAGCTGCAGCCATTGCAGGCGCTGCTCTAGTTTGACGTTTACATGATCTGATATGCAACAGTATCTGACAAACTGACTGGTACTCTTGTGGGGTTATGAAGTCGGCACAGTCTTTTGGGGTTTATATAATATGCTTAAATCTGTATAGATGATGCTGAATTGGTATATATAATAGAGTGGTATATAATATGTGGGGTAATACTGAATTACCCCACACTCTTTTAACGCATGAGTGTTGCGAAGCGGACACATTATGAGCGGGTCACAATTTGGCGCGGGATTTGGTGCATTGCAGCGTAAAATTTTGTAACCCCAACCAGACTTTTATTTTTCCTTGGCCTTCCGTTTATGAGTGCACGCTTGTGTCACGGCAGTGGACACCTTTTTCACAATGAACTACTACAGATAAGAATTACGAATATAGGGCATTACGTCACTAGAAATTGTATTCTTTCTGTCAGTTGTCGTTTTGCGATATTCATATTTACGATTAACGTTTCGAGAAGCAAAGCAGGGGCAACATAATAAGTACAAAATAATCACGGCAAACCAAACTCTATCACATATATGTGACCCGCCATATCAAATCCAGTCGTAAGTCGGGATTGTTTTTACCCTGTGCCAATGCATTCTCTTATATATGCGAGTCGACCATAGGTCGCCTCGCATATATAAGAGAATGCATAGGCCTAACAATTTTTTACAATTTTAATAATTTTTTCTTGTATTCTTTAACAATTTTATAATTTCACCCATACAGAGCCCCAGACAAACATGAGCAGACGACACTCTTCTATATGCTTCTATATATATGTGGGAATCCCTGCAGGGTAATGGATGTTTTTTATGTTATGTCCTAAAAATTGTAAGATACATTTATTTAAAAAACATGATAAAAAATTGTTAGGCCAATGCATTCTCTTATATATGCGAGGCGACCTATGGTCGACTCGCATATATAAAGCCCCTGTCACACTCAGACCGGCGCTCTCATTGCGCTGCAAAAGTATCAAAGCGCCCACCTAAACGCACTAAGGTCTCCAATAACCGATTGGTGACGCAGTGGACACTGGCTACAGCGGGCGAGGATCTCCATGGTCGCACATAGGTGCCAGAGCGCCGCGCTTGTTTTATGCATGCACAAAACAACCGCAGAGGCTCGGCGTTCTGACCAGGACGTAGTACTGTCGCCGTGACAGCGCAAAGCAAAGCGCCAAGCGAGCGACGTGAGCGTTATGTGGACGTAGCAAAAGCGCATATTAGCTTCTCGTGGTCGCAGCAAGGAATTAATCTTGTATTTTGCGACTACAGTAAGCTTAATCAAATTCTCACTACGTGCCTTTCCCGTCCTTAATACGCTCAATGAGGCTCTGTCCAAAACTTATTGCGCTCTTTCTGCGCTGTCATGGGGTGTTATGGACTGGTTCCCGCTCATAGAACGTCCACATTGTGCTGCCACTGCGACTCTGGCTCTCGCTTTACGCCCAAGCGTTACACATGGCGTTCTTTCGGCGTTTACAGCAGGTTTACAGTACGATCCCACTTTGAAATGCGGTCTGCTCACACCAACTGTTGTATTGCGTGTGTCTTTGGTAGGTATCTGTTATGTCTGAATTATATAGTTGTATTGCGTGTGTTTTGGTAGGTATCTGTTATGTCTGAATTATATAGTTGTATTGCGTGTGTCTTTGGTAGATTTATGTTATGTCTGAATTATATAGTTGTATTGCGTGTGTCTTTGCGATCAGGCTGGCGTTTGATTTGAGTTGAAAAAGTATCAAAATACGAGTAACGCACAGTAGAAGCGCGGAAAATTGTCAGATATTTTCAATCTGTTAAAACAAGAGAACCAATGTCAGAAATGGTAACACGCTCAAGATCATATATTATAAACCCAAGAATGTAATTGTAGACTATAAAATATAGTGGTTTTGCGAATGACCAACTCAGAATTCCGTTAAATAACAATAACAACCAGCACCTAATTAACGAACCGGTGGCCGACTCGACCGTCTCCGACCACAACCCCCAGTGGGCTGCTGAAATTTCTTTTATTTGTAATTGACATATAGTTTATCACAAACCAAAAATCAACATTAATCAACGTTGATTAACACAATAAACGAAAGTGAATTTCCCCAACTACATGCACCTTTTACGGGACTCGGCCTCCAGCTTGCAGTTTGACTTTTAATCATCCCAAAAATTCCCATTCTATAAATAAAACTAATAAAATACCCATTGATAATGTCAGCCCGCACGCGAAACGAGAAACTTCCCCACCAGTTATACATGCGGCGCGCGTGACAAGCTATGCTCCTATCCCGCTTATCACGTTTTCGTCGCGCTCTTTGTACGACCCATTGCGTTCCTGCTTTGTCATGTCAATTCTCACGCTCTCACGCACTCTCACTGCGTTTCCTCCACGCCGTAAACGCTCTTAATGCGTTCAAGTCGTTGTCATTGCGTTGTTAGTACGCTTTGCGCTGTCATGGCGACGGTACTACGCCTGGTCAGAACGCCGAACCTCTGCGCTTGTTTTGTGCATGCACAAAACAAGCGCGGCGCTCTGGCGCTCTGGGGCGATCACGGAGACCCTCTCCCGTCCTAGCCAGCGTCCACTGCGTCGCCAATACGTTCCTGGATACCTTACTGCGCTTTGCTTGGCGCTTTGATTATTTGTCAGCGCAATGCAAGCGCCGGCCTGGTCGCAGCAGAGTGTGACAGTAGTTTAATCGGACAGCTAATCTATTGCGGAGTGTTGGGTATTTTCCTCACAACATAAAAACTGACTATGACTGGAGAACGCAGGAGGCGCTATCTATACTCTCCGTGCCCGCGCAGAGAACGTTTTGCGAACTTATTGAGAACGTACTAGCATCACAATGACAGCGACTTGAACGCACTAAGAGCGTGAGACTTGACAAAGTAGGAACGCAATAGGAGCTTACTTTGTTTTAAAAGTTTGACAATTTTCGACAGTTTTCGGAGCTCCTCCTGCGTGTTACTCGTATGTTGGTACTTTTGCAGCGCAGTGAGAGCGCCGGCCTGAGTGTGACAGGGGTATAAGAGAATGCTCATGTTCCATGTAAAAATGGCTGAGATTAAAGCATCATTCATTCATTCATTGGCACAGTGGTGTAAAAAAATCGACTTTGCATACACTCATCGAGCCTACCACTGACTATGAATTGGTATCAACATAACTATAAGTACAAAATAATCACGGCAAACCAAACTCTATCACATCTATGTGAGTGGAGAGAAGTTTGAGCGACACTATGTTTCTCTCAAACGGACCCGCAGTCGTCAATTATTCTGCGAAATATTTGTGGACTATCCCACACATTTACGACTGCTATCAGCTGACTATCAGCTATTCGTAATTCTTATCAATTAATTATAACCAAAACTTATTTTTTTTTATAAATTGCGATTTAAATACTACATATAGCAATATTGTGTATCAAGTACATTCACAACTGAAGATCGTGTCTATAAGGACAATAAAGTGGTTTATTTCTATCGCATCGTAATTCGCTATAAATATCTTATAGTCTCGACTAATAGAGGAGCGGCCAAATGCCAAAAGTGGTCGGATACCCCTACCCTCGGTAGAACAAGTTGAAACCAACTTGTTCTGGTAAATAAATGTATGTAATTTACAAAAACGTTTCTTGGCCTTGCCGGAATTGGTGGCAGCTATGCATAGTACGACGATTTATGAAGGTACCCGACCCAAAAAATGGGCTATTTTGAGTGGTTGACCGATAATATGTAAGTTGCTACTCGGACATCAAAATAACGACAAACAGAGTGATATACGTGCGTATTTGGTAAACAACTCGACATTGGGCCGAACTTATCTTAGACGTCATGGTACAGAATATGACATTTTGCGTAAAAATATAATGACGATTCAGACAAACAGTCACGCGTCAACTCTTTACAAATAAATAATGCTGCACCTAGCCCATCGTGTAATATGTTTTTGTAAATGGTAGTATATATGCTATACAATTTTATTAAAATCGGTAATCTATCTCCTCAATTGAAGAAATAATCGGCAAAAACTTACCCCTCCCCCAAAATCATAAAATTCTAAAACAAATGCATAATTAGCCAATATGACCAAAACTAAGAGAATAATGAACTGCTTCGGAGTTATTGTGTGTAAAATACACCAAAGAAATGGGATGTGTGTAACTTTATTCATATACCGTCTTAGAATAATAGAAAAATCCAAGATGGCGTCCAATGTGGCGGCCATTTTTTTATTTTAAAACTTTGTGAACAAAGTGTACGATATCCAGACAAGAAGTATGTCCAATTTTACGTCCTTTTATTGATCAGATTGTCTGTCTTTCTTTATGTTGATGTATGCTTTGCATTATTGCTCCAATATTATTTACATTTTAACTTTATCTAAAAAACTAACTGCGACCGAGTCATCAGTGTGGGGCAAGATTCCCTTATTACGCACACATGATGTTTTGACTGACAGGAATATTTACTTTCAAGTCATCGTCACGATAACCACCAGTTATCAAGCTTTAGCTCCCATTTAGTGGGAGGGGAATAGTGAGTGTAAAAACGGGAAATTTTCTTTTTTAAAGCGAAAGAAAAAACAACACAATTGAACCATTCAAGAACACTGTCGATTATGTATGTTCAAAATCAGTTAAGTGTCACAAATATGACTAGTCCATGTCGTCCAAATCATCGTTCAAATCA
The DNA here is from genome assembly GCA_032622095.1 of Siphonodentalium dalli. Classification (NCBI taxonomy): domain Eukaryota; kingdom Metazoa; phylum Mollusca; class Scaphopoda; order Gadilida; family Siphonodentaliidae; genus Siphonodentalium; species Siphonodentalium dalli. Next base: position 158,932,562 of record CP136068.1, on the reverse strand, counting down.
TTGGCGTCGTGTGGCTCTTCATCTGTGTCCTCGTCGGACATACTTGGCATATTTGGGCAGTCCTCACAAGCACACAAGTCAATGCAAGGCAAACCTGCAAGAACGCATGGGCATTTTCCGGGAACGACACATGTTTTATCCTTGCAATACAGGTGTGTATTGTCTCTTAGTTGCACGGGTGCACAGGCCAGTTCACACATTTTTGGAATAAGTTGTCCACTCTCAGCTGTATGCCAACCAAATTCCAACGGGTTAAGATCAGGCACCTCAGCCACATGACTGTGCTGCCAAACTGTCGCCTGGTAATGAGCCCTGAGGACGTGTTGTTTGAATGTGTCATCGGTAGGCGGGAGGTTGGCCCCAACAGCATCCGATGTTGAAGACATGGTACATCTCAGCTCGTTGAGAGTCTTGCATTTGTTACCCTTCTTACCATATAGCAGGAGAATAAACACGCGTGCATGAGATATGTAACTCGTAAACGACGAGACACATCCTAACATATATAATTCGAGTACGGCATCGATGTTATCAATAAGTTTTTTTAGTGCTGTCTTTTTCCCAAGTTTAAAAATTGCATTAGTCGTGTCGCACCCTGTCAACGCATGAGCTGCTGGAAGACATTTGCATACATTTGAGCCAAGGCTTGTCGAGATTGTGTGTACTGGAATATACCGCTCACGAGTTACCGATTTATTAGCATGCATGGCCGGCGTGCATGTATAGCTCGTCCGGTCCACTTTCCTTGGCGTAATAGTGAATCATTAAAACTAACACATCAGTGTCGTCTGATCGAACGATAACTCTAGAATTATTCTTCGCAACATCTATAATATGCAGAATTATTCTGGTGTCAGCTTCCTCCTGAGACGAGAACAGGTGGGGCAACATTGTTACACCATAAGCGGATACCTTTTTAACTACCGCTCCATCAGTGAAACCACCTGCAAGTACGATGTATTTGTTAACTGGAATGTTACATGGTAGTTTTGCACAGAGCGAATCACAGATGAATGCTGCTAGTGCAGCCTTATTAGCAGAGCCTTTGAGGAAGAGACGATAATTTGGGACATCGCTGCCACCAGCTACTTGGTGACTTGGAGTCATTTCCCCCACAGAATCCGCCCCACGTCGTTGTCGCTCTAGAGACTTGACCGATTGCGTCTTGTCATATCTGTCAAACACGAATACTATAGAATTTAGACAAAGTTCCTTGTTTCCAAACAAATAACTTATCTTTCTCCTAATCTGTTCTGTGATATCGTCAAACTTGGTGAAATATGACTCATTAAGTGCTTGCAGCATAGCCATTCCATCGATAATATACGAAGTTTGTTGCCCCGTTTTACTTTCCAAGCTATGGATTTCATCGCACATGGATTCCAATTTCTTAACAAGATCTGACTTGTTGCTCTTCCGTACCGAGCCATCGTCGTGGAAGAGTGCTGGTGGTACAGCAGCCAATTCGAACTTCAACACATCTTGCAGGCTGATATCTCGCGTCTTCGACACAGATAACAACCGGCGAAAAGGGACCTCATTACTGCATGTGATTTTCGTTTGCTTGTCAATTGTCGCGGATTTTCTCATATGAGAGAATGTGAGTGTTTTCACTTTTGCTTGCTTCTCCCAAAAACTGACCGCTCGTGTTGAAACAAGTCTTTTTTCTGCAAATATTTTCATGTGCGTTCTACCGGTGTCTACAATGCTATCGAGACTTTTTTCCACTTCTTGTGAAGCTACACGCCCGGTTACTATATTGATGAGGGAGGACGGGACAGTATCTACATCAAACGGATTCTCGTACTGGTTTTTTATGCTGTCCACAATTGTATTAACATCTGTAGCGTCGCGAAGGAATCGCGAACGACACATCTCATCGGGTACGCGAGCATTTTTTCGCGAAACGACCAACCCCTTGAAGCTTTCCGAGTATGAGGCAGTTACGTGTCTGGTTATTAGCCATCGCAATAACGCTGCTTTTTTCAAAGTGAACCCTATAATACCTCCTGGACTTTTTGCTTCACGGTTCACAGTTTGCTCAAGTGCCTGGTCTGTAGGAACAGCATTAAAATGTTGCTTATCGCTTCGACGAACAACAAATCCTCCACTCTTTAAATGTTCTATGAATTGGGGTGCTTTGTTTTCATGTTCCTCATTTCTCCGACATACACTGGGGCATATTTCGTATAGTGTATTCTCCCTGCCATCACGAAGTACGGTATTGCTTCACATATAGCACTGAGATGCAATTCGAAATCCGCAGCTCGTTCCGCTCTAATTAAACGCAGCATAACGCCAGCAGCTTCTATAAAATCGTCCCAAAATTTAAACGTCGCCGAATGCTGCCTTCCGGTGGTGCGAAATTCATTCAACGTTTGCTGGAACCCCGACATATCAATTGCTTCATAATTGTTTTTTATGGACGACGAAGAGTCGAGTGTGAAACTCTGCTGTATGTCGCTAATGGTGTCCTGTGTGCATTCGTTTATCCATGGAAGGTTATTTTGTTCGGCCCACGTTTTTGCTGAACACAACAACAGACACGATAAAGCTTCGTATAAAACTTTGATTCCTCTAACTGCTCTATTAAGCTGTTTTCCTTCCAGCATCATACGCGCGGTGTCGGGTGCGTACATATTTGTGACTGTTAAGAGTTCTATTACACCACCATCCCCAAATAACTTCCCAATGCTTGCAATGAATGCCATTAAGAGGTGCATACCACCAAGACGCATGGTCACTCTCCCATCTAAGTTATCAGTGTTGCTCCAAATGATTTGCTGAGCTTTACTGTAAATCGCCAGATCAGCCGTAACAACGATGTGGTCTTGTCCGCATGCTGTTGCTATTTTAACTAGTTTATGTAAGGTGGTATAAATGGTCGACAAGTCAGTTGGGGTGCTCTTATGAAAGGCAAGTAGCGTACCATTGTAATCGGAATAGTGGTCTCCTTTGAAGCTGTGTCGTTGAATGATGTCCAAGCAGGAACGCCAGAGGTTTGAGTAGGTTTATCGCAAACTGTTCGGGCTAGCCGCCAAATTATGTCTTTCTTTGCTGCAGTCGAAACCGAGACAAAGCTTATATCAAGTATGTTTTTATCGCGAAATTCTGGTGGCTCTGGCTTATTGTGACTGAGAGGAAAGCGATCTATATGTTCATCAGAATATTTTGACGCGGCTATAACTTTCTGTTTTAACCTGGGAAGTGGGCGCTCTACTGCTTTGTCATTGGGGTCCGCATGCTGAAACAACACAGCAGCCATCGAATGTGTAGTTTGCTTTCCGTCTAGATTCTCTTCGTTTTGGTCGAAATTGTCTATTGATGCATGAATAAATGTCATCGCGTCACCCGGGTTGATTTTTCGAATTCCTTGCGGGACAAAAATGTCCCCAGATCGAGAAAGTTGATCACTTGCAGACGATGACAGAAATCGCCTCACTTCGTCGTATGAAACACAATGGCCCAGGTTATGCATTGCATCGACTAGTTGCTTACTTCCGACCGTTTGGTGTATGTAAAGTGCGGTTGCTAATGTCAGCGCAGTTCTCACACGAAGTGAGAGTGCGATAATGTTGTGACAAATTGAAACAACTTTAATGTCTGTTTCTGCATTGTCAGCTGTAATTACATTTTGATAATCTGATTCACTTGTGATCCACCTGACGAAGTCATACAGGTGTGTTGGAATGAACTGACGACACTTATCAACATTTATCTCCGATGGTGCTTCGTAAGAATCGGGGAAGGTTTTGACATCATTACGAATGCTCTTTCTCAGTATTCCGGATGCTCGGTGCAGAATCAACTTTTCGTCCGATATAACACTAGCAGATGCAACGCCGCTCGCATTTACATCTAGTTCATTCTCATCACCTTCGTGGATACAATCACTTAGTTGACTTTCGAGCTCAGTCGCTTTTCTAAGAGCATCACCAACCGTTATCGAACTCGCGCACATTAAATCAGAGAAGCCCGGTCTTCGAATAAATGAAAGTCTATCAGAAAAATAGCTTTTCAGTCGCCCTTTCAGCTTCCATGACCTGTATGACTCTGTATGAGACGCATCTATTCCGTGATCAAGGAGAAGGTCGACAAACCTAGAATGCTTATCAGCTAAAACAATTACACGCGGTTCATTGCTAGAGAAAAGGTCTCTCTCAATTTCTTTGGTAAGTTTGTAGAATGCTTTATCGTGAGCCGATAATGATGGATCACACGTGGCCTCTATTTCAGCTGCTTTTATATTTCGTTCCGAAATAAAATGTGAATAACAAGAGCGGTGATATTTAGCATCGAATGCAAATAGGTCTCGATATGTCAATAATCTATTGTAGACTACATTGTCCTTTCTCATTACAGCCGCTTCACTGGACTTCTGCCATGTTGACTCTCCAGTCCCAGTAGATATCGGTGTCAGCTTTTCGCGTGATTTGTTGGGTAGACGTTTCTCGGCATGTCCACATATAATGCAATCCTTTCGTATGTCGAATAATGAAGAATCACTTCTCCTGGATCTCTTGGGGTAGTTACCTACTGGGCTGCTGGGAGATTCTGGGCCCTCTGCGTCACTAGCTGTTCGCTTATTCCGTGTGTACGACTCTCTGCATTTTATGTGATACGATAGTTTGCATTCGAAATGTACCAAATCGACACCTTGAAGATGGTCATTTTAAAACTTTGCTGCTTCCATTACGCCACGCAGTCCCTCTGATTTTGGATTTGACACCGCTTTTCCTCTCAAATTTCCGGTGAGGTTGTCTAAGCAGATAACGCAGTGATCTGAGTCCAACGTTGTCACTTTGGCTGCTGACGGCGGCTCCATCTGAAACAATAACAAACTAAATTAGGAGAAATTAATATACTCATTAGCAATCAAGGGTAAAATGGATGCACATAGAGAGAGCATAAAGCAATAAGTTGTTTTAGGGGTATTTAATCAAGCTTGTGCGATTCAAACTACTCTGCTCACCATATGCTCACGCGCTTATGGTATCGCTTATTGTACATGTACATTGTGGCATAGATGATTTTATGAAAGATAAAACACTCATCTAAATTGGCTCGCTGGGACAGACAACTACGTTTCGGCTCTACGAGCTTCAATGGCGTGGTCTCTCACAACGAGCCAATTCATTCTTGTGTTGTTTCTATTGTATACATTAATTATCTCTCTAAATTATCTATATATCTATAATTCCCTTCAATACATACACAGAAGTGTGTTGTGCATAAATTAAATATACCCATATATGCATAACCACGCCCTTGATTGTTCATAATTACACCCAAGAAATTATAATTATAACCATATAATTTGGATCCTGCATACAATATTAATAAACCAAACAATATAATCGACGCACACTGGACGGCACTGAATTAAGTTAGCGGGTAGACAATTTATTAATAAAGCGAAGTGAAACTTGGTTATTTTGGAATGGAAATCCTTCCATATTATACCACATGTTGAAAACTAGTACGCATTTTGCTATAAATATGCAATCATGATGTTAGTTTTCACAAAGTAGAGTTTCCCAATGAAGCAGTTATCTACTTCATTATACAAGAAATCCGTATTTGTTGTCACATCGGCTTTCCGTACTTTTTAAAAACTGTCAGCACTCCACTTCAAATTGACTATATTTTTTCATAATTTGCAAATTGGACAAGAAATGGCGTCCTCTATAGCTTTAAATGTACCAATCAATTAATATTATTTAATGCACAAATTCGTAGTAATTTGAATGGATTGAAAACCACTACCGCAATACACGTGCCAAGACTTAGTGCACCATCAAGTACGAACTCCCGTAAATATCTACTGCTCGACGAATGTCTTACATATTTGCATGACTGCCAATAGTATTTACCTTTAAATGTCAGGTTGCTTATGTGTAGCACCAGGTGTATGATATATTTCAGCATTCAGTTGTAAATGTCCAATGAGACTTTCGATGAATAAGTAATTTAATATAATTATTTTCTTATTTAATTCTGTCAAACTAATACAAAGAGTTACTTCCCATTGATTACGTACGGAACGACAAATTATGACAATCGCAGTGCGACGCGTTTTCATTTTCGATATCCTGTTTTGGGGTAGGTGTAGGAGAATTGTCATTACACCGATAATAAACCACCAATATGTTTCGTTTTTGTATCAAATTGCTGGTAATTGACAATACTTTTTCACTAATATAATTTATTTCAAAATTGTGAAATTAAAAGTTATTATTTTGCTAACTATCGACGTTGTAATTTAAAAAAAAAACATTTCAGTCGATTTTTTCCATTAAAATCCGAAAAAAATGCATAAAATATCAAGTAAATGAACCAATTTTGCTACAGAGACGGGGAAATGTGTGCTGCTGTGAACCAATTGATGGGTATTTTGATAAAACCTAATGTTGAGTTTACAAACAATACGACCTAATGCAACATATCGTATTTTTCAAAAAAACATTATGGTACCTTCATAAATAGTCATACCATACATACCTGCCACCAATTCCGGCAAGGCCAAGATCCATTTTCTGACTTCTTATATAAATATCTTCAAAATAAAACCGTTCGCAACTTGTTCTACCGAGGGTAGGGGTATCTCGAAAACTAAGGCCCTTATTGGATTTGGCCGCTCCTCTAGGAGGGTTATGTTTTTGTCTATTATGTCAATACTTGGAGAGATATAATGTAAGCATGAACATATTTATATACCATACCATTTCCAAAATTATATAACTTGGAAGTATTTGGCAGATATATTATGTTTGTACAGAGTTGACACGCGACTTCTTCTTCACTGTTTTATTGCCCATAAATCACATATATACAAGTATAATGCGACAATAAAGCCATATATATATGAAAAACATAACACATTCAATGTCAAGAGGTGCAGACAAGAGGGACACACATGCATGCGCACATATACATATACATACATATATACATACATATATATATACATATACATATACACATGCATACATACACATGCACATACATACACATACATACATATACCCGCGTACATACACATATACGTACATACATACATACATATGGGTAACATGATAATAATTCTTCTCCAACTTGGTCAATTCAGCGCTGTGTGTGTGAGGGTGACTGACCGGGGCTCGGTGTGGGGAAACCCACGAGACACAGGTCCGTCTCCCACACCCACCAGCGCCGAATTAAGGGGGAGACGCACGTTTGCCCAAACAAACATCATTTTTGGGTGGGTCAGGTAATTTGGCAATATCTTGATAAATCCACAACTGTACGCAATGGAACTTCACAGGGATGTAGAACACATATTGAGGAATACATACCATGTATTAATGTTTCTGAAATATGAACATCATAAAAGTAATCAAGAGAGATTTGTAACATTTTATAATAAGTTTCCTTTAGGTACCGAGAACTTTTATTTACTACCACTTTCTTCATTATACTGTTGTGACAGATGTAGCATCATATCTGTTTCCATGAGAGGAGCCGTCTTTCTGCAGAAAAAGGAACACCATTCTTATAAATGAAGTCAAATTATGAGTACCCTATTCTGAAAAATGCAATAATAAGCCAGACATTTGCAATTGGGACTATTTGGAAATGTATGGAGGACAGGATGGACAAATAACAAATCCAATTGACCTTGTAAAAAAAAGCTAACAGTCAGTATATTTGGATCTGAAATGTAAATAATCATAATACAATGATATAAATATCAATGTATAGTTATTAATTACTAAATAATTTAATAATTAATTATTAGTTATAATTTAATTTTAAATTAAAAAAAATAAAATTCTGACCTCTCAAAAGATAGTACTCTCAATCTCTCATTCAGCTGTTCAATGCAAAATATCTCTCAATATATGATAGATTGTCATTGATATCATGCTTAACTGAACTGGCCAAATAAATGCACATAAATAAATCATACATTTTGCTTCTGACATTCTGTGGTTTTACACCAGGACTAAGGTATCCCAATGATGCAAAGTATTCCCACTATATCAAAGTAAGCAATCTCACTATGCCATTGAATATTGGTAATAAGTCTGTTGAAATACAGTTTATAATGACCTCAAAGATGTCACTTTCTTTAAGGTATTGTATTTGTCATATTATGGACCATGGGTAATGGGTTATACCAAAAATCGCACATAACTGTTGTGCAGTATTGACGCTAAATTAAATTACATACCTGCTCATCTGCTCATTGTTATCAGCAAGGCAACCTCACAGTTAGTCGGCATTGTCAATGATTACAAATGGCAAGGATTCATTTTCTTTGATTCCAAGTTATTTCAATCACCTATAAGAGGCAGACAAATTTTTATTTTCTTAACTTTCAATTTCGTACCAGCAATGTATAACAGCATTAGCTTTCTGGTGTGTTGCCACCGACACCACGTTTACAAAATAAAAAAAAGCTCTCTCGGGGTAAATTCGCATTAGACACCCCATATTACACAAATGAAATAACACAAACTATTTTCATTTAAAACGTATGTACAATTGTAGATGAAGCGTTGAGTGGTCAATCTCAATGCCTTGTAAAATGTTTTATTGGGAGAGACTACAAATTAGATTTAACGAACACCTCAAATGGGTTCCAGCAACTGTTGGAGGTTTCATTTAATTACTTGATAGTTTCATGTTGATCCGAATTGCCCTATACTGGTACTAATTGAAATATTTGGATAAAAACTAACATATAACTAAGCTCAATTCAATTTCACTATTATAAAATTCATATAACATGTCAGAGATCCTGAATGTGTCTTTGCTATTGGATGGCAGCGACAGGATAAAATAAAACATAAAATATTTTGATAATACACATGTATTTTAGATTGAACTTAACAAAGACCCCAGTTCACACGACAACTCATGTGGTTAATTAACTCTGGTGCTATATACTACAGGTACAGAGGGGGCACACAATCCCAACTGTTATTTAATGTTATTAACACATGATGGGATGTTCAAAACATTTGTTTCCAGCTAATTGTGGTAGCCGCCTTTAATGAATTGAAATTATCTATATCAACTTACCTTTAAATGTTGACAGTTACAGGTAATTAGGAATTAACCTCTCATTACCCTTCTTCTACCAGGTACAGGACAACCCCAACCTCTCATTGCTCTTCTCCTATCGGGTACAGGACAGCCTCATGGCAATCTAATGTGTTAGTGTTCAGGCAACTGTAATAAAGACAAAACATTTTGCAGGTTAACAAACCCAAAAGTAATATTTTATGAAAACTATAAAGATAACAATGAGTGGGTTAAAATATTGCTTGAGGGTTAAGTTGCACAATGTTATACCGTAATATATATTCCAGATGTTGTGGAAAATAAGATTGCTGCATATTAATTAATAACATATTAATGCACAGATGTAATTAATTAGTACCATGTAACACGTACACCCAGCTAGATGATCTCTGTTGAGGGTGGGGTGTCCACTGTCTAAAATTTCCAAAAGCAACCGGCCCTTGATCCAGACCAGGTTAACGCCCTTCCAGTCCCAAGTTTGCAAAATATCAATTGCACCCCTCTACATTGGGTTATAATGTTCTAATTTGTTATCTCAAAGTTTCAAATCCCCCACTAATTACTGGCTGCAAAATAAAATTTAAAAGAACAATTTCTACATAAATTATTATTATTAATATTTCGTGAGACTTGATACATTTATTTCCAACTGTCAAATGGACCATTTGTTTTGTAAGGGAGGGGGTAAAAAATACTCCAGCATTATATATACCAGACAATGAATTGTAGCTCTTTCATTACATGTTCCTAACATGCTGATCATGTACACAAGCTGAGTACCTGTACCTGTAACATGATAACCAGGTTTGGAACATCCTACATTTGACTAAATATAAATAGTTAAATATGATGATATCAAACCATTTTTCTTCCCATATATGCACAAGTTATGAGATCCTTGAAAATGCAGCCACAATGTGACATTGAAGTGTAATAATATTATTATAATACCGGTAAATGAACAGGCTTCGGATAAAATTTGATTCATTCCACATGCATCATTTGTGTGGTGTTACTAATAGATCATGCCATGAATCTCTAATCTGGCTATGCCCATACGTAGCGATTCATGGCATGATCTAGTAAGTCATATATATGGTATTTGTTATTGAATTATTTCCCTTGTTTTTATTTGAAGATCCATGAAACCGTAATACATATACATATTCAACTTGTATAGTTGAATAACTATCAGGTAATTCGGGTGCCTGGTATAGTGTCAACATGATTATTAATTTGGAAAAAATTCTCAATGATCACTTGTATTATTTGGCATTGAGACAGAGTGAAATTGCCATGTGAACTGACACTATTAATATTATAATTATTATTTAACTTTCACTTCAGCCTGAACCCCATCGATTACTAAAGTACACTAAAGACACGATTATTAGGCACTTGCTAGTATTATAAAATCAACTCTTATAATTGATTACAACCAAAATAGGACAAAATTTCTCGACGTTTACGCCTCCAAATTGTAAAAAAAAATATAATAATTGTGGTGTGTCCACTGGTCAGCTATACAAAATAGCATGTGACCAGAACTTGGCAACATGATTAATTTTTTTTATGAGAAATAGCCCAAGAAAAAATACATGTCAACCATGATTATTATGATAAAAATAACATATATATGACTAGCGTTTCAAACTTTGTGTGTTGTACGTTTTTTTGTTAAAAAATATAAGAGCGTGTGAAATTGATGTCGGTCAGCCATTTTGTAAACAATATTTCAAGTCGTCGAAAATTTATCAAACTTACGCCAAAGTATAAAATCATTCATGCGATCGTTGGAACCACCAGTACCGACACGTTCCCAATTACTCTTCCTTAAATATGGGTCGTCATTGAGAGCGATCGGACATTATGCAATGCGTAATTTCACAAATTTGAAGAGAAAATCAACTTTCGGTTTTACGAATTATCCAATTACCGGAAATGGTTTCATAACTCACTTTAGTATGCCGCAATATATAGTTCCCCGTATTATACACAGAAAACGTATATTTTCTTATTATGTGGGAAAACTGATGTAACTAAACATAAAAATTACTAACTATGTGCAATTTTGATACTTTTAAGAGATGAATTATATCTTTTTGATATTGTCGCAATGATATCAAGCTTATTTTCGATAGATGTGCGAAAGTTAATATTTTACTTTTAAATTTCCATCAAATGTTTTCTTCTTTTTTTTTCAACAAAAGTAGCTAAATTGGAAGTCAGTAATGTCAATATAACTTCTCCTGATAGTTATACAGATAACCCCTTGGAGATCGGGTGCTGATCGGGTACGAATATTGTGATATTTAATTTTTTTAGTCCGCAAACGTACAGAATAAATTTTGACTTACGTTTTCCAATGGCGGCCAATCCGGCCATTGATAGAGCAGATTGTCGTCATCTTGGAATCCGTCTCGGATGGCGAAGCAGCTCATTTAATGAACAAAATATGGCTCCTCTCATGTAAACCAGATACCATAGCACACCATGGTCCATTCTTTGGTCCAATATTGTTAGTTATTTAAAAGTTCTCGGTACCTAAAGACATGCTATTTTCCCCAAATATTTCCCACATTTGTCAAACCAAAGTGCTTTTTAAAGGAAACCACATGTCCAGCATACTATAACAATTCACCAACACATTCTATGTATAAAGCTGAGCAATATGAAACCTGGTTGCTATGCATTTTGCATTTTTCCATTGTTGTTTTTGGCTCATACAACAGTGATGTTTTCAATGATTTCAGCCATATATTGGGCAAACGTGCATCTGACCCTTAACAAGAATCGTACATGTGCTCAGCTCAGCGGTGATCCAATTTTCTGGTAAGTTGTCTGATAAAACAACATAATTTATTTAATGGTACTATATCTTTCGGATTCATTATTTTTTCAAAGCCAAACAAATTATTAAGTTCAGTTAATGATGATGGGAGGAAACGTCTTCTGAGCGAGCTAATTTCCGGACACTCTAATAGATAGTGGTACTCCAATCGGTTTACTGTCGCATAATGTGCAAACTCTTTATCTATGTCTATATTGTGCCACGATCCGGTTTCTATTGGGAGCCAATGGTTGGAACATCGAAATTTTGACAATGTTTGCGCTGTTCTTTGGTTTAATACTGAGAGGTATTTTTCTCTGCCAAATCTTATCTTAAAAAGCCTATACGTTCTACATTTATTCATGTTTTTAATATCATTTTTCCATTTTATCTTAAATTGGTTCTCAAATGTGGTCTTGATGGGTTCTTTAAACCAGCGGGGATTGCTACTTTCTGAAAATTGATTCATCCATATATCTGACAAACTTAATTCCGATAAAAGATGTTCAATATGGCTAATCCATGGGTCATAAGGTTGTTGTCCTATTGACTTATGCAGGGAGTATTCGTACAGTATCTTGTTAATCTTCATATTATTATTATTAAAAACAAGATTAGCCCAATAGTTTAACATTCTACATTTAATATCAATCACAAGTGGGTATACACCTGTTTAACCATATACCATAACAATTGGTGTGCTTGGTTTCAGCCCTAGGACATATTTTATTTTTTTTTAGCTGTAGTTGCTCAAGATCTTCGTGGTGCTGGAAGCCCCATATTTCGCACCCATACACCAGAATCGGTTTTACAGTTTTTGCAAATAGTTCAATTTGCAGATCCGAGGGAATATTCATCTTTCGCGCTTTATTTAGCAGGCCATACATAGCTCTCTGTTTGCTTTGTTTAAGAGTTGCTTAATCGTTTTGGAATAAGAACTGGATCTGTTAAAGTTTATTCCAAGGTACGTGAAATGAGAAACAATTTCCAAAGGTTGTCCGTTAAACATGATACGAGATTTTGGAATCCTTTTGCCACCGAAAACCACCAGTTTTGTTTTATTGACATTAACCTGAAGTTTCCAAAAGGAGCAGTATTCAGAAAAGGTTGTCATTGCCACGCGCATGTCTTTTGCAGTTTCAGCGAAAATGACGGTATCGTCAGCATATATACAATAAGATTATTAATTTCAAATAGACACCTGGTTCCTTCTGCACGTCGTTCTCTATTAATTTCAGATTAGGAACATTTTTACTGATTAGATAATCTTCCAGATCATTGAGGTACGACACTTTGTCTGAATCGCCATGCATTTTTGACGCGCCTCGTTACATTCTTTACCATGAAGTCACCAAATCAGAACGAAAGCAGCAAAACGATGTTGAATCTGATTAAGTGTCTACCTTCGTTCCATAATTTACAAATATCTTTACAATCTTTCAGATTTTGATGCCCTGTCAACCAGTTGGCTACTTCCTGTTAACCTCTGAAAATATGTAATTTTTTAGGTAAGGTACCCTATGATACATAGTGAAAAGTTATATTTTGTCACCTATTTCGGCTCGGCGCCCTCTGAATTCGAAAAAAAGAGTAATTTTCCCATAAGAAAATGATGGTCGCATAAATTACCCCGATGTGCGACGGTCACCCCAGCACCGCCTAGACTAATGATCTTTAAATTACACACGCTGGTCATCCAATACCAGTTTGCGGGCAAAAGTTGAGTAAACCCCGTTGAGGGCACGAGTGAAGACTACAGGTTGGTTTGTTTTGAGGGAAATGTTTGTCCCCCGACGTTTCCGTCGGAGGACTCTAGAAATGACCCTCGTCCGTCCGTCCGTCCGTCCGTATGTCCGTCGGTGCGTCCGTGCGTCCGTGCGTCCGTGTGTCCGAGATTGGGTATCTTCATGGTGTAATCAACTCCTCCTACAGTTTTAAACGTAGAGATTTGAAACTCTGGGATATTGTTCCTAACATGTTGATGATTTGCAACATCTATATAGCTAATCAAAAATATAATTGTTTCCATATTTTTGGGGGGGTTTTCGACTTAAAAATTTGGAACATTTTTGCCTTTTGAATGAGATTGGGTACCTTCATGGTGTAATCAACTCCTCCTACAGTTTTAAATGTAGAGATTTGAAACTCTGGGATATTGTTCCTAACATGTTGGTGATTTGCAACATCTATATAGCTAATCAAACATATAATTTTTTCCATATTTTTTGGGGGGGGTTTTCGACTTAAAAATTTGGAACATTTTTGCCTTTTGGATGAGATTGGGTACCTTTATGGTGTAATCAACTCCTCCTACAGTTTTAAATGTAGAGATTTGAAACTCTGGGATATTGTTCCTAACATGTTGGTGATTTGCAACATCTATATAGCTAATAAAACATATTTTTTTCCATATTTTCGGGGGGTTTTTTACTTAGAAAATTTGGAACATTTTTGCCTTTTGGATGAGATTGGGTACCTTCATGGTGTAATCAACTCCTCCTACAGTTTTAAATGTAGAGATTTGAAACTCTGTTTTAATTTCTTTAACAAAGCGGCCATCGACATTTTTTTTAAATTCTTTAACAAAGCGGCCATCGACTTGCCACGTTGTCGGGGGACACTGTGGTCGGCCGACCTTTTATTTTATTAACTGTTATTCTTCGGACACAACTCCGGATCCTCGAGGTGCTTAATAAATCCATCTTGAGCCAAATGTCAACAGTTCTATGAATAAAGCTCCATAAAGTGACGAAATGAATCTATGAATTGTGATAATTAGCTTCCATTTTTCATATTTGTGTGTTTTCAGCTCAAGATGAGTGCGTGGTGATAAATTTGGACATCGTTGTCAACGTTAAATTGTTATAGATATGTTAGGAAACTAAATCTACATTGACATTGGAAATTGCTCCTTTTAGGTAGGAAATTATTAACAATTGCATGTAACGCTCCACTGTGTCAGAGTAAACTCCAAAGCTGGCACGATTTTGCCCGCATCCCAGTTTACTCCTGCTCGCATTTCGTTTTACTTTATCGATGTACGGTTAGTTCGGAAAGATGTCTCTATTCGAGTTACTGTTTTAGTATCAAAACACGTAACGGTTAGAGATAATTTTTTAGAGAAATAGTCGCTAAAAACTCATAAACTGGTGATATTTTAATGTTCACTCGTTCAATTACACCATATGACACTTATCATTGGATATATAGTGCGAGACCCGACGACCGTGTGGTTTCATGTGGATTCGTAGGAGATATTGGACACTTTTCATACAAAGCGGTAGGTTCCCGTTCAACTTTGAAACCAGTAATGGCGGCAAAGTTTGCTGACATTGGCGACAACACCTCAGCGGTCGATGTCTCGGACATGCATAAGGTAAACAACGAAGTCTCACAAGCAGTCTACCAAGGTACCAACCGTGATTAATAAAGGTACACATGTGGACCAAACTCTGCTAAATTATCTTAACCCATTTATGCCAAGCGTCAAATGACGCTACCATTCCTGCATTGATCGATGGTAGGCAGTGGGAAATTCCACTATGGATCGTTCCAAAATGAATAAATATAGAACATCCTTGAAAGTTACGCATGATACTAAATTCAAATATCAATTTCAGCATTGTTTTTGTCTGTAAGTCGGGTTTTGTTTGTTGGTAAGTTCACATATAATAAATAATAAATATATTTAACCCCATGGTATAACTTATTTCAATATGATCGCAATAATGTTTTTAAATGAATATGTGATAAATTTATGGCAAATTGTGGATATCTCTAGCGAAAATATCGCCTTGATTCAGCGTACTTTATAAAGGACGCTAGGCATGGCTGGGGGCCTGAAGATATCCATTCCCGATCCATACCGTACACTAGGCATATGCGTGGTATGGTGGTCAATATGTGTCAAACAATGCTTGACATACACATCTTTATTACACACTTAAACCCAGAAATTACAGTGTTCATGTTGTTCCATGTCTACAAATCCGTATGGAACATACGTTCCATACGCATCCCGTTGACGTCAGATGACGTAAATGACGTTCCTCTCAACCACGAAACCGGAACAATAAAATAAGAACGTCAAGCAAACCCTCTATGACTTTTTGTACCTGAATAAACATTGGCTGTTGTGTCACGGTTTTAGGACGGGTGCGTGTAATAAACATAGAACGACCCACGTGTTAATGGGTTTGTCGATACGGCACTTACGCCATCGCGGAAGGATAGAACTCGAGGCTACGCCCTCATTATATCATTCGCGCTAGCACTCGTGCCATATCAACAAACCCATTCACACACTTGTGTCGTTCTTTGTATTTATTACATGCTTGTTCCAAGAATTGCAGTGTTATTGCTGTTCCATATTTACAAATTTGTATGGAACATACGTTTCATACGCATCACGTCAATGTCGCAAATGACATTCGCATCAACAATGAAACCGGAACTATAAAACAAAGCATCGCCATACATGCCAAAAAACAAGCCCTGTGTGTGCCCGAATAAACCTTGTAAGTCTGTTTGTTACGGATTATAGGTCGGGTGGTGTGTAATAACAATAGAACGACACGTGATGTAATGGGTTTGTTAATACGGCACTTGTGCCATCGCGGAAGGATATAACTTGAGGCTACGCTACTCGTTCTATACTTAAGCGATAATACAAGGTGTTGTTCTATGCATATATTTGATGCATATACATGTATGCCATGGAATTTGTTTTCACTATATTATCTTTCCACAACTGAAATGAACGCTCTTTATTCGTACAATATCAAGAATAGATTCTATAAACGCTCTTCAATTTGATATAAAGTTCTGCATTATTTTTTCACTCCAGGAGATATACGGTCCGCGATGTGGAATGACAGAACAAGGCGACTTTTGTGAGGCCATAGTCTACATCACTCCTCCCGATGGCGACTGTTCAGATGAAGATAGTGGTGATGAGGAGAGCGGAGGATATTAGTGACTAGTGATATGCTGATGGGGTTGATATTGTTTATAATGTTTAGTTAACTCATGTTATATACATATGTATCGACTTCTCATGTTACACATAGTGTGTTTGAGTAATAAATAGAGAATACCTACGGGTTTTGGTTGAATACCCGGATTATCTCTTGAGTGGGTACAAGGAAATACAATATTTCCACGAGCGGCTGCAAGCCGCGAGTGGAAATTCTGTATTTCCTTGTACCCACGAATGAGATAATCCGGGTATTCAACCAAAACCCGTAGGTGTTCTTTTTATTATATGCGCTATAAACCGCACCAAAACTGCTAGTTTTGTCCTACAGTTCACTTCAAATTGTTAGAAAGCTTCGACATTTGCATTTTGTTTACATTCCATCAATTGATTTTCTCACCACTGAATGGCAAATATCGAGCATAGCCGCCATAAGAAATAGTCCCCATTGTTTTATTCTGAAATGATGCGAGAAAATTAATGTATACATAATTTAGTGATAAGAATATATTAAAACAAATGAGTTAACATTATAACAATTAAATAACAGTTTATGAACCGTGAAAATCAATAATTAAAACTATAGTCCGGCTGTTATTGATACGCTTTGAAACTTAATGTGATTCGCCGCTATAAACCGGAAGTAATCTCCGAAAAAGTAATACTATTGTGTTATCCATCGAGTCGGTCAGTGTTATCCATCGAGTCGGTCCAGGCGATGGATATAACGCTCTACGCCACGGCAATTTCCCACTATTTAATGGGGAAGCATATAATAAACCATTACATCACAAAAGACTGGTTGACAATCTATCTAAGTAGTCCAGGAGATATTGGTCGACCTCTGCAACCCCCCCCCCCCCCCCCCCCAGGACTCAACTTCACCCCACTAATTTTCTTCCTTAAGGTCTCCTATAATTTTTTTCACTTATTAACAAGAAAAAAAAGTGGCCGCAGAGACTCCAGACAAGATGGCGTCCATCATGGCGGCCATTTTATTTTAATGCACCATGTCTCTTTGATCGCCGTTATAGTAAAGATGATATCACATGCTGTCTTGTTTTCCGCTCGATTCGTTATGCTAATATACAACCCTTACAAATTAGCCAACAATCCGACACCACAATCCAATATGGCGGCCAAAATGGCTGCCGAAATGTGAAAATATGCTATTTTTCTGACATGTTACCACCTTTCGTTTGTCTCTGTGGGAAAATGTTGGCATATTTGCGTCATGTTATACATTTATCATATAGAGGATTCATTGGCGACCACATGGGGACCATAATATACATTCATTGCGGGATATTTTTGTCCGATATCACGTTTTCCCAAATGCCGGTATAATAGGTCAAAGCCGAATATAATTAATAACGCGATGTAATATTTCGAATGAATGAATGTTATTGCTATTATAACAGCACACATGCATATATATGTGCAGGAGATATTCGAGCTAGGATTCTTCTTATATCTGAGTTGAGGAATATTTACCCAAATCCAAGATGGCGGCCAAAATGGCCACCAGAAATAAAAAATTGCCGAAAATCGCCGATTTTAACATCAGTGAGCATTATTGTCGTGAAAACTCCACACCTGCTTACTATTGTGAGTTGGAAACACTTAGGCGAAGAACTTTCCTGGTACCATATCCAAATAAAAGTACCCCAAATCCAAAATGGCGCCCACAATGGCGGACAGATTTTGAAAAATCACCGAAATTCCCTCATATTCACATCATTGGGCATTATTGTCGAGACAAATCCACCCATAGGAAATACTGAGGTGAAGTAATTACCTTACATCTCATGCAAGAAATTGTTTTCCAAATCGTAGATGCCGGCCAAAATGGCGATCGAAATTTGAAAACAAGTCTACATTCCTTTACTTTCTTACGATGGGCGTTATTGTTTCGCGATTTCGATCCACCATTACATGTTGATATGGAATAGTGACATCAAGTATTCACTAGGGTTTGGAAATTGATACTCACAGCCAAGATCGCTGCTACATTGGCGGCTAGAAATTGAAAAGAAATCGATATTTTCACATATTAATTTCAACTTTTTGTCATAATATCGGTATGTATGGACGAAACTGTACATACACCATCTATTCTAGTTCAACTTGAAGGTATCAAAACGCATACCATCATAACATAGCTCGTATCCTTCTGGAAAGATGAAAACCACAATTAATATCGCGATGTGGCATTTCTAAATCCATTCTCCACTTAGCGCCGATAATGGCCGTAAGCGTAGGTGCGCCGAATAGTTATATCAGAATAATTACCTGATAACAGATTCTGATTTGCAACGTCACGTCCATAATTATCTGGACCAGCTTCCATTTCTTTGTCTGATAAATCTAGGTCGCTCACACCGACAAAGTATTTAGCCCTTCCTGAGAGTAGGGTCCCTCTAATCATAACGTTTAAAACAATTCATTTTCCGGTGTCTAGCTTACGATTTTAAATATTTGCTAAATATGATATGTGTGCGTCATCCTGAACTATGAAGGCATATGACCGATGAGTATACAAGCTTACAGAAGGTCATCTCTATGTATGTGTCTCATATCCATGGGGATATAACTACATGCACACCTGGCGAACCAGTTAGTTAGTCACTTCTCATTAGATGGATCGTCAACTCACAAACTCAGCGAACGTATTGGCATATGTGGACAAGTTGGACAGTGTTTCGAAGGTTGCTAGCTGTCTCATTCCCTTGGACAGATGTCTATCTGCTAAGGAGAAGACCATAGTGTACAGACTGCCCACACTTCTTGACCATGATCCGAAGAAAAAAAACTGTGTGACGCCCCGCATTTGTCTCGTCGAATATCTCCCAGCAGAGAGGAACAATGCTCGCGGTGCTAGATTATGGACATGCGCCATGATAGTGGAAATGACATGGGCCACGGTATACACCACCCCTACACCTGGTGCATGTTTAAGATATAGAATGTCATGCGTGTCGGTTTTATTTGGTGTGGTAAGATTGTATTTCCACATCCATTTCGAAGCCTTTCTGATTGAACTACGTACATTTATGTCTGTATAATACTATACTAGCCTCCCTCAAAACAGTCCGATGGACTGAAGGTTAATGTCTTTATAGCATGAATGTATACGTTTTTGTTATCCTCTTTCAGGGTTAGTGTCAGTACAGTCAGTATGTTGGCGGTATTATTCAAGAAAATGTCAGGAACTGTGGTGCATTTATTTCAATATGTATTTAAAGAACAATTTACAGTCTCGATGGCAATGGCTGTGGACGTTATGGTCATATAGCTTTATATATATAACTTTAGATTATAGCAGTTAATGCCTCATGCAGGAACATGATCGCAATGGTGATGTTACCAAGAAATCACTTGGTGTACCAACGTTTGATGAACTGATTGCAAGAGCTCACCAACGTAACATTCCTCCGGATGTTCTTCGCGTTGAACATTTCACCCTTTTGTTGATGGCATTTGTACTTTCTTGAACCATACCACCCAGCGTGAGTATGACATATCAACCAACTATCAAAGGTATCGCCTTTTAGACTACACTCCAGTCTTGATGGGGCTTATACAGCAGTTGCCAATAGCACACGCCTGTTCCAGCTGTTTAGGAACGGCTTCCAAACGGATGGGAACATACAATCTTAGCATATACAAGGAAAGCAAAGCCACACATGAGATCCTGTTTGAATCTAAAACATAACAAAATAAGGGGCGGTGCAGTCATGGTCCAATTCCATCTCCACTATAATGAGACATACCCACAAACTAGCACCGTGTGTATTGTTATCATCTGCTTGGATATGTTCGGTGAGACGATTGCTGGACGCCAATAAGATTGTCCTTAGGATCGTTGTCAAGAAGCTTGGGTATATCATGCATTATGGTCTTCTACGCCTTAGCAGAAATGCAACCGTCAAATGTCGGACTTTCAACATTCGAAGCCATATTCAGAAGTTGTCCGGGTACGTCAGTGCATTAGATGAGTATGCGAATTGATGAACCATATATTGGGAAGTGGCTGTTTGGGAAGATCACCAGGTGTACACGTTGTTATCCCCATTGGGTCACCAATGCTGACAATACGCAGATAGATAGGTCCTTCTGAAAGCTAGAATACGCATCGACCGAATACCTTTCTAGTGTATCGCACAATATGATGCCTATACCACATATGTAGCATCTGCATTATACCATAAGCTATACACGAATGAAGCTCGCTAAGAATTCCAAGCTTTCGAAACAAACACGTGAGCTGGACACCGGCATATGTATTGTTTGAAACATTCCGATTAGTGGCACCCTTCAACAAAGAAGTGTAGTAAACTGTTGTTGTGAGTGAGATAGATTAATCTGACGAAGAGACGAAAACGGGTCTAGATAATGCTGGTTGTGGCAATTCAGAATAAGCTCAGGTACTGTTGTTTTGATTCTTGGAAGTAATAATATGACTATTCGGCGCACCTATATACGGTTACGGCCAGTATGAGCCCTTAGTGGAGAATGGATTTTTAAATGCCACATCGCGATTGTGGGTTGTCATCGTTCCAAAAGGCTACGACTTACATTGGAACTAATATATGGTTTATATTATGTACTGTTCCGTCTATACATTATATATATTATGACAAAAAATTGAAATTAGTATGTGATAATATCGGCTTCTTTTCAATTTCTGGCCGCCAGTTTGGTCGCCATATTGACTGTGAGTATCACATGCCACAAACCCTAATAAATAATTCATACATATCAACATGTAATGGTGGGTAGAAATCGCGAAACAATAACGCACATCCTAAGAAAGTAAAGGAATGTAGGCGTATTTTCAAATTTCGGTCGCCATTTTGGCCGCCATCTTCAATTTGGAAAACATGAGATGTAAGGTAATTACATCACCTCAGTATTTCCAACTCAACTGTACGCATGGATGGAGTTGTCTCGACAATAATGCCCAATGATGTGAATATGAGGGAATTTCGGTGATTTTTCAAAATCTGTCCGCCATTGTGGGCGCCATTTTGGATTTGGGGTACTTTTATTTCGATACGGTACAAGGAAAGTTCTTCGCCTAAGTGTTCCCACTCACAATAGTAAGCAGGTGTGGAGTTTTCATGACAATAATGCTCACTGATGTTAAAATCGGCGATTTTCGGCAATTTTTTATTTCTGGTGGCCATTTTGGCCGCCATCTTGGATTTGGGTAAATATTCCTCAACTCAGATATAAGAAGAATCCTAGCTCGAGTATCTCCTGCACATATATATGCATGGATGTTGTTATAATAGCAATAACATTCATTCATTCGAAACATTACATCGCGTTATTAACGTAGATTCGGCTTTTACCTATTATACCGGCATTTGGGGAAAACGTGATATCTGACAAAAATATCCCGCAATGAATGTATATTATGGTCCCCATGTGGTCGAAAATGACTCCTCTATATGATAAATGTATAATATGGCGCAAATATGCCAACATTTTCGCACAGAGACAAACGAAAGGTGGTAACATGTCAGAAAAATAGCATATTTTCACATTTCGGCGGCCATCTTGGCCGCCATATCGGATTGTGGTGTCGTATCTTTGGCTAATGTATAAGGGTTGTATATTAGCATAACGAATCGAGCGGAAAACAAGACCGCATGTGATATCATATTTACTATAACGGCGATCAAAGAGACATGGTGCATTTAAAAAAAATGGCCGCCATGATGGACGCCATCTTGTCTGGAGTCTCTGCGGCCACTTTTTTTTCTTTTTAACAAGTGAAAATATTTATAGGAGACCTTAAGGAAGAAAATTAGTTGGGTGAAGTTGAGTCCTGTGGGGGTGCAGAGGTCGACCAATATCTCCTGGACTAAAGTCACAGTTGTACACTGAAGACAAAAAATAGTCAATAACTTAGCTTAGTCAAACGTTTGTCCACATGATGACTAAGGTAGAAAATTAGTCACAATCACTAAAGTGATGTTAGTTACAACGACTAAGAAACGGTATCTTCGGTAAGTCAAAACGACTAATTGGGCCATTGGATTCAGTCATTTTGACCGTCTTTTCTTAGTCACTGGGAAATGAAAATGTAAGTTGTGAAATTTTATGCACACAATTGTGATACTCAGCCAGATGCTATATTATCCAGCTAGACGGTCTCCGTTGGGGGTGTCCACCTTGGTAATTCCAACTGCACCCCCATTAAATTAGAATAAACACATTTTTTTCGGAATTCCATTTCCACCCCCACCCCCCCCCCCCCCCCCCATTGCACATCGACTGCTCCGTTACACGCCTGAATGAACAGCTTTGTTGTGCAAAATACCAAGTATCAGAACATTTAGAGATCTGAATTTGAAAATTGCACAAACCCTAACATTTAGTGGTCTAATTGCAGACAAATTGACATGACCATGGGCCAGAGCCCAGGGCATACCGGGTCGACCATGGTTGGGCCCGGTGTGATAAAATTTTGAAATCTGAACAAGAAAATCACAAAATCCTAGCATCTTGACTGGCCTCAAGTTTTCCTCGTGTTGTAAATTTCAAACATGATACCCCCTTAGGTTGGACAATTCCCAACTAATGACCATTTCAGTCCAATTTTTTGAAAGAATAAGGTTGTCTTAATCTAATTAGCTGTTTTATTGGCCATGAGGAAAATTCAGGACACACAGGGTCGACAATGGTACGGCCAGGTGTGAGAAAATTTTGAAATCTCAACAAAAACATCGCGAAATCCTAGCATCTAGACTGGCATCGGGCTTTCCTAGTGTTTGAAATTTCAAACCTCACACCCCCACCTAGGTTGTAAAATTTCCAACTGATGACCACATTTTTTATCAAATAAAATTCTCTTAAATTAACTAGCAGTTTTGACTGGCCACGGGGGACAGACCGGGACACAAGCCTCCCAACTGTTGGAAAATTCCAACCTGACACCCCCCCCCCCCCCCCGCCCCCCGGAAAATTTCCAACTGATGGCTATTTCAGTCCAAAAAATTTACGTACAGTGGGTAAGTATGCAAATGTTGGTCTGAAACAACAAATACCCCTAATAAATTGTTGGAAAATCAAACTACAAGAACAATTTCAACCTATAGGTGTGAAATTTCCAACTAATGTTGTGTCATTTTTACCAAAGACACCCCAACCCCCCTATCGCCACGTCCCTGTTATCCAGAATCAAGCACCGAATTGGAAGCAGAACAACCATCATTAAATTTCCTAAAACACTGATTCCAACACTGGTCAGTTGAGAAGTATATCAACATATTGTGGTGTAAGTCTGTTTAACTGGATGATTTTTCCTGGATGGATGGATTTTATGGGATGATGTCTATGAAATCTACTGCTATATGGATATATTACTGCATCCTCGTTGTAACTTATATTGCGGCGTAGCACACGGGTTCGCTAGAGATCAGCATCTTTCGCATAACTTTTTTATTCTGTATTTATTTTACATCACTGAATAATATAGTATAACACTTTTCAGATTGCATGCGTATATTTTAAGCGAGGGTCAAGTTGGATTAACCCATTACAGAGATTTATCGTTGACATATTTCATTCCACACCCCGGCCCCCCTGTAATAAACACTTTCACTTGTACTCATTCACTGCAGAAGTCCAAAGTAGTATTAGCAGCTATTGTGTGTGTTATAACATGTACACACAATACCACAAATGCCAGTTCGCGGTCATCTATATCATAGTTCCCGATAAGACCAAATTGGATGATCCTGCGTTATCTAATTAAAATAGTTGAAATGAACATAAATTTACCACGCGTATGCCTAGCGTCCCTTATAAAGGACGGTCCTCTGTCTGGGCGAAACATTGGGGAAAATGCCCTTTACTTTGCCGCCCAATGTTGATTTTGCCCTTTACTATTAAAACCAACATTACAGAACAGGTCATGATTATTCTTTAAAAATCGGCAAAAATAGACAAAGGATCAAGCACGTCCTAGAAACAGTAACGGACTTGGAGACCAGAGTAATGCGCGACGAATTAATAATATAGGGAATAGACGAGGATCAATCAGATGAATTTGCTATATCTACAGAAAATAATTGAAAGAATAAATTAATTATGTGTTGAAACTGAACAAGGAAATTGAATTCCAATTTGTGAGAATAGGAAACCGCGATGGTAGAGATGCATATGGGACCCCGAGACCGATTCTGGCGAAATTCACGAGACAGGACGATAGGGACACAGTGAAGAGACAGGACGAGACAGGACGATAGGGACACAGTGAAGAAATCAAGTGGTATACTTCGTGGTACTCATTTTTATATAATTGAAAACTTACCAAAGGTGATCAATTCATACCGTCAATCCACAATCAGAATTGGACTGCAGTTAAGAAAGATTACTCGAAATAGGCGTTCTCGCCATCTCAATGTTCTCAAAAATGTGAAAACATACATTTCAAGAGTGATACAATATTCTATATCCAATATAATGCGAGCTATAATAGAAACACTTAAATCAATCTTGATGCAAGCATATGACGTACATTTGAACCCGGGTCCCTCTTTGTCCGATACAAAAACTGATAGAAAATGATCATTGATGTGCCTAAATATTCAGAGCATAAAACCCAAACTGGATACATTGTCTGCTGAAATAGTAGACTATGACATCGCAGCATTCTCAGAAACATGGCTTTCCAATGATACATCAGATTCGGAAATTGCTATTCATGGATTCCATAATCCGGAGAGATTT
This sequence comes from Siphonodentalium dalli, assembly GCA_032622095.1. NCBI lineage: Eukaryota > Metazoa > Mollusca > Scaphopoda > Gadilida > Siphonodentaliidae > Siphonodentalium > Siphonodentalium dalli. Next base: position 158,906,943 of record CP136068.1, on the reverse strand, counting down.
AATCGCTCATCGCATGGTGGTGGTATCGCAGTATATGTCGCTAATTCATTAAACTCCAAAAGACACCGAGAATTGGAAACATTCGGTGTAGAATGCGTATGGCTTGAAATTGTAACTCCAACATCGCGCTTTCTGCTTGGAACTTTTTATCGACCACCGGATTCGCCAGTTCAACTATGGGAGAAAATATATTCTTCGATCGATATGGCAATGGACAATAGCCATTGTTCTCATGTCGTGGTCATTGGGGATTTTAGTTCAAATGTTCTAGAAACCGAAACAACGCCAATAAGATACATTCGACAGAAAATTGGACTGACACAAATTATCAAAGAACCGACATATTTTACCGAGAGCTCACTGTCAATTCTCGACTTATGTATGACCAATAAACCACTTCTTGTCGAATCATATGAAATTATGGACCCTTTTTTTGCTGACCTGGTTCGATATCACTGTCCAATATTAGTGAAATTAAGTCTAAACGTAGTGAAATCGAATCGCGTCATCAAGCGAAGAGTTTGGAACTATGATGCAGCTGATTTTACTGCAATGAACAATGATCTCCAACAATGGAATTATAATTCAGAATTATCTGAGATAGAGTATACACGTATAGCGAGTACGTTAACAGACAAAATAAATCACTTAGCCTCAAAATACATACCAAATAAAATAGCTTCCATACGACAAGACGAACCTAGTTGGATGACTTGCCAAATTCGCAGACTAATTAGACAAAGAAGGCGACTTTATTCAAACGCTAAGCGCAAGAAAACCGATCATGCCTGGGTCCGATATAAATCCAAAAGAAACGAGGTCACCTCTTGCATAAAGAGTGCCAAGCAGAGACTAATCGATAAAACACAGTCAGTACTGGGAAATTGCTTCACAGAATCTTCACTTTGGTGGAAAACTATGAATCGACTCATGGGCCCTGACAGAAAAAACATACCGGCATTAAAAAATGGGGATTCGATTACAACCAACAATGAATCAAAAGCTGAGATTTTTAATAAATACTTTTGCTCGATTTCTGCCCTCCCGAATGAAGACAGAGTAGAATTACCGCCATTTGAATACAAAACTCAATCAAGACTAGATACATTCGTTATCACACGCGAAGAAATATATAAATCACTGAAAAGTGTTCAAACGGCAAAAGCCAGTGGCCCTGACGGAATTAGTCCAAGAATATTGAAACTTTGTGCATCCTCCCTAGCTGGTCCACTAGAATTTGCTTTCAAGAAATTTCTTGAAAAATCTTTCTTCCCGCCTGAATGGAAAGTGGCAAATGTATGTCCCATATACAAAAAAGACGACGCCACCGACCCAAGTAATTATCGCCCAGTTTCTCTTCTCTGTTGCCTGTCCAAAATTTTCGAAAAGTGTATATACCTTCACATGAATGAATATTTAAGAGATAGTATGCTTCTAACAAACCTTCAATCGGGATTCACTCCGCAAGATAGCACAGTATTTCAGTTAACAGATGTTTACCATTATATAATATCTTCTCTTGATAATGGCAACGAAATTAGGTGCCTTTTCTGTGATATCAGCAAGGCATTCGATAAGGTGTGGCATCGGGGCTTACTATTTAAGTTGAAAAGAATGGGAATTGTCGGCCCAACATATGACCTATTACAAAATTATTTGGACAATCGGCACCAGCGAGTAATTGTTTCAAACTCGAACTCCTGCTGGAGCTGTGTCTCAGCTGGTGTGCCCCAGGGATCCATACTCGGCCCTCTTCTTTTTTTAATTTACATTAATGATATTGTAGACAATGTTACGTGCAATGTATGGCTTTTTTGCTGATGATACCTCTTTATTTCTATCCATTGAAGACCCAGTTATTGCCGCAGAGGTAATCAACAACGATATTAGTCTGATTTTCGAATGGTCTCAAAAATGGCTAGTGAAATTTAATCCCATGAAAACAGAATCACTTTTAGTATCATGGAAAAATAACATAATCGTCCACCCTCCCCTTCAGATGTCGGACAAGGATATTGTAGAAGTCGAAACACACAAACATTTAGGTCTTACTTTTAACAGAGACGGTACGTGGAAAGATCATGTCACTGATATTGAAAATCGAGCCGCAAGTCGAATGTATATACTGAGGAAATATAAATTCATTCTGGACAGGAGAACCCTTGAGACCATATACTTGTCATACATCCGTCCAGTGTTGGAATATGCCTCCTCGGTATGGGGTAATTGCTCAGTTGAAAATTCAACCTCTCTGGAAGATATTCAATACGAGGCTGCTAGATTAGTCACGGGAGCAACTAGAAGCTGCAGCAAACAATCACTATTACGGGAAACCGGTTGGGACTCACTATCTAGCAGGAGAGAAAAAACTAAACTTGTGCAATTTTTTTAAATGATTAGGAAAGCCACGCCCCCTTACTTATATACTCTAGTTCCTATTGAATCTGGAAGTCTAACCAATTATAATTTCAGACAAAAGGGTCTCAGGACTCCCAGAGTTTACGCGACAAGATACGAAAATTCATTTCTTCCAGCTACCGTCAAATTATGGAACAACCTTCCGCCAAAGGCGAAAGAATGTGAATCTGTCTCTGACTTTAAGAATTTTTTTTTTAACCGATCGAATTATCATACCGTCATATTATTATATAGCGTACCGAAGACCAAGCCAAATTTATCACTGTCGCCTGCGAACAAACTGCAGTAACTTGAAATATGACCTGTTTTGCAATCATTTGAATAATAGTCCATTTTGCGACTGTGGAGAATTAGAAACTGCTGAGCACTTCTTACTCCACTGTCCAATATTCGAGCGTGAAAGAGTCCGTTATTTAGCCAATCTGAACGTGAACTTGGAAGTCAAAATATTACTGTATGGGTCCGTAGATATATCTAATACCAAAAATGCCGACATATTCATTTCCGTCCAAAAGTTCATCGACGATACCAAACGATTTAACTGACATAATATGGTTATGACCTGTAAAGCGTGAACCAAAAGCCTACATAAAACAAAAATATTGTGCTCTCGTATACCCAAGCACGCCAGAGGTGTGATTCTGTGTGAGGGGTGGACTCGCAGCGATTGGCAACGGGATAGGGTGCGGGTGCTTGTGGAACAGGCAATTCATCATTGAGACCCAATCAAACCATGATGCAATATATATACTAAGGAAATGGCCACCTATAAGCCTTTGGTTTACTGCCAAATCCTTTTCTCTAATGTTAAATTGTTATCGTCCTTATATTATGTATTATATGTGCTATTCTTGAGAATAAAATATTGTTTACACTAATCCACATTAAAGCCACTAGCCCAGCAAGCACGTGATAACGGACTGAAAGCCAACATAGCTGCATGGAGACAGACACTACGTGGATAACAAACTTGTGACCCCGGAGAACCCACCCCCATTCAGGTGTGCCAACAACCGCGAAGGGAGAGCACCCACACGAGGTTATGCGAACCGCCGAATGCAACGTGGAAAGAGAGGAGGCTGGTACAGAGGCCGAGGTCGTGGATACACAAGAGACAATAGGTACTCTGACGTTAGTGACTCTCAAGCTTCATTCTACCCATCGTCGGTGTAGGTAACTATATACATGTAGTGGAAACTTCTCTTCTCCCAACAACCCCCTCCATAGCTTGTTCCACATTTTCAAAAAATAATCTCGAGAATTGTTTGCAGTGAAAGTTTTGCTGAATGAAACTTACATTTACCCCGAAATTCCGAATGCGCTTGACTAAGATTGTGTTTTTCTCGAGAACTGATATCTGAATTTTCTCTGAACTCCCGTCACAGCATAAATAGGCATTGCCTATCATATTTGTCTTCCATTGGTTGTTGCAACTTATAAATTGACTACTTTTAAAGACATATTATGGACTTGTTCGGGTGCGTGGAATTGATAAGTTAGTAATCAGGCGCTATGTCAACCTGGGGACTGTAGCAGTCTACTGACATCGCCGAAAATTTCAAAGAAATCGACCATACCACTGCCTATAAAACATCGTCCGAAGTACGCTCAATTGTGAATATTTACATCACGATTCGGGACGCAACTATCGGCGATAAACTCACACAAATGATTTCGACATTTAGAGTCATTGCATTAAGTTTATGATTGATGTGTGTGCGTTGTCGATTGGATTAATATTCGTATAAATAACAACTTTGAGCAAGATTATTCTCCATTTCTCTTTGATCGCCAAACCGGAGTGTATCACATCACTTTAACTAATTAGACTAGCCCTGGAATGAAGAACTCTTAACTGTAATAGCCCGATGTGCGGTTTACAGACGCCCGCATCGGGTTATATTGTTTACTAGGAGGGTTACCCGGCGTTGCCCAGGTTAATGTATGCTGTGGGTATTTGTTGGGAATTGAGAATGCTCTTGCTTAAAGTGTTATACGTTTTCTCATAAATTGTATATTGAAATAGCATCACTGCCATCACAATACATGATTATTACAGTCATGGAATACAAGTAGTGGCTCACCTTGTCATTTGTCATTCTGTTTATCGCGATTAATCCGTTCCACCAATAATGAAGTATTTATTTATTTACAACTACATTAGACGTTATAATATGATACATGAACATCATAAACACATTAGTTCGATAAAAGATGATAATTGGGTTTTTCATATTGAGATGTATCAATCAATCTAGTGGGTTGGACTAAGATCTCGAGGACATCTGGCTATCATATCTCCATGAAGATACAGATGTTTCAAATAAATTTCCAGGTGCTCCTCTGTTCATGGTGCTATATATTGGCTAAATATTCTTAGTTTAAACGAAATGTTGCTGCGCACATATATCAGCTACATATGCCAGATACAGAGCGAGATTTTGAGTTGTTTATGTATATGTATCTCTTCAATAGATTGATAAATATACGTTTAATGCTTCTTCTAGTTATTTCTTTTTGCTAGCTCATTGTGCGAATGCCTTGATTGCCATTCCCATATAAATATGACTGTTAAGAAGATATACTTGTTCAAGTGACTTATGTGGGTCACCATATGTCGGTATTGTGAAATGTGAACGCCCAACTACTTAAAATGATATGGAGATGGCCTGGTGACTGTATATAACTTATATGTCGATATCGGCGAATAGCAATCTTATCAATGATAGTGCATATCCGCTCGCCATCCGTGACGCAAACGACACCAAATGTGATTTAATTCATGGTATATCATTAGAGAAAAACGTGTATGAATTTGGTGGAATTTGGTTTATTAAATCAATTGTTGATGCAACGCTGACTCGAACAACGCCATATTGCGAAGGTGATTATGTATTCGTTTGGTGGTAATCAGCGACAAAACTCTTTCACCATATTTGTTTCATTTCCCTTCCCACCAACAGCGTCATTTTAGAAAATTTTAGCCCGCACCATTATCTTCCTTGTAAAAAGTTACCCCTCTTAGAACGCCTTGGTGCCATCTCGATTGTACTGCGTGAAGTTATATATAGAACGCACACAGACAGACAAAAAGACAGACCGACAGCACGATTTTATTTCTTGTATCATTTGAGAAGGACGTGTCTGAATTTGATGGTAATTGGTACTAAAAATATTTTGTATAAGTTTTGGTGACCCTCCCGTCCCTATTTCGGACTCAAGCTGCACACACTAAGACTCATTAGAGATCAGAGATGCATATATATGAAATTGGTGAAAATTGGCGAGTATACAAATTCGTATCAAATTTAAGGTCCCCATATCTCTCACCCATAGGGCACCAATTTGGTGTATCTAAACCACACGATAAGATTCCTCGTATAACGGAGAAGAATATGTATCAATCTGGTGGAAATCGGCACTAAACATATAGATAAAAAAATTTGTGTCCCTCTCATCTCTATACACCACTGACTCGAATGGCCCCACTTGTGACATCCTTAAATCACACGATTACACTCCTGATATCATGGGGATGATTGTTTATAAGTTTGGTGATAATCGGCGACTAAACAATTTTTTTTATCAAATTTGGTGCCAATCCCTCCCCTCTCCATCTCTCACCCAAACAGGACCACTATGGCGTCTTTAAATCACGATTAGATTCCTCGTATCATGGATAAGAACGTGTATACATTTGGTGGAAATTGGCGCTAAAAAAATTGTGCATCAATTTTGGTGCCCCTGTCCCTTTCAATGCAACACTGACTCGAATGAAGCCACATTTGACAGATAAATGCCACACCATTAGACTCCTCATACCATGGGGATGATTTTGTATAAGTGTGGTGGCAATCGGCGACATATTATCAAATTTAGTGCCCACCCCCTCCCAATCTCTCATCCAAAAACAACAATATGGCGTTGTTAAATCGCACAATTAGATTCCTTGTATCATGAAGAAGAATATATATCAATTTGGTGGAAATCGGCGCTAAAATTAGTTTTATCAATTTTGGTTCCCCTCTCCCCTTCCGTTCATCCCTGACTCAAACGACAACACTTTTGACATATTTTAACCACACCGTTGGATTCTTCATATCATGGGGATAATTATATGTAAGTTTCGTGGCAATCGGCGACAGAAAAAAATCTGCCGCCCCCCCCCCCCCCTTCCGGGCACCCCTGACGCCAACGGCGCGACTTGTTGGCATATTTAAACCACGCCATTAGATTCCTCATATTATGGGGATGATTATATATAAGTTTGGTGGCAATCGGCGACAAATTTGTTTTTTGCCCCTCCCCTTTTCTGCCCCTTACAACAACGGCGTCACTTTAGAAAATTCTAACCCCGACCATTATCTTTCTCGTAAAAATCTACTCCTAGTAGACCCCTTTGGCATCATCTAGATGGTCACCTGTGAATTTCTATAGAACACAGACAGACAGACAGACATTCGCAAATATAGATCTAGATTCTTCTAAACTGTATAACATACAGTGTTAAGAAATACAAACGTAACGCTGGGTCGTCTTCTCCCAACACAATATACCATATACATAATATACAGTCCACACATTATATACATTAAACATGATGATATATGACAATGCAAAATATTTCATAACATAAAGGTACACAATTTTGTGTGATTGGAAGGAGCTCGTCCGCCGATATGATCACAACGCATGCGCCTTTTTGATAATTTTCAACAGAGAAATTGGAAAAATGACTAATTATGTGGGAGATTCGTCCCCAATTATTACAGCGGGGAACTAAAGGGAGTAGTCCTCGCCCGATAATATGGTTGGAACTTGGTCATGATGGTGGGGGCTCGGGGATTACTGCCCGCACCGGGGATTATACGTGTAGGATGACCAGCGTGTTACAAGAATAACAAAACAACACGGTGTGGGTTCTTACATTTTATTCATATGTAGTTTTCTTGTGGAGTCCATCTCGAACTCGACATCATTGACATCCTTAAACCAGATAGTACCAAAATGCATCCTTGACTGTGTCTGTAGAATTGAAATAAATGGTATCAGTGAGTGTTTATTATCAGCTCTGTCGCGTCCTGCGGGCATCATCGGTCAATAGTCATGTGTGTTGTTCAAAATACACCTCTGGAAATAGTTACACTGATTACTATTTTTCCGAGGCGGTGTCTTAGCAAGCGCGTGACTATAGTGACCGAGTCCTTCTTGTTATTCCACCCCATGTAAAGTGTATTGTATATGACTCAACGGGCGCCATTACAGTGATTGAATCATTACAGTGATTGAATCATTACAGTGATTGATTCAGTACAGTGATTGAATCGTCTGCGTGTTAGTGCGACTTTTAAAACGTAGGTGGTGAAATCACTGGTGGGGCGGAGCACCCACTATGCATGCTCACGACAAGGCCGCGTGCACATCGGAGCGATCAATAATGTTTGATTTTTACCAGGAAAATCGTGACGTGTTCTTGGCAACACGCGCAAACAACAAATTCAACGCACTGGACTTCTTCAAGGGATACACATTTAATTGAGTTCATATTCGACATATTTGATTATAAAATAAGCCCATATATGAAAGGTAGTGTTTGTATAATGTTTCTGTCCGCTGCTACCCCGACATAGAGAATAGGGCCACCGTCCCACCGTCCAGACCACCGCAATTGCTGACATTGCGGTTCTCATATTCTCATTTGTAAATATGTTTAATCTCAATACTCATGAAATTGCACAATATGAGTATTAAGATAATAAATTATTTGAATTGAATTGAAAGTTTGTTTAACCTTTGTTAATTTATTTAATGGCAATATCTTAATTTATTTACCAGCATCGGTATGCTTAAATAACTCCTCAGCGTAGCATTTCAATCAGCCCTCAAGGCAAGCACGCACGCCACGCAAGGGTGTCTCACATTTAATGTTCACCAACTTGAAGGACAATGAAAGAAAGAAGTGATTTATTCCACTGAGCCCGTACCACATACCTTTAAATATATACAATTTCACACTAGAGACCTATACAGCAATTCAGCTACACATGTAGTAGAAGGGTCTATAATATCTCAGAACCGCAGTGTCTGCAGGCTTGCCATTTGTCCCACGCGCACCTTACTTAAAGGTGCTCAATCCGATCAAACACCCCTAAATTACTATTTCTTTGGCTTCGGTGGTAAAACTATATTTGATTGGAGTCGATGTACCTACCCATCAAGGCTCAGAGTGATCAGATATCGATGTTTGAAGTTTGTTATTTCAATTGTTTGTGGCCCAGAAACACGCCATCAGAAGGATGGTGTCGGTCAAAATTGCGGAAGATGGATAACTCTACAACAAGTAGTAATACGGTAAAGTTCCGTGATAATACGAAGATATTTCGTTGACCAAAATGTTGATAAATAACACGTTTGGGAAATTTGATACCATAATTGACAGTCACTATGGTTAGCATTATATTGTTGTAATTAATCGATTCTGATAACTAAAGCGTATTTTGAAGAAATTTTGTTGTTGTATCTTGATGATATGGGGACCCTCTGATCGGATTGAGTAATGCGGCACATATATGTTTATGGCTTTCCATGTGTATATGTTCATGTCAACACTCTAATTTTGTATTTTGTTAAATGCCAATAATTTCACCAGCAATGACCTTACCACATTATTCATGCACCGGGGTTATAATAGCCTTCACATTTGAAGTTCGGGTCAGTAATCAGATAACACCATGTCCACAGCGTGATATTAGTGACACCATGTCCACATCGTGATATTAGTGTGGTCATGATTCGGGTCAGTAATCAGATAACACCATGTCCACAGCGTGATATTAGTGACACCATGTCCACAGCGTGATATTAGTGTGGTCATGATTCGGGTCAGTAATCAGATAACACCATGTCCACAGCGTGATATTAGTGACACCATGTCCACAGCGTGATATTAGTGTGGTCATGATTCGGGTCAGTAATCAGATAACACCATGTCCACAGCGTGATATTAGTGACACCATGTCCACAGCGTGATATTAGTGTGGTCATGATTCGGGTCAGTAATCAGATAACACCATGTCCACAGCGTGATATTAGTGTGGTCATGATTCGGGTCAGTAATCAGATAACACCATGTCCACAGCGTGATATTAGTGACACCATGTCCACAGCGTGATATTAGTGTGGTCATGATTCGGGTCAGTAATCAGATAACACCATGTCCACAGCGTGATATTAGTGACACCATGTCCACAGCGTGATATTAGTGTGGTCATGGTTTACTCGTATTGGACTAGCTATTCAATTTTGCACAAAATGCAAGTTTCATTCGATTTTGTCCATTTTGGCGGCCATTTTGGGAAAAACAGTCTACAGATATGGTTTACGACTTTAGAAGCATTGTTTGTGTATATTTCAATTTATTACGAATTTGGCATTAATTGAAGCACCTACGCAGAAATTCAGTATTTAGCGATCCTGAATTTTCACATGAGAGGATTTTTGCGGATTTTGGATATATTGTTCCTGGTGTTTTTCCGCATCGAATGACACCAACATCAGCTTGTATCCAATTTCGTCCGGGTTCAACTCTCCCACGACCACACTATATCCGTTCAAAGCGCCGGTTACATGTACTGCGTACATGTATAAATGGCACAAATTGCGATCAAGGTATTAATTCTGTCCAATTTGTCATCATTTTATATCGCACCCGTAGTGGAGTCTTTTCAGGTGGACATCGAAACAACATGTGAGATATGCGGATTTCAAACTATATACAAGTATAACCTGAAGATATACATAAATCAAGACGGTCATGACACCATGTCGCCAAGTGTGCTACAACAACCATATGAGACACAAGCTCAGAAAAACACAATGTGTGGAATTTGCACATGGTGGAATAATAATCGTCAGATTCTAAGTGGAATCAGTTTATATTTTTATAAAAGAAAAAGCTCCGTCAAAATTCAGCAGATCTTAACCACGCTCAAAGTTGACTTGAACAATGTGATTGATAATCCTGAGTCAAGTTTAGTTGGGATTAGTTGATATTAACTGGAATAATTCGGACAACACGAAAATGGCAATTTATAGGTCTAAAAAGGACTTTAGCTCTAGTAAAAATCATCTGACCGGAAGGATATTGGAACCGGTCCTCAATAATGTAATGTTTATTACTCGTACACAGTTTCGTTCCGATCGGATATTTTTCACCGGAGTTAATATTATCCGGACAACATGAAAATGGCAATTTCTAATTAAAAAAAAAGTCATAACACATAGTAAAAAGATCATCGGACTAGAACCATAATTGAAATTGACCTCAATAATGTATTTGTCGTTCCTCATACGAAGTGTCGTTTAGATCGGATAATTTGAACTGGCATTAACAGCCTGACAAGAAATCGGACGGACATACGAACGGACGCACGATTACAATAGTTTTACCAAAATATCAGGTGGGGGGGGGGGGATAAATAATCTTGAAAGTGAGGTTTTATCACAAATAAATATGTTTTTGCACACAAAGACATAATTCACATAGTCGCAGCATATTTATTTTTTATTTATAAAACCATTGTTGGCGTGCAGTTACTAACCATGCAGTGCTGGTGTGTGAAGTCAGGCTTTGTGTAAACTAAGATTGACTTCGAACATTAGTAAATGGGAGGTGTATAACCATTAATGCTCAATTCAATGTTTGGCGTTTCGGGAAAATCTGTACCATAACCATCGCCAAATATGATAGTTTGTGTTAAATTTCAAAGATGACCTTCAAATTTACAATGTCAACTAGAGTTCTGATAGATAGCCCCCTCTGATGTGATTTTGAAGCTAAAAAATAAGTCACTATTGAATTGGCATACACGTGGTGTCGCAATGAGCTTGAAAGCAACAAAATTACGAAATCGTCACCGTGATGATGTGTAATGACATGACCTCCATTTTGGCCAACATATTTGCCTACAATAGGCAGATATTGTTTTGGGCTTGCAATATGCCGTACAGCAATAAAACATGCGAATTGCAATTTGCATGACAGAACTCCTGCAATTCGCCGTACAAAAAATAATTATGTCTTTTGACAATAATATTAACAAACAGCCGACAAACTCATGTTTGGTGGTATGTAAGTCACTGTGGACCTTTCTTACGCAATGTGCATATCAATATGTAAACATACAGTCGTTTTAGATATGAGAAAATCGGTGTTTATCAGACCAAGTTGCAGACGATCGGTATAATTTAACCTAATAATCGTGATTTCTGAGAACTTACATTATAACCAGAATGTATAGATAGTATATCTTAGAAGTATGATATACTCTACTATTATTCAGCGGGATTATATCCTCCTGGTGTGTCCTGGTTTTTAACAATCACGATTATTTGATAAAAAAAAATGTAGGCATATTAAGTAAACAAATGAAATTTTCCTGCATAATATTCGGTGTCGGATATACACAGTGAATGTTGGAGTATGTAACTTGTATGACCGCGTTAATTGCTGTCGATATTTAGATGTGAACAATAGCTGGGCTATGGGCGGCCATTCGATCGGAAATTACATGAAATAAAAGTTAATGGTGGTTTGTGAAAACAATTATATGTATCGCACATTCAATAGCAATATAATTATTTCAAACCAATAGTTTCCATTTTCAAACCAACAGTCGTTCTTGGATTCAATAACAGACAATTCCGTCTTAACAGATTTAGATTCAAAATCAATGTTGACCGATGCAGAATTAATGTTCTATGTAATGGTTAGAACACAAGAATAGTTCTTTACCAGAATCAATCGAGTCGAAGACGAGATTTATTCTGGTAAAGAACTATTCACGTGCTCTGACCGACTTAGAGCACAATTGACCCCACATAATGCAATTAACAGGAAATGCACCGTTGAGCGTGTGTTGACCACGACGCGAAATCCGTGCGCTCGCCGAGATTCAACACAATATATATAGCCCGTTAGCCACGCCTAACAATCCGATTAACCATGCAATGGTCGCCGTTGAATGTGAATAAATATGTCCGAAACGACACGGACTGGTCCCATGCACGTGATTAACGGGTGACCCGTTTTCACAAACGAAGTCACTCGCAGATGTGTTTGGAAAGTCAAATGTGGCAGTCGCATGATTGTGTCTTACTATTATATTATATACAATGTATAAGTGGATCATGAATTCAGAAGAAGTCTGTCTGCCAGAATTATGACATGGAATTTGGACATGTAACCAACAACCAACTTACTTTTTGCCGCACATTATTATTATGTGACAAACGTGTCGCCTTTACAAGAAAACTGTTCCTAAATTACTATTAATAGTCCATTGGTTCCTCCAGATTCTCCAGAAACAAGTTCTGTTGTTAGTTATATCGGATATGTGGAGCTCTATATAGTGAAGTGGATATATCACCATTTAGTGGTTCTAAATGTAAATGTTAATTCGTTTAGTTTCATCGTTGGATTATATTAGTGGTCCAGAGTACCTGTGAATATTTTCGGAACTGGATTAGTTTTGTGGAATAATTATAATAAATAGAGGATCTCACATGAGTTTCTATTTTATACGGAATTTATCAACCGAGTTCACTAAATTCGATTTGAGCCGAGGTTTACCGAGGCTCAAACAGAATTTAGTGGACGAGGTTGATAAATTACGTATAAGATAGAACGAGTTTGAGATAACTTTTATTACATGATCAAATAAGCGCGAAGCAACGCGAAGTATTCATCGAAAACAACAATCATAAACAAGTCATTTAAATAATGGCGTGACGTCGTCGCACGCGCTAATATTACACGTGTGTCTTACCAATAATTATGAAGCTGGTTTTGTGGGTTAATTATGTGATAAATGTAATTATTCTACTAGTTAATAAATAATTCAACCAATGTATGTGTTACTATTGCCACCCCCTTCCGTTCGCCCAAGGTTGCCAAACTAATATTTCAGTGATATCCCATTGTTCGACACGCGTCACTCATAACAAACAAATCTCGCGATCGTTTCAATGTTGCTTCAATTATTATACCAGACATGCACCCCCACCACCACCACCACCCGTTTTTGCCGCCATTTTCGACCAAATCATGACGTAGGTTCCCGGCCCTGGATTGTTTGTCTCACTTACCGTAACATCGGCACTCATCCTGGCCCCTGTCTTTCGTTACAACGCCATCAGGCATATCACCACAACCACATGATTTATCTAAAATAAAACAAGAGACTAGAATGTACAATCAGGGACGTGGCGGCAGGGTTTTCACCCCAACCCCTTTGTTTCAACTGTTGGGAAGTTTTTGCCGGGCACAAAACTAGTTGGACATTTTACATCACAGATAGGTGGACATTTTACATCACAGATAGGTGGACATTTTACATCACAGATAGGTGGACATTTTACATCACATATAGGTGGACATTTTACATCACAGATAGGTGGACATTTTACATCACAGATAGTTGGACATTTTACATCACAGATAGGTGGACATTTTACATCACAGATAGGTGGACATTTTACATCACAGATAGGTGGACATTTTACATCACAGATAGGTGGAATTTTGTCCTCATTGCTTGATATTCTAACCAGTAATTAGTGGGAAATTTGTTGATTTTACATTAACAGTAGCATATGTGTACATTTTGGAGTAACAATGACCATAAAGAGCGTTTGTCTCATTACGGCCCGCAATGTTGAAATTACTTATAAATTTAAATTCGACAGTCCGCGCATTAGTGTAGCGAACGTTTATTCAAGAAATAAATACACTGCGCATCGGCGTTTATAGTAGAATTTTACCACAAAGAAATTGATTGCAGGACGACGCGAAGCGGAGTCCTACAATCAGTTTATGTGGTCAAATTTTAGTGACACACGTTCAACCTGCTATATAATAGCACAGTTTCTAGCCCTGCGTGGTATGATTTTCACCAGACAGTTCTTCTCATAGAACTGTAACGTCAAACATGACGTCACTATTGAACGGCGACCCCTTTTCATTGCCTTTTTCGGCAAAACAAAATTCAGTTAAGACTTATTTTTGTTCTATCTTAAATAAAATCAGTACAGTACAGTAGGTAGTCATTATAACGAACCAAATCCGGACGCTTTGGGTCGTATTTAGACTATATCTGATTTTGTGACGTCGCCAATTATTATCTAATACGACACTGCTTTTTTGAAATTTTGCGAGCGCTTTGTCGTACAGTAGATCTGTGGGCTTAACGCATTAATGTCGTAATAATAATATAATCTGAAATTAACGTGTGCATCTTTCAATGGCCGCCGTTTCAAAATGAGGCGAGTTACTATCGGAATTATGCACAGTGAAGTTCATTCGTAGCCGCGGTTTACATTTTATTGAGAACATAATTATAACATATTATGGACTGTCAAATATTTGCAATGGAGTGGCCTAAAATATAAAATCCTCAGATATCCTTCTATTTTCATGAATCGACAAGAAACACATACTTATGAACAAAACAGAAGATACATTCAGATTATAGCAAATTCGGTCGATGGTGAAAGCTACATGATAACGTTGCTCGTCGAGTTTCCTTGATGACATTTTATGAATGAAATGAACATGATGAAATCGACAAGCTTCTTCGTATAGTATACATCTCAATAATATAATGGTTAATTTCGGTAAAATATAATAATTTGTTCAAAAGGACAAACTTTTTTATATAGGTTTTAAGTCTGGGTCGATGAGCTCGTAGTCTGTTTGCATTGTGAATCTCTGATTTCTCACATGCCTTGATGTATGATATGATTGACCTAATTTATACAACAAATTGTTATAGGACCCACTCTGTCGATGAACTCTTGTGCATGTCTTGAGTGTAATATATCATAACCACACCACGGTATAAGGCCTAAGTTAATCATATTTGATGCGAATACGCATCTATGAAGTTATTTTATAGGATTAAAAAGACACATATATATCCTAGCTTATGCATGCGTGTGTTTTAGTTGTGGTTCGTTAATTACGCTAGCGTATGGTCATATTATGTCTCTTTCTTCAGTCTATAGCATGACATTTAAGCAATGCCCGTGTGACTTGACTTCTCCTAGTTTGAGGCATTGGCAGAATTTCACTGAGTGTACCACATTTTGTTGTGGTACAATTCAGAATATCTAGAATTGTACCACAAAACGACGGTCGTTTCTCCATGGGAATACAGGCTACTGACCAATCAGGACGAGCCTTGTATGTGGAATACATGATACCGACCAGTCAGGACGAGCCTTGTATGTGGGTTTAGGTAAGGTCGTATTACAATTAATGTTCTGTGGATATATCTACGTGTTTAATTACCAAATATATCTGTATAACCGTCAAGACATGAGCCTTCTGGACGTCATTTGAAAATAATTACCAATTTTAATAAAACCCAGAGACGGTTGCTTCCACGGAGGCCTTCTTCGTTTGTAAAGATCACATTACCTAATTACAAAATGAATTCGCCATTAACAGTTGACATGAAATTAGCACGTTGTCCGATTATCTATATCTATATTTGCTAATGTATGTCTGTCTGTCTGTGTTCTATCGAAATTCACAGGGGGTCATGTAGACGGCACCAATGGGACCTAACTGGGGTAACGTTTTACGCGAAAGATAATTGTGCGGATTAGAATTTTCTAAAGTGACGCTATTGTTGTCAGAATATTTTTAGTCGCCGAATACCACCAAATTTATACATAATCATCTTCCTGAATTTAAAGTTGTGGTTTAAGTATCTCAAAAGTGGCACCAGTCGAGTCAGGGGTGCACTTAAGGGGAGATAAAAAGATATGTTTAGCGCCGATTTCCAACAATTTGATAAACGTTCTTCTTCATGATACAAGGAACTATTCGTGTGATTTAAGACGCCAAATTGGTGCTGTTTGGATGAGAGATGTGGGGGGGGGGGTACTAAATTTTATAAAAAAAAAAAAAAGTCGCCGATTACCACCAAACGTATACACAATTATCTCCATGATATCAGGAGTCTAATTGTGTGGCTTAATGTTGTCAATAGTTCGAGTCAACCAAAATGTATAGAAGTGTTTTTAGCACCGACATCTACCACATTGGTATATATTATTCTCCGTGATTCGTGGTTTAAATGTGTCAAATTGGTGTCATTTTGGGTGAGAGATGAGGGCACCATATTTGATATCAATTTGTTTAGTCGCCGATGTCCACCAATTTTATAAATAGTCAATTTCATAAAGATTCTAATTGTGTTGTTTAAAGATATCAAAGTTTTGCCATTTGTTGAGGGGTATGGAGGGGATGGTCACCACAACTGATAAAAAAGTAATTTTAGCGTCAATTTCCACAAAATTATCCAATCATACGAGGAATCAGATCGTGTGTGTTAAAGTCGCCATATTTGGTGACTATATTTGTGAACGGCTGTCTGTCTGTGTTCTTCAATGTGGACCATCTAGACGACAAAGGGGTCAAACAGGCGTTTTTTACGAGGAAGATAATGGTTCGGGTTAAAATTGTCTAAAGTGACGCTGTTGGTATCAGGGAAGAAAGTGTATGGGGCATCAAAGATGATTAAATATATTTTGTCGTCAATTTCCAAACTTATACATAATCATATCCATATGGCGCCGTTCGGTCAGGGATGCACAGAGGGGTAGAAGGGCACTCACATTTATAAAAGAAAACTATTTTTACCGCCGATTTCCACCAAATTGATACATTTTCTTCTCCACCATAAAACGAATCTAATCGTGTTATTAAAAGCGTCCAAATATATGCCGTTTCGGGTAATTTAATGTATCTCCTCTATTCAGACGTTAAGGTCGGAAATGAATTTATTGATTTCACTTATTTTTGGGAAACTTAATGACCAGAATCTCAGATTATATGGTCAACACTCATCAATTGAGATGAAATATATATATCTATATTTGCGAATGTCTGTCTGTCTGTGTTCTATATACATTAACGAGGGACCATCTAGATGGAACCAATGGGGTGAACAGGGGTAACCTTTGACGAGGAAGATAATGGTGGGGGTTAGAATTTTCTAAAAGTGACGCTGTTTTGTCAGGGGTAGAAGAGGGGAGGGGCAGAACATATTTTCGTCGCCGATTTCCACCAAACTTAACATAATCGTCTCCATGATATGAGGAATATAATGGTGTGATTTAAGGAGGGCAAACTTGGTGCTATTCGAGTCATTGATGCACGGAAGGGGAGAGGACCGCCAAAATTGATAACAATATTTATACCGCCGATTTCCACCAAATTGATACACATTCTTCTCCATGATACATGGAATCTAATGCTGTGTTTTAAATATGTCAAAAGTGGCGCCGTTCGGCGAGAGGGGCAACACAATTAAAAATATTTTAGCGCCCATTTCCACCAATACATACATTCTTCTCCATGATACGACGAATCTGATTGTATGAGTTAAAGATGTCAAATTGGTGCCGTTTGTGTGAGAGGTGGGGACAATAAATTTGTCGCCGATTGCCACCAATGTTATATATAGTTATATCACATGAAACCCCTATAATATCATTGAGAAATCCATTACGTATTTTCTTATCTGTCACTAGTGGCTAATAGTCCAAGCGGTAATCACTTTCATTGTATACCTGCGCGCGTGATGTAATTTTGCTTCCGTACCAAAAGATCAACAAATTATAATATATCACATCAAACCCCTATAATATCATTGAAAACTCAATTACATATTTTCTTATCTGTCACTAGTGGCTAATAGCTAATAGTCCAAGCGGTAATCACTTTCATTGTATACCTGCGCGACTGACATTATAACGAGAAACTGTGAATTACTATTGAAAACTGATTATTTGTTTTGATTAAAATTATATTATTGACAAATATTACAAATAAAGACGAAACTAAAAGGGACTATATTTCTTTGCGCGTGTAGCGCCGTACTGACGTATAGTGGTGAAGCGTCTGAGCCAACACAATACTTGTATACAGTCTGCGTGTTCTCTACAGAGCTGATGTTGTTAAAAAGGCAGAAAGCTTTAGTTTTTTTCATGTGATATACAAGATCTTCAACTCATTATGTTGCGATATAAGATTTTATGAAACTGGTTTCATAAATTTGATTCACAACTCGTCTACGACTCGTTGTGAATCAAATTTATCAAACTCGTTTCATAAAATCTTATATCCCAACAAAACTCGTTGGAGATCCTCTATATATTATTGACAAATGTTACCAATAAATAACCCAATAGACGTCAAATAGAGGCGAAACTAAAAGGGACTATATTTCGTTGCGCAGTACTGACGTATAGTGGTGAAGCGTCTGAGCCAACACGAGACTTGTATACTGTTTGCGTGTTCTCTACAGAGCTGATGTTGTTAAAAAGGCATAAGGCTTTAGTTTTTTTCATGTGATATACAAGATCTTCAACTCGATATGTTGGGATATAAGATTTTATGAAACTCGTTTGATCAATTTGATTCACAACTCGTTTACGACTCGTTGTGAATCAAATTTATCAAACTCGTTTCATAACATCTTATATCCCAACAAAACTCGTTGGAGATCTTCTATATGTAGGGGAGATCACTCTATATATCCCAACATAACTCGTTGGAGATCTTCTATATATAGGGGAGATCACTCTATATATCCCAACAAAACTCGTTGGAGATCTTCTATATATAGGGGAGATCACTCTATATATCCCAACAATAACTCGTTGGAGATCTTCTATATATAGACGAGATCACTCTATATATCCCAACATAACTCGTTGGAGATCTTCTATATATAGAGGAGATCACTCTATATATCCCAACATAACTCGTTGGAGATCTTCTATATATAGAGGAGATCACTCTATATATCCCAACATAACTCGTTGGAGATCTTCTATATATAGAGGAGATCACTCTATATATCCCAACATAACTCGTTGGAGATCTTCTATATATAGAGGAGATCACTCTATATATCCCCAACATAACTCGTTGGAGATCTTCTATATATTGGGGAGATCACTCTATATATCCCAACATAACTCGTTGGAGATCTTCTATATATAGAGGAGATCACTCTATATATCCCAACATAACTCGTTGGAGATCTTCTATATATAGGGGAGATCACTCTATATATCCCAACATAACTCGTTGGAGATCTTCTATATGTAGGGGAGATCACTCTATATATCCCAACATAACTCGTTGCAGATCTTCTATATGTAGGGGAGATCACTCTATATATCCCAACATAACTCGTTGGAAATCTTCTATATGTAGGGGAGATCACTCTATATATCCCAACATAACTCGTTGGATATCCTCTACATGTATCTCTTCGTAATGGTTCTAATTTTGTAAATTTAAAGATGTCAAAAGATAAGGATTAGGAGGAGAGGGTCACCAACACTGATAAAAGAAATATGTTTAGCGCCGATTTCCACCAAATTCATACATGTTCTTCTCCAACGATACGAGGAATCAAAGCGTGTGGGTTATATAGACGCCACATTCGGTGCCCATATTTGCGAGTGTCTGTGATCTATATAACTTCACAGGGGACCATCTAGATGGCGCCAAAGGGGCCTAACATGTGTAACTTTTTACAAGGAAGATAATGGTGTGCGTTTAAATTTTCTAAAGTGAGACTGTCGGTGTTTTTACTTTTACATAAAAATCTCCATAATATGGTGCAGAGTAAGGGGTGCACGGGGTGGAGAGGGGCACCAAATATTGATACAAAAAATATTTCCATCAAATTGATACATATTCTTCTCAATGGTACGAGGTATATAATCGAGTGATTTCAAAATGTCAAATTGGTGTCGTTTGGCTGAGAGATGTGGCACTAAATTTGATACAAATTTGATTAGTTGCCGATTATCACCAAACGTACACATACTTATCTCCACGATATCAGGAGTCTATTGGACGTGGTTTAGATATGTCAAAAGTGGCACCGTTCGAGTCATGAATGTGGAGGGGAAGGGCAACAAAGCTGTTACAAATATATATTTAGCACTATATAATTGAAACTAAACTCGCGCATAGGTTCTTCTCAGATGATACGAGGAATCAAATTATGTGGGATAAAGATGCCACAGTTGGTGCCGCTGGGTCAGGGATGGAGAGAGGAGGGGCACTAACATTAATAGAAATATTTTAGTCGCCAATATCCACCAAAGTTAAATATAGTCATCTCCATAATTCGTTCTAATTAGTTTTTGGCGTTCACAACATCGACAAATGGTGACCGAATTAAGTCACCTGAACACGTATATCTTCTCAACAGTTATATTTATATAGGGACGGGAATCAGGCATTCATATAGTGAGCTATAGCAAAAACAGATCCATAGAAGAAATCATTAGAAGTATATTCAAAATGAGGGATCTTGAACCGTCAGGGGATGGCACATTGGATTGGTTCATGTATTACAACACAATCCCATTCAAGATATTCCACAAACAGATACAAATTGCCAATGGAGATGGAAATATAGAAGGCCTGTTCAAAAATAGTGGTGACAGTTTGCAATAAGATATAGTTTCTTCTGAGATAAAAGGAAACAGTCATTAACATGACTTTTTCAAAATCCTACAATACTGGCATCTGATAAGGGTACATTTGCCCATTGCAGAGGATTATATTTCATTTTATTAGAACAGTTTCACATCCTAACATAAACAACTTACAATCTCGCTCTGTGTTGGGCACATGTGGGGCACACGATTACACCAACATCTCTTTTAAACTGAGAACAATTAGCCAGTATATATATAACACCATGAACAGCGGAGCACCTGGACATGTTTTTAAACATCCTGCATCTTCATGGAGATATGATAACCAGGTGTCCTCAAAATCTTAGTCTAACCCACTAGCTTGATTTATAAATCTCTAATTCTCTGTGTAAAACCAAATTGTCGTCTTTATTTTCGGGAAATAATGTGTTTATGATGTTCATGTTTTGATACCAATAAAACTATTTAAAACAAAAAAACAAAAAACCCAACATCAATTCCAGCCACGTCGACTATTGGATTTAAAATGATAACGTCTGACGTACACGCAGTAAAACTGATAACGTCTGACGTACACACAGTAAGAAATGATAACGTATGACGTACACGCAGTATGAAATGATAACGTCTGACGTACACGCAGTAAGTTGTAAATGATAACGTCTGACGTACACGCAGTATGAAATGATAACGTCTGACGTACACGCAGTAAGAAATGGTAACGTCTGACGTACACGCAGTATGAAATGGTAACGTTTGACGTACACGCAGTATGAAATGGTAACGTTTGACGTACACGCAGTATGAAACTAGAATGCACTCAGAGAGATGCCAACGTGCGCAAAAATGGAATAAACAATAATTTAAAAAATAATTTCACTGTATTTTACTTAATTTATTTAATTTAATTTAATGTTAGCAAAAAAAGACAATTACAATTTCTCATTTCATCACAGATAAAAGGCAAATTACTATATTAATCATTTAAGTAATTAAAACCAATACCATGTTGCCAAAAGGATGAGACTTTAATATCGATTACATTTTTTTCAGCGGAATATTTTCATTTTCATTTTCCGATAGTCAAAGTTGACAAAAGGAGCAATTATACGAAATAATTAATACTATTTGTGTAAATATTGATAGCAGCCAATATGCAACAATAAATATCAATAATTAATCAATAATTAATCAGTAACGATCATTTTATGTAATAATAAACTCTTCAAACGGTGTTTGTGTCAACAAATGCGTTTTGTTTTGTGTTACGTCATTCGTCATATTTGACCCGGAACTCGCCTGAAGGTTAGGCTATTCAGCCTATTGCGTCGAATTACGAAATCGCGTTTTGAATGTCTCTCTTTTCCCGCACGATAAAAAGAGGTCTTCGCACGAACCAAAAATGACAAAACTTCCCAATTATAAGTAAAAATACCCAAATGAAGGAGTCTATGTAGGTCCAGAAGGAGTCTATAGACTCTTTAATGTAGAGTTCTGATGGAGAAAATGTAGGTCGATCTATTTTTGTCTTAACTCTGACGTATTTTGACCTGGGAGAAAAAATCGAAATCGAGGCTCACTACGAGCATGCCAGTTTTAAATATAGAAACAGGGAATCCTGACAAATATGGCGATATCGGCGACAAACAAATAATCGAAAACAACACATAAAATAAACATAGCAAAAATAGCACAGTAAAAATGTCAGAACGCCACGAGGTTTTACGTCGTTTTTGGTGACGTCATGGGGTGTGACACCAAGCTACGAACGAATCTGTCTGGTCGCCATACTGTTGCGCGAGCGCACGTAATGATAACGTCTGATGTATGCGCAGTATGAAATGGTAACGTATGACGTACGGGCAGTATGAAATGATAACGTCTGACGTACGCGCAGTATGTTGTAAATGATAACGTCTGACGTACGCGCAGTATATTGTAAATGATAACGCCTGACGTACGCGCAGTATGTTGTAAATGATAACGTCCGACGTACACGCAGTATGTTGTAAATGAATAAATACTTCTTTACTGATGGGACGAATTAATCGCAATAAACAAAATGACAATCACTCCGACAAGACGAACTACTACTTATAATCCATGCTGCTGATGTTTGTGCAGTAAATGGGGTAGTTGTGGAAATGCAGGATTATCGTTTGAAAAAAATATACCGATCAGGACGCGTTTGTTAATTGTCACCGACTGGTGTATCAGATGACGTTCTAAGGGAACATTGACCACTTGAAGTTCAAATAGGCTTGTCCCGTCGTTAACACTCTCTCCTTTGGAAAATAATTGTTTGTAACTGTTGGGTGTGATAATTAGACAGACTTACCTTGTGGACCGTTATCATCTGGTCGTCCCGCCGAAATGGATCCCATGAGACAAAGAACCAAAGCTATGACCAGAATTGCTTTATTCATATTCGCTGCCGTGTAGAATTAACGCTCTGATAAGAAACGAATGAATAACGATAAAACAGATCATAAATTTATAGCGCACCGGCGCCTACACGTTGCTGAAGGGAATGGTAACAGCCTGTGTACAAGTGTCAGGGGTACCACGTCATGGCTGTTCACTCAACTTAAAATCCTACAACATTTGGAGTGTCTATCTGTGGAGAGGACTTGTTTCGGCGTTGAAGAGTTTTGAACTGCCGCTTTCAAATCGTTCGGTAGCCTTCTGTTGTGGCGCTTTTGTTTTCGTTTCACTAAACACTGCCAGTTTGCCTTTGGAGAAACCACTTCATCCAGTGTGTTACGTCGTCAAGTGAGGCGGGTCCCGATGTCGGATACTGCACAGAAGTTGGATGGTACTCAGTCTAAATGGAGAGAGTGTATTGGTCGATTTCGTGAGTGGTAGCTCCACGTGTGACTATAATTCGCCATTCAGTGATGTGACGACATAGGGTGGATCTCTCCTGATTAAAGGTACACAATCCGATTCGACGGTCCCCATATCCTCAGATTCCAACAACAACAACATTTTTTGAAATGCCGCTTCAGTTATCAGAATCGATTAATTGCCCAAAAATAATGTTAACCACAGTCAACTATAGTATAAAATTGCCCAAAACCTGTTATTTATCAACATTTTGTTCAACGAAATTTTGCTGGTTGCCAAATATCTGACACAAAAAGCCACTCTATGTTAGTGTTATCGATCTTCATCCGCTATCTGGTTAGATAAGTTCTTCTCGTCGACAGTTTACTCACCCCCGTGTACGTGGTACGGCCAAAGCCGAGGATACGGCCAAAGTCGAGGAAATGGGAAAGTCATTTTCACGTATATGATATGGGGATATGTTTGTTTCTCATTGTAAAACAGACATCGAGCATCGTATGCGTATGACCACACGAAGCAGAAGTATTTATCCACCAGTTGACAATCAGTTTTCCCAGATCAGACCATTAATTTTGTTTTGGCGAATTTTTTCAATGGTGTTTTTACTTCTGCTCACTCATATTTTCGAGAACATCCATTCACTAGTATAGTTCCTGGACTTCCACGCTTCCAAAATAATATGCCGGTATATAGTTGAATCTGTCAATGAAGCATAGGATTTGACAGAATTTAAAAAATCCGTGTCGTTCTCAATATCCGCGCGATATGAAGTGACCACTGTCGGTCCAGAAAGATCCGAAAGGCACAGATGAAGATCCGACCAAACGCCGAGTTTCTGTGCAGTAAATATGCGTATTACTTAAGGAGCTCTGATGAGTTTTCGAGTGTGTATGTTTATCTGAGACTGATCAATTGGACTGCGAATGACATCGGAAATATGAATCCATAAGATATTCGAAATAGTGTGTGCATATATATTATGAATATGTTTCAATTGAAATTAATTGAACATCCATCTCAGCATTCAGATTTGCGATCTCAAGAACGTGAATGAATGATAACGCGATGCCTTGATCACACGCACGTGAATGCTGCCGTTCGCATGCATGCAGCTAATCGGATATTCGTTTAGTATTAACATGCTTGTATACATAGTTTGTATACAGACCACACATGCCGCACGACACGGCGTATCAACGATTTGTTATCATCATGTTTATTGTACAGACTTTATGACTCGTTCCCACTCGAGTAGACCGTTATGCGACAATGAAACTGAATCATCTTATCGAATATACATATATCGTATATTGCTCCACACTAAATCTCGAGTAGCTAAATTTGGGTGGTTAGAATATTCCAACAACGTTTATAGCATTATAAGCTACTTAAATATGCTATTTTTGCTACTTGACAAGTAGTTACAAGACGGATCGGGGATAGTTAAGCGATGTCTATTCGTGATTGGTTCTATAACTGCACGTGACAACCTATTCAAAATAATGGCGGCTTCCCAGTCGAGTCGAGAAAAGGCACAATTACTGTTTCTGTCAATCCAGCTAGACTAAAATTTGAAAGGCGTAAAATGTATAACTTCTGTGTGACAAGTCATGGTTATTTATAATCTTAGGTACATGCAGGACATCCGGTAACGAATTTACCAATTATTGATACGACATTTAGACGTCACCAAATTGATCCAAATTCCCAATTCAGATTCAGAATAGTTTATTTTTGAAATTTGAATCTGTGACAAGGAGAGGTAATATATTTGCGCTCATGTCGCTTTTGTTTCTATATTGACGTATATCTATATGTTCTGTGTTCACATTGTAGCCTACTGGTAACTGTAATCATATAAACATAATTTCACTAGTTCAACAGGTCTGGCAAATGTGAGAATACAGCTACAATAGCTGTATTCAGCTAACCTAGCTGTATTCAGCTATATATTATACTCTCAAACGGGCTGTTTTTCGATAATAAACTAGAAGCGCTAATTTGCGCATCAAAATTAGGCTACCCTATTCTCCGGCCACCCTCAACGAAATCAAAATCGTCGCGTGTGTTCTGACAAAGTATTGCCTTTTGTCGGCACGGCGATGGTGATTATGTGTGAAAACTTACTACGGCGGTCGATGTCGGTCATAACGGTTAATAACTCTCTTATGCAATGCGGAATACCTTGAAAAATACATTAAATACAATATTTATCACCGAAGATGGAACATCTTAATCATTCCCGGAAGTATCAATATGATGCTGCTAAAACGCAGTTTGGTTGGTGCGTTAAAACAGGTAAAAAGGGGAACATCTCTAGCCAGAGTTTAACCGAACGAATTCCACTCACTGCTTGAGTTGATTCTCTCCAAAAATACGGAAACGCATACTTGTATGTCGAATCGTGAAAATACAAATACCAATGTTATGTTTAGTAAGTTTTCACACATTATATATTTTCCCGCCAAAACAGATTGAATAGTTCTGACTCGCTAACGACCAGGACTTCATGTTTGAAATACTTCAGAAATTATATAAGTCGCATTTTCATTTCCGTTGTCCCTATGTGGTGCCATACATTTGCAATATGCCGCACACTATCTGTATATACAGTTATGAATAGTTACTGGGAGAGGACTTACAAAAAAGCCACAATAGGCTTGTTGTCTCATCCCTTTCCAATCACCCATACTCATCCATTAGCATTTTTGTAAAATATTCATCTTGTTTTGTATTGGGAATAAATATTGTTTACACCAATAGTTACCAGTATCGCTCACAAACCGCTAGTGGTATGTAATTCTAAATGCTTGATATAGGTACACCATTCTAACGCCCCCTACCGGTTTAGCATCGGGAAGAAGTAAACGAGTGTTTGGGATGAATTTGATCTTTATTTTATAAGTTAGTTAATGAATGCATTTGCAGAAAATAGTCCCCAGAATATTTACTGACATCGACCACCGTAGTAAGTTTTCACACAAAATCAGAATTGCCGTGTCGACAAAAGGCAACACTTTGTCAGAACACAAGCGACGATTTTGATTTGGTTGAGGGTGACCGGAGAATATGGTAGCCTAATTTTGATGCGCAAATTAGCGCTTCTAGTTTATTACCGGTTTGAGAGTATAATATATAGCTGAATACAGCTAGGTTAGCTGAATACAGCTATTGTAGCTGTATTCTCACATTTGCCAGACCTGTTCAAGTAGTTGTATACAAAATCCGCGACAATAGGTGAAATCAGCTATAGGGCCTACTGATTCCAGTCTGTATAATATTTATGTCCCAATGTTTCCCAAAATCATGCCAAATGGCCTCACCAGGCCAGATAGCATCCCTATGTTGATCCAATGTAAAGACTAAAGTAAACGGTTGTCTCAAATTTTGTTTCAACGTTGAATTTGAAATAACGTTGGCGATTGGTCCAGTTTGCTCGTTGAAGTGAACATAGAAATATTAGAATATACATTTGAGACAACATTGAAAAACTAACTTTGAACATTGGAATAATATTGGGACGCTAACGTTGAATTTTTTGACATTCGCTCAACGTTAAAATAATATTGGAATAAAAAAAAGTATTTTTTTTGTTATGTTCGCTCGATATGATCAACAACATTGAATTGAAAATGGGATAATTTTGGAAAACTAATGTTGAATATTGGGACGATCACTCGATTTTGAAATAGCATTGGAATCCTAATGTTGATTTTGTTTTATGTTCGCTCAGCGTTGAAATAACGCTGGAAGCCTAATGTTTAATTTCTGGACATTAATTTAGCGTTGAATCGACATTGGGATTACGTTTGAAAGCTAATGTTCACTTTTGTCAAGTTTTGTGATGTTCGATCAACATTGAAATAATGTTAGAAATCTAACAGTTTAAATTTGGACAATCGTTCAACAATGAATCAATGTTGAAATAAAGTTGGAAACCTAATGTTGAATATCGAGATGTTATCTAATGTTGAATTAAAGGTACTCAATCCGATTCGACGGTCCCCATATCATCAGATTCCAACAACAACACCATTTTTTTAAATGCCATTTCAGTTATCAGAAAAGATTAATTGCCCAAAACAATGCTTTAGAACCACAGTCAACTATAAAATTGCACAAAACCTGTTATTTATCAAAGTTTTTTTCAACAAAATTTTATTGGTTGTCAAATATCTGACACAAAAAGCCACTCGATTTGAGAGTTATCGATCTTCATCCGCTATCTTGTCAGATAAGTTCTTCTCGCCGACAGTTTACTGGGCCACTGATAAATAAAATACTAGATTTAAAATATCGATATCTGATTACTCCTACTGTACCTTGATGGGTGGGTTCCTCGACTCAAGTTTAATATTTTGTACCCCCGAAGCCAATGATATTGTTATTCGTGAGTGTTAATTCGGATTGAGTACCTTTAATGTGGGAAACCTAACACTGAATGTTAATACATGCTGTACGTTGAATCTAAGTTGAAATATCAATTATCATGCCCTGACCGAGACGTTGCATGCAATTTTTTTATATGCACGATTTACTTTGCATTATACACAAAACTATAGTCCATTGTAATTGTTATAAACCACTATCTGGTAGTTTGATGAAACTTTTAATTTCCGATTCGATTCCTTTATTTAGGAACCACCGGCGGTCCATCGTACATTCCTACTTTTATATTGTTTGTATATATTTGGCTATTCATAACACTGAAATTAATCGCTATGTTCATTCTAATGAACTCACAAATATTATAACCATAACATTGCTGAGAACTGTGATGCTAATGGTATTCAATACATTGTGCTCATTATACCCCCTGCAACAATGTTGGGGTGGTATAGTGAAATCAGCTCGTCCATCGTTCGTGTGTGGACACAAATTTGTCCGGAGTTTTTCTCAGACAGTCGTTTTTTTTATCAATTTCCGTGAAACTTGGCAGAGACATCAACCACCATGGGAACCTGAGCACCTGCGATTATGGCGTCTGT
Source organism: Siphonodentalium dalli (assembly GCA_032622095.1). Classification (NCBI taxonomy): domain Eukaryota; kingdom Metazoa; phylum Mollusca; class Scaphopoda; order Gadilida; family Siphonodentaliidae; genus Siphonodentalium; species Siphonodentalium dalli. Next base: position 158,878,153 of record CP136068.1, on the reverse strand, counting down.
CAGACTTTTTTGGTGGAGTTATCCCCCTTTTTCGACTTTAAACATATGGGGTACCGTTTGTGAGTCGTGTGGTCAAAAATTGCACAACATTCTCAATCTGTCAATTAAGCCATGTTCCGATAATTGGAATCGGCTGCCAATGGTCGATAATAGCCCATCGAATATTAATCGTTACTCGCAATCAAATCGATTGCCAAAATAATAAATCTGTTATATCAAAGCGCAATATGCACGCTTTAATAAAGCGTATACACAATACAACCATTGCATTGACTGTAGAAAACATTTACATGTATAACAGTCTTAAAAGAATCATTACTAAATTCACCCTATGAGAATCTCATTCTGAAAATGCCAGACAAATTATACTCAGGCTTGGTTAATAATAACCCACTACATTCATGAGATAATAAACAACCAGATCATTCACTTTTATATATATCATGACCAAATAATAGTGATGGCCAGCATATTCTTCCAAAATTAATAAGCGTGCCAGCACGTTTATTTGGTACCCAAGAGTACTATTTTTTGCGCACCCAATATCATCCGATTTACATGGAAAAAATCTTGTTTGGTACGTCTGTATTATCAGTGCTATCTTCTGTAATTTTTGTGTGAACAGAACTGAAGAAATCTGTCAATTATTTCGACATGACAACAAGCACAATGCTGACATCTGACAGCATTACCGGAATTTCCAAAACCTACATCGTACAACACTGTCTGTTTTTAGTCTCACGATCCACTGAGGAATGAAGAAAATTACTACACCTATGGCTGATAAACACAAGTTTTACGCAACAAAATTCATTTGATAAGATTTTCAGACAATGCCACGACATTAACCCCCGATCCAAAAATATCTTTTACCTTCCGCCATATTCCGGTTTTTAAAACTACTGTTTTTTCCAGATATTATTTTTATCGCCGGGAAACGCAGCACCCACACAGAAAAATAATTTCGATTTATAGTGCCGGTATTCTTGCAAAAAGAAGTCGCTCAACACGACAATAAAGGCTACCCAAACAACCACATATAAAAACTGTTCAAATATAACAGATGAGCATCACGACCAGCGTATTCAGATTTGTGTCGGGGAAATAATAATGGCAATATTGAATATACAGTGTCAGCGCTCAGGTGCTTAATAGCCAATGCAATTTCCGTCCAGGACAAAACAGAAGTACATGAGACGGTACAGGTATTGCAAGTCACCCCGACTAATACGATGGTATCACCCCCTCCCCCTGAATTGGTATCGCAAGCCACCCGACTAATACAGAAGGTAATGCTATCGCGAGGGGCCCTGATTAAAACAGAACATAATGCTATTGCAAGTCGCCATGACTAATCAATCCCATCGACAGTAGCACAAACAAATAAAGAAGATAATCCAAAACTGAATCACCCCATATAATACAGAAGATAATGCTATCGCGAGTCAGCCCAACTAAAACAGAAGATAATGCTATTATGAGTAGCCCTGACTAAAACAGAAGCTATTAAATTCTATTGCGAGTCTTCACGATTAATAGAGAATGTAATGCTATCACGAATAGCACAGACTAAAACAGAAGGAAATATGTTATTGTGAGACCTCCTGATTAATACAGAAGGCAATGCCATACTGAGTCGGCCCGATTCATACAGATTATAAAAATTAATGCTATCATGAGAAGCCCCGACTAAAACAGAAGGTACTGCTTTCGCCCCGAATAATACATCAGGTAATGCTATATCGAGAGTCGCACTGACTAAACCAGAAGGAAATGTTTTGTGAGTCGCCCTGAAGGGAATGCTATTATGTGGTGAATTTATGATAATGGAATAACCCACCTATTCAGGGAGCAAATATTACATTTGAAATTTTGATTAGCAAATAACCTCATAATAACATAATTAGATAGCATTGTTCTGAAATCATATAAAATTCATACCAAATTGCATAGCTATTATCTAAATTTTGGTAGCAAATTGCGATGCGATACCAGTTAATTTTCTCCATGCACCTATTCAACCTAACTTTAATAATAATAATAATAATTGCGCTGAAGCGCAATTGGTGGTTATCCCATATGAATTGATAATGGAATAACCTATCTATTCAGGGGTGTAAGCTTGTAAAAGAATTGCGCTGAAGCGCAATTGACATGAATCAAGCTGGATTGCGCTGAAGCGCAATTGAATTGCACTTCAGCGCAATTGGATTGTGCTTCAGTGCAATTGGATTGCACTTTGACAGCGCAATTGAATTGCGCTTCAGCAATCAGCCCAACTAAAACATAAGGTACCAGTAATGCTATCGAGAGTCGCACCGACTAAACTTAGCGCAATTGAATTGCGCTTCAGCGCAATTAATAATAAATGTGAATTTGGCCTCCCATATAACCGGTCATGAATATCCCGTACGTACCGTACAGTAATGCCCTAATTAATCGACTCCATAATCACAGCAGAATTATGGGTAACTTTTCAGGATTAAGTCGGAAATATGGCTTGCTGCCATTCATCGGAAAGCTTTCGCCGAGAGCTTTCCGATGAATGGCCGCAAGCCATATTTCCGACTAAATCCTGAAAAGTTACCCATAATTCTGCTGTGGTTATGGAGTCGATTAATTAGGGCATTAAGTACTGTAGGCCCTAACCATTTCAGCCCTACAAATACATCTTTTTCTTTTCACTTGTTGCGACATAAATTATAATTGCATTCATGTCTTCGAATATTGTGTTGTCACATATTACTTAGTAGTCATAACTGGTAATGGGCCTACCTCGAATCGATTCATCACTACCATTCCATATAGTAATGATAGTAGTATGTATATAATATTCAGGGTTGTGGTGCATTTAACACACTGTATACTTATATCTGGTTCTATTTTATGGTACTAAGAATACGAACATTCTGTTGCATGAGATTATCTAAATTGTACCCTCAGACTATCACCCCATGCCATCACTATTATATGGCACCATCACTATAAAAAAATTTGAGGTAAAATACCACCTATCTATGATTTCAGTTGTTTTTTATTTCTCTGTTGGCATCTTCTGAGACATAGATTTTTTCAAATGGTGATATTATAGTGTTTTAATCATATGTTATGGCATAGATTGTTATTAACCGTATATGAAGGCTCTATAAAAAAAATAAAATAATTAGTGGCTCCAAAATTAGATGGACCTTTAAAGTCACAATGTCACAATTGCTGTTCATCTCATACCGGTCTATTCAGCTACCGGTATATTCTGCTAATCAGGATGTTATGGCACTCCAGTATTCATTATATATCACAACTGTTATAACCCATAATGACATTAAATTGCATGGAAACAGTAATTTATGGGCTGCGTGACGTGAATATCTATTGAGAAATAACATCATAATGTAATTGCGAAAACCAATAAAAATCTAATTTTTTGTTTTAATGTATTAAGTTATTTCCTTCATAAAAGGACTTTGTGATAAAGATCCTCTCAATACTAGTTTAGAATATAGAATTAACTTTTAAAATAACAAAAACCTTCGGAATAGCGAATCTTCGGAACAGTGAACCTTCAGAATAGTGAACCTTTGGAATAGCGAACATTCATAATAGCTAGAGAACCTTTGAAATAGTGAACTTTCAGAATAGCAAACCTTGGAATAAAGAATGTCCCCAAATGTTGGTTCATCCGTCCATATGTTCGCTTTTGGTTGATAACATTAGATAGTCTCAACTGAAGGGAATGAAATTTGGTATGTGGGTTGTGTCCACAAATTTTAACGCAGGTAAGTCCCTTTTTGTTCAAATTCGCAATAAATTTTCATCTCTCTAGCCCAAAAATACAAGTCAAGTTTAAATATTTGGGTTTTGACCACCAATTTTCACCAGGGATATGCCATTTGTTGGAATTGCCACGACCAAGTCTAAATCGCCTGAGATAACTTGAGCAACACTTTTGAAAAAATGTTTAACTATCACATAACATTGCACAGTGAGTTTATGTGGTCAGCCATTCAAAATGTATCCACATGGCACATATTACTAATTAGCCCCTTCTAGATTTCAGTCAATGCTCAAAGGGGCTCGAGAAACAAATGATGAATAAATTTGCCAATAATATAAAAGTCCATATAACCATTAGTACATCTCATATAAAAGTAATAATACCCTGTATCTCCTACGATATGTGCCCGATTTGGGTTAACATTTTGAACATACATGTATGTGGTAAATCCAGTACATGGAGTGAGTAAATTATCCAATTTGATTTTCTAACTTTCTTCTAAATGTCGCTTCATTTGAATTTTTGCCATTATCAAAAACAAGTCTGGAAAATGTTTGTCATTGCTCCCTATGGGAGACTCGCATATATAAGATAATGCATTGGCACAGGGTTTTTTGTAAAATTTCAAGAAGCTCCATTCATGGAAGGGTTGTACAGTAAAGTCATTGAGACAATTTAGTTTTTTGATGATCGGTTGTCCGTATCATTTCTACAACACAATTATCACCTTATATTTACTTGGCTACACAATTTTAATGTGTGATCGCCACAGAACATTTTTTTTAAGAGTACATATATATATGTCCATATTTTGCTGTGGGTGTAGAGTATTCTCGGATAGAATAAATATACCCAAAGCAAAAACTAAGCGAGGGGCACCTAATGGTTGAGTCTGGGATATTTGGCACTTAGAACGTGGCTAGATGGTTTGGTGGGGGGGGGGTCGACATCTTGGTACTTCCAACTGAAGCCCCCCCCCCATCCCCCCCCCCCAACCCCTTGAACGACACAAACTAAGTTTGCGTAATTCAATTTGCAAAACCCCATGGGGCTTGATTTTTCTGAACTTTTCCATCACAGACTACTACAGTAATGCCCTAATTAATGGACTCCATAACCACAGCAGGATTTAGTCGGAAATATGGCCACATTCCGACTAAATCCTGAAAGTTACCAATAATTCTGCTGTGGCTACGGAGTCGATTAATTAGGGCATTACTGTAAATGGTAGCATATTCTAAATGGATCAGTAGTCTTGTGGCCACTATCCTTGCAGGGGATGAAAAGGATGGTTCGGCCCAGTATGCGAATTTATTTAGATCTGAACCTGAAAATTACAACACCTAATTGTCTGTGATATTGATGAATGCCAGGAAAATTCGCACCCCAATTTATTGTGTTTTAAAAAATTAATTAACAGCTTTAACTGGCCACTGAGAACATCACAAGACAAATAGGTCGGACGGCCCGGTGGTTCTGAATATGAAAATTGTTCATTCTTAGCATCTAGACTGGCCTCAAGATGTTCAAATTGGGGGAAATTTCCAACCTGATACCCACCCAAATGTTGGAAAATTGCCAACTAATGGCCATTTGAGTCCAAAGTTTTGCAAATGAAAGGAATATATGCAAATGTTCTAAAATAAACAAATATGTCACTAATAAATTGAACATTGGAAAATCAAACCTAATTTTGGTATAATTTCCAACTAAATGTTGTGTGAGGTTTGGCTATAGGGGGGGGTAAGACCCCTGCATAACCAGCCCTTGTCATCACGCCCCTGTCTGGCACCCCATAACAAAGGTGTGGTCTTGCATTCACTGATGATGAGAAATCATCAATATTAGATTTTGTTGGAAAACAGGATGGGACCACAACCCCTAGCTTGTCCATCGGGGAGATCTGCAGTAATCTGCCCGGTAGATATAATTGGGAGATATCCTGGTGCCACCCATATTGGAAAAGATATATTTTAAAAGTAGAAAACATACAGAAATCAAGGGGACAATAAGAATGTGCTCTCATAACCACAAAACTACATGAAAGTCATCACAATCAACTCAAATACTATATACCGGTACATATATAATTTCATTATCTCTATATAATATATATTCGGTCTCTAAAAGCCCAGTTCAGACGATGTTTTCAATGGAGTGGTACGGTAGATTTGCTTGAGATTTTCGATGTTAGTAGAATGTTACATTCCTCCAGTTGGTGTAGCACCTGCATACTAACTTATCAGTTTCACACACCCGAACAAGTACATAATATGTCTTTAAACACACTGGACATGCAATGTCCTTGCGCTCCTGTTGCGCAAATTCTAATATAAAAAGTGTTTTCTATTTCAGACAAAGCTCAAACATACCGGTAACATCTGACCAGACAAAACATAGAAACCGCTAAACTAATTACCAGTCAAACAAGATAACCCTTCAAAATATAAGATAACACGGCCAACCACAGCAACATACACCATGGATAAATACACTGTCAAAAGCACAGCATTTTTTTTAACGGTAAAATCTGGCATATACCCATAGTTATATATAAACAGGCTACGGGCATCTGACCACAGGTCATTTGCATAAAAAAATTATATAATTCTTTCATTCTTTCATTCCATCAAGGTACATGTATCTTCAAAGGATTAAGTTGAAGTTTTGGGGCTGAGTAAGATTCTAAGAGAGAAGGTGGAATATTGACTTGAGAGCATAAAATATAACAAGAAAATGACAATCATAGCCCAAATTGCGAAAAGTTGCCGAAGTGTAAGTATAGCAACATAGGCCTAAAACAAAACAAAATTGTTTCCGGTAACATATGGTAGAAAAGTAGGGCAGGTGGAATTCAATTGTTTCATTGTTTTTTGGAAACGACCACAATAAGATCATATGTGGATTGTGGAATATATTCATTCTGAAAAATATGCCCATGGCAGCACAAAGTATATAACGGGACACAATTGGGCTGAATGGGCATATCGCACATGTATTGGGAGGAATAAATGAAACCTATTATTTTTAATCAACCTCAGATTGAACCAGGCCTATCAGTATGGAACCACTGTAATTAAAACACTGACTGTCAGAGTAAATAATATAGATGATGACTGATCGGCACATGTATTAAGTACTTCGATCTGAGATATTTTGCACCAACATCATAAGGATCTCCTGGGCATTATCTCTAGTTGGGAGCGAATGATAGCTTCCGAAATTTGTTAAAGAATATGGTCGCCAGTGGCCATCTTGGATTTTACTCTTTTCATGACTAAATTCATTGGCACACCCAACAAGCCACATCCCTCATCACTCATTAACTACAACACACATAATTATTCTCCTCATAGTCATACTTGAAACCATTTTAATTCAGCTCTTTCTATACTAAATATTCACTAGCTACTAGTAGTAGTTTCCTCATATTATGTTTAAAAAAAAATTCAACAATTTGGAGTTTTTAAAATTACAAAGAAGTAGATGAGTTGGGTGCCAAATGGTACATGCTTACCTCCCCAGTCAAGAATCAAATTATATGGCATGAATTTGTGTCAAGATGGCAAACACATACCCTCATTCAATCAGGTTTGAGTATTTTCAATTTATAGTGAGAAATAGTAGGAAGTGAAAATGAAAAAATAGAGTAGTTTCTATGGTGTTGAATTGAAGGGGGAATTTGAAGAGTGCGAAATGTTTGACCTTTGTTATTTCCAGGAGAAAGGACACATGTGCTATATCCCTAGTTGTTCCAAAATTGAAGCTGCATGCATTTTAAAGAATGTGATCAAAGGATTGTAGACTTGTTTTTGAGTTTTCATACAGTAAGTATACATTTATACTTTACCATTGGGACAGGCACACCACCGGCAGCTTTACCTCTTTTTATACTAAATACTCATTGATGAATAGTTCCCTTAGAAAATATACAGATAATAAGGTCAATAAACAACATCTGGTTTGTTGTAACTTATTATCTGAACATTTCCTTCTATTAAATAACTATTTTGGCACTGATATTATCTGTTATTATGTGATGATTATTCATGAACACCCCTCCAGATTAATAACAAGGAATTCCAATGTATACTTTCATAACTGATTAGGGAAAAGACATTAGTATAGAAAGGGTTAATGCTCTGCAAATAATACTGAGTAACAACTAACAACTGACTTTCATGTCAAATCCCAAAATCATCAACAAATTCTTGGTCTACTAGCAATGGAGCAAATATATGCCTGAGAGCTTTCCGATGAATGGCAACAAGCCATATTTCCGACTAAATCCTGAAACGTTACCCATAATTCTGCTGTGTTTAAGGAGTCGATTAATTAGAGCATTACTGTACCACCGCAGCTCCCGTCATGAAAGGGTTAAGTTCCCTTATATTCAGAGTGTGTGTGGTCACATTGTACTGTCAGAATAGCTATTAAATTTATGTCGACAACAGATATCTTTGTAGCTATCACTTTGTCCGAATAATGATGTTCAACAATATAATTAGTAACTACAAAACATAATTATTGATGTATTATTCTACCCATATTATAAGTTACAGATGCTTAGTGGTCGGATATGTTGTCATGTTTTTGATTCAATGTTTATTACTTTATGCCCTGGAAACTATATACAACTTATTCTCGAAGAATATATCGTCATTAAAATTGAAAAACATTTTTGGATATATAGGCAATGATCCAGGTTTCATGTTTGGGCACCATTTAGGTACTGTCCCGATGGCCACAGTCCTATGGCCAGAAATGGTGATGGCTTGTGGTTGGGGGAGGGGGGTGAATCTGTGTATGTTCAAAAGCCTTAAAGTATATTGTGCTATTATGTTGGTAGATTGTCATATTTTAGATAGCAAATTCTTAACCCAAAACCCAATGCACATATGACCAAAGTTATTCCCTCCAGCCAACGTTTAGCCATAATTTCTTGCAGCGTCATTTTGACACACAAAGAAATAACACCATTTGATTTGCAATGTCATTGATGCGCATTGTTAGTCATTGCGTAATTATGATAAGTGGTACTCTCAATTAACAAGACCCAAACAATTCTGTCACATATTTACTAAAGTATCTTTTATTATTCTTTTCAGTATGTCATAATATTATACTCAAGTTGTATCATCAAATTGTTCATTTTCCCAAAATTTGATTTATTATCAATGGCTTTCAATATATCAATTAACAATGATACTTACAAAAAAAAAAAAAATAACTTCACAGTTAAGTTGGTAATATTAAGGAGTATATATATAGACTCAAATTTCCGATAAATAATGTCTCTAAATTTCATTTTTATTTGATTAATTTATTTAATTTAATTCACGCTGATGTAAAATGGTTCACACTGGCAGGGCAGAACATAAAATAATTGCTAATGGCAATGTTTAATGAGTTATTTACTATGTTTTATGTCAAAAGTTCTTGATCATTTCACATATGTGTGTGGCACATTACTTCTATTATATTAGTATGTGAATGCTCAAACAATTGTGCTTTATAAACCAAACAGATATCAATATAATTATTGATTAATAATTATTCAATTGTTAAAATCTAGCTCCTTTGTTCTACCTCGACTTTGGGCATATTTATCCACTATTTGCAAATATCTTCTCGTGGCTAAGAGATATCTCCTCGTGATTAAGACACGACAAGATGCAATTTAAAAAAAAAAATGATCAGTAAATTCATCGATTCATATCCCACGTCAGTGACTTGTAATAACCCATATGTATGTATGTCATTTATACAAATCTACAATGCTCGACCGATCGGGACGAAACTTGGTACGTGTGTGTATTTTGACCAGGCGGTCGTCGTTGTCGTATTGGCGAGCCCATGCGGCGCCCGCTTCGCGCATGCGCAGACGAGATCTCGGAAACGGGTGGAGCTATCGACTTGAAATTTGCTATGTGAATGTATCTTGCCCCGGATACGAATTTTATCGGGTCGCCGAGCCCGTGCGACGCCAGCTTCGCGCATGCGCAGACCAGATCTCGGAAACGGGTGGAGCTATCGACTTGAAATTTGGTTACCAGATCTCGTAAACGGGTGGAGCTATCGACTTGAAATTTGTTTTTTGAATAGCCTGGGCAACGTCGGGCTCATCGGCTAGTCTATTATATATTTTGGGAAATCTGTCTGTCTGTGTGTTCGCGATGGACTCGAAAACGACCGAACCGATTTCGATGAAACTTGGTATGTGGGGGTACTTTCAGCCGGGGAGTGGCATGGGCCTATTAATTTGCCCGTGTGAAATGACCTTGACCTTGAAATCGGGTCATTTCAAGGTCAATCGCCCGAGTATCACAGGATTTCGATGAAAATTAGTGTCTGGGGATACTTTAGTATGGGGAGTGTCGTAAGCCTATTCGTTTGCCCGTGCGACATGACCTTGACCTTGAAATCGGGTCAATTCAAGGTCAAATCGCGAATATTGATGGGATTTCGACGAAATTTTATACATAGGGTTACTTTTGTCCACTGATTTGGACGGGTCAAATTGTGACCCTGACCTTGACCTTCAAAATGATCAATTCAATGTCAAATCGGGTAAAACCGGATGGATTTCAACGGGTACTTTTGTGGGGTACTTTTGTCCGGCCAGTGTTTTGGACGGGTCAAATCGTGACCCCACCTGACCTTCAAAATGGACAATTCAAGGTCAAATCGCGCAATTCGCCAAAAAGCAGAGGGGAAACAGCCCGGACGAAGTCGGGTCCACCTGCTAGTGTTATATATAGCTACAATGGCACTGTTTATTGTTACGTCCAATGCTTTTTTCGCATTTAATTAGATCTTTCAGTGTTTTCCCAAATAAAATTAATGTACAAAAGCATGACAAATTCTGAATATTACGGTTCGGTTTACTTAATTTTGGGAACCCAGGCTCCGGGCACCCAAACTTATTATAACGGGTCGGCATAAGGCCTAGAACCGTGTGTGATATATCATGAATCCGCTTAACAGAGGGTATACTTCCATCACTGGAAATTTCCATCTTTCCTCCATCATTCCATGAACTTCTGTGAGAATTATATCTCATGTCCATGCTGAGCTACATTAGGCCAAAAAAGAGATACTATGTTTCCATACATCGACCGAACATAAAAATAACCCGCCGATCCTAAACTTTTTATTGATATTTTGAGAAAAAGTCAAAATTTAATGCTCATAAATATTGATGATCTTTAGTGTGCAAAACACATGTTTTCTAACATATCCCTGTGAAAAGTGACCACGAAGTGACAACTGTCTCAAAAGCCCCAGGTGTGTGTTGGGTTGTGGATTAATGGGCATACATTTTGCAATTTTAATTTCCTGAGAGTTGATCTCCTGCCTGCTTTATGTATTGTTTTGGGACTTCTGGAACACTATCAACAGACATGGTGGGTGTGTATCTGTATATATACATGTATATAGGTTATCACCACATATGTTAGGGGTATAGCTACTGTTTTAACAAACCAGGCATGCTCGGTGGGCATACTGGCTACCCCCAGAAAAAGGGATGTAGTTGTCACAATACAAGTACGGTATAATGGCAGTATTATTGGTAAAATTCTTATAAAAAGTTAGTGACATGAATTTTGTACCAAGTTTATAGCAAAATTTATAAAAAAAATGTGGTATGTGAATGATAAAAAACTTACTTAATATGAAGTAAGTTTAATCTTATAATGTATATTTCCACTGTTAATCAAGTAATACTTTTCCCACAGCATGGGTTAGCATTTTATGTAACCGGAGTTGACAAAATACATATTATGATGGGGTCAGCAGGAAGACAGCCACGTACGAGGTTATGCCTACACCAGGCTGAGTGCACCCCATTTGGGAGTCAGCATGATGTGGATCGTCATATATCCATATCTTGCTGACCCTCAACTGGGCAACATCAGTCGAGGTATTTCTGCAGTTGGCTAAAAAATATCGAAATAAAATAAAAATAAAAATTCCTTACCTACCCTAATTTTTTCGCTGGCCTTAACACTTTTATTAATCTATATCATCTCTTTTGGCCCGTTATTTGCAGGTACAGTGCAGGAACATGTTTGGAACTACATTGGAACTACAGAGAATAATTCATAATATGATCCCGATCTGAGCTTCAGGTAGTGTAGTTCGATGTTCGTACTAAGAATCATACCCACAGGTTGCATCTATGTGCATGTACCTGTGTATGTACAGCAGGAAATTCTCTAACGTGGTGACCAGGATGAAATTCATACAATGTTCCGCTTCCAGTAAGAAACCGCATCTTTTATTGATCGGAGAGTCGCGCAGCATATCCCATGTTTACGCCTGGAGCCATCAAAATAACGGAAACATGTTTGGAACTACAGAGAAGAAATTCAGCGCAAACGCCTAATGTGATCCTGAGCTTGAGTTTGATGTTCGTACTAAGAATAAAATGTTCAGCATCGTACCCACAGGTTGCATCTACGAGTATGTACATGTGTATATACTGAAGGAAATTTTCTTATGTGCTGACCAGGATGAAAATCATACAATGTTCTGCTTCCAGTAAGAAACTGCATCTTTGATTGGTCAGACAGTCGTGCAACATATCCCATGTTTACGTCTGGAGCCATTAGCATAACGGAAACCAAGACCGCTTCATCGTCTCTCGATGGCCGTTTCATGTCATATGTTGGAGAGAGGTTTAGGAGATTTTGACATTTTCTGCTGATCATTATGCGGAATAAGTGCCAAATTAATGTGAATGACCAGGACTGTTGGCAGAACAAATACATGTACGCCATTGTGGTGGATTGATGGTAACATGTCATGACATTGACCACTTTTAGCCTGTGTTCAACCTTGTCGCTTTGTGAATCGGTTGAACATAAACCCGAAGTTGTCAATGTCACGCCATGTTACCATCAATACACCACAACTAAACTTATATTAATACAGGAAAGTTTTCAAAATAACATGTAATCACATATTGAATGCATACAATGTGTTCAATTTATCTCAGATTTAGAAACCTGAACAATACGTTGAAAATGTTTGGATCTTTAATCTACAGTTAAAGGTGACATATGCAACCGGTTTGGCTAAATAATGAATTTAATTGGTTGCCACTTCGGTCAGATGCGATATTTTAGAAATGCTCCTATCTAGTGATGTTTGGTGTAACATTTCAATGTTTTGAGATATGTTTCGCATTTTGAGCGAAAAATTAATGACCTAGCTATCTCCCCATATTTTGTCACATCACCGATTGAGGATAAAGCCTTCGCTGTTGATTTCTACCAACACATAGCATATTTCTGCAACATGAAAAGTCAAGTGATACATGTATTCATTCTTTTACAAAGTATATCTTATAATTCTAATTGAATACAGAGCCAATGATACGATTTGACCAGAAAAGGAAGAGTTTACGGACTGTCTCAAAATTGTTTTCAAAATCTGATATGATCAAATAGACAATTTTGGGGCTATCCCCTATGGGGCTATGGGCCTATTGTGCGACACGGATATTCCGCATGTGAAATAGTATTCCTTGAACTCATAAAATATGGGATGGATTTTCATCTAACTGAAAAGTGTGGTAGTTACACAAACACAACCTACACTTTTCCACTTTTTGGGATCAGATGTGGGGGCCCAGATCACTCTAAAACTGTTGCATGTCACCTTGAAGAGTTTTTTTCTATTATTTCATATATTAATTTCAGTATCATCGAGATGTGTGAAGCGTGTGTATTACATAAATACAACAGTTCTAACTAAATTACACTCTTGAACAAGCTATATATGCATTAAAGATTCATGAAGAAAATATCTGGTATTTCCATTATCCCCAAGAATCTTTACATCAATGTCAGTCAATCACAACATTTAACAGTAAAGTGATGAAGCCAATCAGTATATTGACGATTTTCATCGGCTCCAGAGTTTCTCGACACATAGCTAAAATAGCATAATAAGTTTCCTGTCATATCTGGTCACAATGCTTATTTCAGTGTTCACAAATTTGTGATTACAACTAATTTAACACTAATGTGTGTCCATTTGAAGAGTCCAGAAATTATCAATAATAGCCATCAAGGAGAATAGAATTAAGTATTTCCAAGAATTTCAACAGTTAGCACCCGTTTTTCTTATTCGCCAAAATTCAAGTAACAGGAGATAACATTCTGTCAATCGTAAAACTGCGCTTTGATGTTATACAACAGGAATTGCATGCATAAACTATTTATAGTGGCGGTTATGTGACTTATAGTTACATGTGTATATTCATTAGGACTGTTATGTGTAGCTTATTCCAGCCTGAGAGCCTAATTTTAATGAGAACTGATTATACACATGTGTATCCAGGTGATATACACATGTAAAATTTGATCGTTCTTTTGTATTGACAAAACGCAACAGGTGTATCCTCATGTCATGGCTGATTGTCATCTGTATCAGTTGATAGCACATGCATGTCATGAACATCTGATTAGAATCAGGGACATTTTCATTGACTTTATAAGCTCTTTGTAACTATACCAGAAATAAAAAATTCTGAATGCAAAACATTATGGGCGCAGTGCATGTTCAGCTGAAGTTAGATTGAGATAAAAATAATATTATTCATCCTGACCTGAGGTGTGGGGATGGAAAGATCTCACCCCGAGAGGCAAGATATTTCGGCCGATTGTCCGGACCCAATAGCTGGTCCGGAAGATGAGATTTTTCTATGCCCACATCCCAGGTCATGGATTATTTTTCTCCCAAACCCAAGAGCCACATACTCAATGTTTTGTCTTATACCCAATTTTGGCACATTTCAGTAGTTTCATAACGGTACATCAGGGGAGAAATCTGATGTCACATTTATGATTTTATTTGATGATTTTGGTATATACTGGAAAAGCAAAGCACGATACCCACACAAGCTTGGTTACTTGGTTAGAGTGAAATATACATGGCTAGTGAAAACGACATGGCTATGTCATCATTGTCCCTAGCATGAATTAAAACACATCTAATCATATATTTAGACTGCCAGTCATTGTTAAATTTTCGGAATGACGTGTGGTACCATGTCATTGACCAATATGGTACTAAAGGTGTCCTCTACCTGGACCAATTACCTCGTTTGCAGCTGTTGTCCACAATAATGGGATCTCCAAGAGATCTCGCTCTACTATCAGATGTCAGATCACTGACAACAATTGAGTCGCTTGCTGGTTAGGTCGGCCCCATTTATGTGGAAACAGTTTTCTTTTGATAATGGTGATTGGTGATGATGTTCAATTGCCCTTATACATTTACTTGTTGGCGAATCTTTACCCTGCGTAATTCATCCCCAGAGAATAGCGACACAAGGGAAGAGAGGTACGACTGTTGTCACTCCCGGGCAGCGCATCGGTGAGTTGGTTGAATGGTTAAATATAGAATATCCATACAGTTTTATGAGATACAAGGTTTGTTTCGCGAGTATGATTCAGCAAATGCCAAATGGGGAACCAAGCTTTAGCAAGGTCCCCATTTGGTGAATTATATATACGAGTGAAAATAAGCCTTGTATCTCGTTAAACTATATGGGTATTATTTTTATCCATTGCCAAATTTTAAATATCATAATGAAATTATGTCAGCCTCTGTGCAATTGTTGGCAAAAAAGTATGTTTTCCTTGTAAACATTAAGGCAATTTGGTAAATAATATTTTTTTCATTGCATATAACAACTAGAGTGGTGTGTTTTACCTCCAGTGGACTACACAAAATTATAAAATTATCTTTTGGCTAATGGCTATGCGAGGTGCGAGGGCTGTTGTGACTCTACTCGACTGAAATGGTATGAAAGAGGCTACAATACTATTTCGGATGCCACTCACCTGGTGTCTCGATGCTCGTAATGAATGATACGGGAGAGTGGCTCCGCCCAGTTGTGACGAGGGATACTAATCCATGCCCGTAATGTTCTCTGGGTTGAAGACTGATATCATGTTTGAAGGGTGCTTCCGTCTTTTTTATTATTGGTTAAAGCTATAAAACAATATTTTGAACATGAACATGTTATGTTCTTTGGAATTATTTATCGACTCTTGTGTAGTCCACAACTGCATATAAACAACACAACCATTAGTTCATGCACTCCCATTAGTATTGCAAAGCCCACAAAGTGAATATTTTTAATATATATAAATATGTTTGAACAAATAAAAATCTCTAAAATAGATAAAAACGTCCCAATACGTGATTTTTTGGAATAAAGTAGAGACCCAGTGAAAGACCAGGAATTTTTTATGCGGACCTTTCACATGAAAATATCAATTGAGTTTGAAGATTTATTTTACCTGAATTATAGCCCTTAGTATGTCAGTTTTGTAATGTTATATATGACCTTTGGCATGATAACATGAACAAACTTCAACAAATTCCATTCATATTGGTTATATGGATCTTTCACAACAATATCTCATTTGAGTTCAAAAGTAGGGATTGTCAGATATCTTTTCTACCAGAGTTATGGCACTTAGTTCTTCCATTTTTTTTATATATACATAAATTTATTGATTCTTGGTAAACCGGATTGACTCTAATATGAGCAACCAAAAAAAACTTGACCTAGGGCAATTTTTTATGCACAACCTTAGCTGGGTAGCATCAGTGCTCATGTTAAGAATGCGTTATTTGCGACCCTTCAAGTCATTTAAATAATTAAGTATCTGGGATAAACAGCAGCTGAAATATAACTCCTGACAAAGTTACATCTATGTTTTAAGAATATAATAAAGCTCTTTATTGCTGATTAGTAGCCCATTTATAAATAATTTGATGCCCACAGCACCTATCCAAAATATTAACCATGCATTACTAGTTTTACTTTTGTCCAATTTTGCTACATATGTTTAAAGGAACGCTCTTTATTGCTCATTTTTGCTTTTTAAAGACGTCTGAGGTCAAATGACACTCCATTTCAGTTTATCGCTGTTTTAAAAAATTGACAAATCAGATTGCAACAACCATTTTGGTTATATAATCAATTTGGATGAAATAAGTTTTAGTGTCCTTTTAAGACATTTGAAGTCTGATGAGATTCCCTGGCATTGGGTCAATTTTTCAACTATTAGAATCCATCGATTTTCACAAAATTATGATGGGGTAATCAGGAAGACAGCCACGTACGAGGTTATGCCTACACCAGGCTGAGTGCACCCCATTTGGGAGTCAGCATGATGTGGATCGTCATATATCCATATCTTGCTGACCCTCAACTGGGCAACATCAGTCGAGGTATTTCTGCAGTTGGCTAAAAAATATCGAAATAAAATAAAAATAAAAATTCCTTACCTACCCTAATTTTTTCGCTGGCCTTAACACTTTTATTAATCTATATCATCTCTTTTGGCCCGTTATTTGCAGGTACAGTGCAGGAACATGTTTGGAACTACATTGGAACTACAGAGAATAATTCATAATATGATCCCGATCTGAGCTTCAGGTAGTGTAGTTCGATGTTCGTACTAAGAATCATACCCACAGGTTGCATCTATGTACATGTACCTGTGTATGTACAGCAGGAAATTCTCTAACGTGGTGACCAGGATGAAATTCATACAATGTTCCGCTTCCAGTAAGAAACCGCATCTTTTATTGATCGGAGAGTCGCGCAGCATATCCCATGTTTACGCCTGGAGCCATCAAAATAACGGAAACATGTTTGGAACTACAGAGAAGAAATTCAGCGCAAACGCCTAATGTGATCCTGAGCTTGAGTTTGATGTTCGTACTAAGAATAAAATGTTCAGCATCGTACCCACAGGTTGCATCTACGAGTATGTACATGTGTATATACTGAAGGAAATTTTCTTATGTGCTGACCAGGATGAAAATCATACAATGTTCTGCTTCCAGTAAGAAACTGCATCTTTGATTGGTCAGACAGTCGTGCAACATATCCCATGTTTACGTCTGGAGCCATTAGCATAACGGAAACCAAGACCGCTTCATCGTCTCTCGATGGCCGTTTCATGTCATATGTTGGAGAGAGGTTTAGGAGATTTTGACATTTTCTGCTGATCATTATGCGGAATAAGTGCCAAATTAATGTGAATGACCAGGACTGTTGGCAGAACAAATACATGTACGCCATTGTGGTGGATTGATGGTAACATGTCATGACATTGACCACTTTTAGCCTGTGTTCAACCTTGTCGCTTTGTGAATCGGTTGAACATAAACCCGAAGTTGTCAATGTCACGCCATGTTACCATCAATACACCACAACTAAACTTATATTAATACAGGAAAGTTTTCAAAATAACATGTAATCACATATTGAATGCATACAATGTGTTCAATTTATCTCAGATTTAGAAACCTGAACAATACGTTGAAAATGTTTGGATCTTTAATCTACAGTTAAAGGTGACATATGCAACCGGTTTGGCTAAATAATGAATTTAATTGGTTGCCACTTCGGTCAGATGCGATATTTTAGAAATGCTCCTATCTAGTGATGTTTGGTGTAACATTTCAATGTTTTGAGATATGTTTCGCATTTTGAGCGAAAAATTAATGACCTAGCTATCTCCCCATATTTTGTCACATCACCGATTGAGGATAAAGCCTTCGCTGTTGATTTCTACCAACACATAGCATATTTCTGCAACATGAAAAGTCAAGTGATACATGTATTCATTCTTTTACAAAGTATATCTTATAATTCTAATTGAATACAGAGCCAATGATACGATTTGACCAGAAAAGGAAGAGTTTACGGACTGTCTCAAAATTGTTTTCAAAATCTGATATGATCAAATAGACAATTTTGGGGCTATCCCCTATGGGGCTATGGGCCTATTGTGCGACACGGATATTCCGCATGTGAAATAGTATTCCTTGAACTCATAAAATATGGGATGGATTTTCATCTAACTGAAAAGTGTGGTAGTTACACAAACACAACCTACACTTTTCCACTTTTTGGGATCAGATGTGGGGGCCCAGATCACTCTAAAACTGTTGCATGTCACCTTGAAGAGTTTTTTTCTATTATTTCATATATTAATTTCAGTATCATCGAGATGTGTGAAGCGTGTGTATTAGATAAATACAACAGTTCTAACTAAATTACACTCTTGAACAAGCTATATATGCATTAAAGATTCATGAAGAAAATATCTGGTATTTCCATTATCCCCAAGAATCTTTACATCAATGTCAGTCAATCACAACATTTAACAGTAAAGTGATGAAGCCAATCAGTATATTGACGATTTTCATCGGCTCCAGAGTTTCTCGACACATAGCTAAAATAGCATAATAAGTTTCCTGTCATATCTGGTCACAATGCTTATTTCAGTGTTCACAAATTTGTGATTACAACTAATTTAACACTAATGTGTGTCCATTTGAAGAGTCCAGAAATTATCAATAATAGCCATCAAGGAGAATAGAATTAAGTATTTCCAAGAATTTCAACAGTTAGCACCCGTTTTTCTTATTCGCCAAAATTCAAGTAACAGGAGATAACATTCTGTCAATCGTAAAACTGCGCTTTGATGTTATACAACAGGAATTGCATGCATAAACTATTTATAGTGGCGGTTATGTGACTTATAGTTACATGTGTATATTCATTAGGACTGTTATGTGTAGCTTATTCCAGCCTGAGAGCCTAATTTTAATGAGAACTGATTATACACATGTGTATCCAGGTGATATACACATGTAAAACTTGATCGTTCTTTTGTATTGACAAAACGCAACAGGTGTATCCTCATGTCATGGCTGATTGTCATCTGTATCAGTTGATAGCACATGCATGTCATGAACATCTGATTAGAATCAGGGACATTTTCATTGACTTTATAAGCTCTTTGTAACTATACCAGAAATAAAAAATTCTGAATGCAAAACATTATGGGCGCAGTGCATGTTCAGCTGAAGTTAGATTGAGATAAAAATAATATTATTCATCCTGACCTGAGGTGTGGGGATGGAAAGATCTCACCCCGAGAGGCAAGATATTTCGGCCGATTGTCCGGACCCAATAGCTGGTCCGGAAGATGAGATTTTTCTATGCCCACATCCCAGGTCATGGATTATTTTTCTCCCAAACCCAAGAGCCACATACTCAATGTTTTGTCTTATACCCAATTTTGGCACATTTCAGTAGTTTCATAACGGTACATCAGGGGAGAAATCTGATGTCACATTTATGATTTTATTTGATGATTTTGGTATATACTGGAAAAGCAAAGCACGATACCCACACAAGCTTGGTTACTTGGTTAGAGTGAAATATACATGGCTAGTGAAAACGACATGGCTATGTCATCATTGTCCCTAGCATGAATTAAAACACATCTAATCATATATTTAGACTGCCAGTCATTGTTAAATTTTCGGAATGACGTGTGGTACCATGTCATTGACCAATATGGTACTAAAGGTGTCCTCTACCTGGACCAATTACCTCGTTTGCAGCTGTTGTCCACAATAATGGGATCTCCAAGAGATCTCGCTCTACTATCAGATGTCAGATCACTGACAACAATTGAGTCGCTTGCTGGTTAGGTCGGCCCCATTTATGTGGAAACAGTTTTCTTTTGATAATGGTGATTGGTGATGATGTTCAATTGCCCTTATACATTTACTTGTTGGCGAATCTTTACCCTGCGTAATTCATCCCCAGAGAATAGCGACACAAGGGAAGAGAGGTACGACTGTTGTCACTCCCGGGCAGCGCATCGGTGAGTTGGTTGAATGGTTAAATATAGAATATCCATACAGTTTTATGAGATACAAGGTTTGTTTCGCGAGTATGATTCAGCAAATGCCAAATGGGGAACCAAGCTTTAGCAAGGTCCCCATTTGGTGAATTATATATACGAGTGAAAATAAGCCTTGTATCTCGTTAAACTATATGGGTATTATTTTTATCCATTGCCAAATTTTAAATATCATAATGAAATTATGTCAGCCTCTGTGCAATTGTTGGCAAAAAAGTATGTTTTCCTTGTAAACATTAAGGCAATTTGGTAAATAATATTTTTTTCATTGCATATAACAACTAGAGTGGTGTGTTTTACCTCCAGTGGACTACACAAAATTATAAAAATTATCTTTTGGCTAATGGCTATGCGAGGTGCGAGGTCTGTTGTGACTCTACTCGACTGAAATGGTATGAAAGAGGCTACAATACTATTTCGGATGCCACGCACCTGGTGTCTCGATGCTCGTAATGAATGATACGGGAGAGTGGCTCCGCCCAGTTGTGACGAGGGATACTAATCCATGCCCGTAATGTTCTCTGGGTTGAAGACTGATATCATGTTTGAAGGGTGCTTCCGTCTTTTTTATTATTGGTTAAAGCTATAAAACAATATTTTGAACATGAACATGTTATGTTCTTTGGAATTATTTATCGACTCTTGTGTAGTCCACAACTGCATATAAACAACACAACCATTAGTTCATGCACTCCCATTAGTATTGCAAAGCCCACAAAGTGAATATTTTTAATATATATAAATATGTTTGAACAAATAAAAATCTCTAAAATAGATAAAAACGTCCCAATACGTGATTTTTTGGAATAAAGTAGAGACCCAGTGAAAGACCAGGAATTTTTTATGCGGACCTTTCACATGAAAATATCAATTGAGTTTGAAGATTTATTTTACCTGAATTATAGCCCTTAGTATGTCAGTTTTGTAATGTTATATATGACCTTTGGCATGATAACATGAACAAACTTCAACAAATTCCATTCATATTGGTTATATGGATCTTTCACAACAATATCTCATTTGAGTTCAAAAGTAGGGATTGTCAGATATCTTTTCTACCAGAGTTATGGCACTTAGTTCTTCCATTTTTTTTATATATACATAAATTTATTGATTCTTGGTAAACCGGATTGACTCTAATATGAGCAACCAAAAAAAACTTGACCTAGGGCAATTTTTTATGCACAACCTTAGCTGGGTAGCATCAGTGCTCATGTTAAGAATGCGTTATTTGCGACCCTTCAAGTCATTTAAATAATTAAGTATCTGGGATAAACAGCAGCTGAAATATAACTCCTGACAAAGTTACATCTATGTTTTAAGAATATAATAAAGCTCTTTATTGCTGATTAGTAGCCCATTTATAAATAATTTGATGCCCACAGCACCTATCCAAAATATTAACCATGCATTACTAGTTTTACTTTTGTCCAATTTTGCTACATATGTTTAAAGGAACGCTCTTTATTGCTCATTTTTGCTTTTTAAAGACGTCTGAGGTCAAATGACACTCCATTTCAGTTTATCGCTGTTTTAAAAAATTGACAAATCAGATTGCAACAACCATTTTGGTTATATAATCAATTTGGATGAAATAAGTTTTAGTGTCCTTTTAAGACATTTGAAGTCTGATGAGATTCCCTGGCATTGGGTCAATTTTTCAACTATTAGAATCCATCGATTTTCACAAAATTATGATGGGGTAATCAGGAAGACAGCCACGTACGAGGTTATGCCTACACCAGGCTGAGTGCACCCCATTTGGGAGTCAGCATGATGTGGATCGTCATATATCCATATCTTGCTGACCCTCAACTGGGCAACATCAGTCGAGGTATTTCTGCAGTTGGCTAAAAAATATCGAAATAAAATAAAAATAAAAATTCCTTACCTACCCTAATTTTTTCGCTGGCCTTAACACTTTTATTAATCTATATCATCTCTTTTGGCCCGTTATTTGCAGGTACAGTGCAGGAACATGTTTGGAACTACATTGGAACTACAGAGAATAATTCATAATATGATCCCGATCTGAGCTTCAGGTAGTGTAGTTCGATGTTCGTACTAAGAATCATACCCACAGGTTGCATCTATGTACATGTACCTGTGTATGTACAGCAGGAAATTCTCTAACGTGGTGACCAGGATGAAATTCATACAATGTTCCGCTTCCAGTAAGAAACCGCATCTTTTATTGATCGGAGAGTCGCGCAGCATATCCCATGTTTACGCCTGGAGCCATCAAAATAACGGAAACATGTTTGGAACTACAGAGAAGAAATTCAGCGCAAACGCCTAATGTGATCCTGAGCTTGAGTTTGATGTTCGTACTAAGAATAAAATGTTCAGCATCGTACCCACAGGTTGCATCTATGAGTATGTACATGTGTATATACTGAAGGAAATTTTCTTATGTGCTGACCAGGATGAAAATCATACAATGTTCTGCTTCCAGTAAGAAACTGCATCTTTGATTGGTCAGACAGTCGTGCAACATATCCCATGTTTACGTCTGGAGCCATTAGCATAACGGAAACCAAGACCGCTTCATCGTCTCTCGATGGCCGTTTCATGTCATATGTTGGAGAGAGGTTTAGGAGATTTTGACATTTTCTGCTGATCATTATGCGGAATAAGTGCCAAATTAATGTGAATGACCAGGACTGTTGGCAGAACAAATACATGTACGCCATTGTGGTGGATTGATGGTAACATGTCATGACATTGACCACTTTTAGCCTGTGTTCAACCTTGTCGCTTTGTGAATCGGTTGAACATAAACCCGAAGTTGTCAATGTCACGCCATGTTACCATCAATACACCACAACTAAACTTATATTAATACAGGAAAGTTTTCAAAATAACATGTAATCACATATTGAATGCATACAATGTGTTCAATTTATCTCAGATTTAGAAACCTGAACAATACGTTGAAAATGTTTGGATCTTTAATCTACAGTTAAAGGTGACATATGCAACCGGTTTGGCTAAATAATGAATTTAATTGGTTGCCACTTCGGTCAGATGCGATATTTTAGAAATGCTCCTATCTAGTGATGTTTGGTGTAACATTTCAATGTTTTGAGATATGTTTCGCATTTTGAGCGAAAAATTAATGACCTAGCTATCTCCCCATATTTTGTCACATCACCGATTGAGGATAAAGCCTTCGCTGTTGATTTCTACCAACACATAGCATATTTCTGCAACATGAAAAGTCAAGTGATACATGTATTCATTCTTTTACAAAGTATATCTTATAATTCTAATTGAATACAGAGCCAATGATACGATTTGACCAGAAAAGGAAGAGTTTACGGACTGTCTCAAAATTGTTTTCAAAATCTGATATGATCAAATAGACAATTTTGGGGCTATCCCCTATGGGGCTATGGGCCTATTGTGCGACACGGATATTCCGCATGTGAAATAGTATTCCTTGAACTCATAAAATATGGGATGGATTTTCATCTAACTGAAAAGTGTGGTAGTTACACAAACACAACCTACACTTTTCCACTTTTTGGGATCAGATGTGGGGGCCCAGATCACTCTAAAACTGTTGCATGTCACCTTGAAGAGTTTTTTTCTATTATTTCATATATTAATTTCAGTATCATCGAGATGTGTGAAGCGTGTGTATTACATAAATACAACAGTTCTAACTAAATTACACTCTTGAACAAGCTATATATGCATTAAAGATTCATGAAGAAAATATCTGGTATTTCCATTATCCCCAAGAATCTTTACATCAATGTCAGTCAATCACAACATTTAACAGTAAAGTGATGAAGCCAATCAGTATATTGACGATTTTCATCGGCTCCAGAGTTTCTCGACACATAGCTAAAATAGCATAATAAGTTTCCTGTCATATCTGGTCACAATGCTTATTTCAGTGTTCACAAATTTGTGATTACAACTAATTTAACACTAATGTGTGTCCATTTGAAGAGTCCAGAAATTATCAATAATAGCCATCAAGGAGAATAGAATTAAGTATTTCCAAGAATTTCAACAGTTAGCACCCGTTTTTCTTATTCGCCAAAATTCAAGTAACAGGAGATAACATTCTGTCAATCGTAAAACTGCGCTTTGATGTTATACAACAGGAATTGCATGCATAAACTATTTATAGTGGCGGTTATGTGACTTATAGTTACATGTGTATATTCATTAGGACTGTTATGTGTAGCTTATTCCAGCCTGAGAGCCTAATTTTAATGAGAACTGATTATACACATGTGTATCCAGGTGATATACACATGTAAAACTTGATCGTTCTTTTGTATTGACAAAACGCAACAGGTGTATCCTCATGTCATGGCTGATTGTCATCTGTATCAGTTGATAGCACATGCATGTCATGAACATCTGATTAGAATCAGGGACATTTTCATTGACTTTATAAGCTCTTTGTAACTATACCAGAAATAAAAAATTCTGAATGCAAAACATTATGGGCGCAGTGCATGTTCAGCTGAAGTTAGATTGAGATAAAAATAATATTATTCATCCTGACCTGAGGTGTGGGGATGGAAAGATCTCACCCCGAGAGGCAAGATATTTCGGCCGATTGTCCGGATCCAATAGCTGGTCCGGAAGATGAGATTTTTCTATGCCCACATCCCAGGTCATGGATTATTTTTCTCCCAAACCCAAGAGCCACATACTCAATGTTTTGTCTTATACCCAATTTTGGCACATTTCAGTAGTTTCATAACGGTACATCAGGGGAGAAATCTGATGTCACATTTATGATTTTATTTGATGATTTTGGTATATACTGGAAAAGCAAAGCACGATACCCACACAAGCTTGGTTACTTGGTTAGAGTGAAATATACATGGCTAGTGAAAACGACATGGCTATGTCATCATTGTCCCTAGCATGAATTAAAACACATCTAATCATATATTTAGACTGCCAGTCATTGTTAAATTTTCGGAATGACGTGTGGTACCATGTCATTGACCAATATGGTACTAAAGGTGTCCTCTACCTGGACCAATTACCTCGTTTGCAGCTGTTGTCCACAATAATGGGATCTCCAAGAGATCTCGCTCTACTATCAGATGTCAGATCACTGACAACAATTGAGTCGCTTGCTGGTTAGGTCGGCCCCATTTATGTGGAAACAGTTTTCTTTTGATAATGGTGATTGGTGATGATGTTCAATTGCCCTTATACATTTACTTGTTGGCGAATCTTTACCCTGCGTAATTCATCCCCAGAGAATAGCGACACAAGGGAAGAGAGGTACGACTGTTGTCACTCCCGGGCAGCGCATCGGTGAGTTGGTTGAATGGTTAAATATAGAATATCCATACAGTTTTATGAGATACAAGGTTTGTTTCGCGAGTATGATTCAGCAAATGCCAAATGGGGAACCAAGCTTTAGCAAGGTCCCCATTTGGTGAATTATATATACGAGTGAAAATAAGCCTTGTATCTCGTTAAACTATATGGGTATTATTTTTATCCATTGCCAAATTTTAAATATCATAATGAAATTATGTCAGCCTCTGTGCAATTGTTGGCAAAAAAGTATGTTTTCCTTGTAAACATTAAGGCAATTTGGTAAATAATATTTTTTTCATTGCATATAACAACTAGAGTGGTGTGTTTTACCTCCAGTGGACTACACAAAATTATAAAAATTATCTTTTGGCTAATGGCTATGCGAGGTGCGAGGTCTGTTGTGACTCTACTCGACTGAAATGGTATGAAAGAGGCTACAATACTATTTCGGATGCCACGCACCTGGTGTCTCGATGCTCGTAATGAATGATACGGGAGAGTGGCTCCGCCCAGTTGTGACGAGGGATACTAATCCATGCCCGTAATGTTCTCTGGGTTGAAGACTGATATCATGTTTGAAGGGTGCTTCCGTCTTTTTTATTATTGGTTAAAGCTATAAAACAATATTTTGAACATGAACATGTTATGTTCTTTGGAATTATTTATCGACTCTTGTGTAGTCCACAACTGCATATAAACAACACAACCATTAGTTCATGCACTCCCATTAGTATTGCAAATCCCACAAAGTGAATATTTTTAATATATATAAATATGTTTGAACAAATAAAAATCTCTAAAATAGATAAAAACGTCCCAATACGTGATTTTTTGGAATAAAGTAGAGACCCAGTGAAAGACCAGGAATTTTTTATGCGGACCTTTCACATGAAAATATCAATTGAGTTTGAAGATTTATTTTACCTGAATTATAGCCCTTAGTATGTCAGTTTTGTAATGTTATATATGACCTTTGGCATGATAACATGAACAAACTTCAACAAATTCCATTCATATTGGTTATATGGATCTTTCACAACAATATCTCATTTGAGTTCAAAAGTAGGGATTGTCAGATATCTTTTCTACCAGAGTTATGGCACTTAGTTCTTCCATTTTTTTTATATATACATAAATTTATTGATTCTTGGTAAACCGGATTGACTCTAATATGAGCAACCAAAAAAAACTTGACCTAGGGCAATTTTTTATGCACAACCTTAGCTGGGTAGCATCAGTGCTCATGTTAAGAATGCGTTATTTGCGACCCTTCAAGTCATTTAAATAATTAAGTATCTGGGATAAACAGCAGCTGAAATATAACTCCTGACAAAGTTACATCTATGTTTTAAGAATATAATAAAGCTCTTTATTGCTGATTAGTAGCCCATTTATAAATAATTTGATGCCCACAGCACCTATCCAAAATATTAACCATGCATTACTAGTTTTACTTTTGTCCAATTTTGCTACATATGTTTAAAGGAACGCTCTTTATTGCTCATTTTTGCTTTTTAAAGACGTCTGAGGTCAAATGACACTCCATTTCAGTTTATCGCTGTTTTAAAAAATTGACAAATCAGATTGCAACAACCATTTTGGTTATATAATCAATTTGGATGAAATAAGTTTTAGTGTCCTTTTAAGACATTTGAAGTCTGATGAGATTCCCTGGCATTGGGTCAATTTTTCAACTATTAGAATCCATCGATTTTCACAAAATTATGATGGGGTCATCAGGAAGACAGCCACGTACGAGGTTATGCCTACACCAGGCTGAGTGCACCCCATTTGGGAGTCAGCATGATGTGGATCGTCATATATCCATATCTTGCTGACCCTCAACTGGGCAACATCAGTCGAGGTATTTCTGCAGTTGGCTAAAAAATATCGAAATAAAATAAAAATAAAAATTCCTTACCTACCCTAATTTTTTCGCTGGCCTTAACACTTTTATTAATCTATATCATCTCTTTTGGCCCGTTATTTGCAGGTACAGTGCAGGAACATGTTTGGAACTACATTGGAACTACAGAGAATAATTCATAATATGATCCCGATCTGAGCTTCAGGTAGTGTAGTTCGATGTTCGTACTAAGAATCATACCCACAGGTTGCATCTATGTACATGTACCTGTGTATGTACAGCAGGAAATTCTCTAACGTGGTGACCAGGATGAAATTCATACAATGTTCCGCTTCCAGTAAGAAACCGCATCTTTTATTGATCGGAGAGTCGCGCAGCATATCCCATGTTTACGCCTGGAGCCATCAAAATAACGGAAACATGTTTGGAACTACAGAGAAGAAATTCAGCGCAAACGCAAACGCCTAATGTGAGCTTGAGTTTGATGTTCGTACTAAGAATAAAATGTTCAGCATCGTACCCACAGGTTGCATCTACGAGTATGTACATGTGTATATACTGAAGGAAATTTTCTTATGTGCTGACCAGGATGAAAATCATACAATGTTCTGCTTCCAGTAAGAAACTGCATCTTTGATTGGTCAGACAGTCGTGCAACATATCCCATGTTTACGTCTGGAGCCATTAGCATAACGGAAACCAAGACCGCTTCATCGTCTCTCGATGGCCGTTTCATGTCATATGTTGGAGAGAGGTTTAGGAGATTTTGACATTTTCTGCTGATCATTATGCGGAATAAGTGCCAAATTAATGTGAATGACCAGGACTGTTGGCAGAACAAATACATGTACGCCATTGTGGTGGATTGATGGTAACATGTCATGACATTGACCACTTTTAGCCTGTGTTCAACCTTGTCGCTTTGTGAATCGGTTGAACATAAACCCGAAGTTGTCAATGTCACGCCATGTTACCATCAATACACCACAACTAAACTTATATTAATACAGGAAAGTTTTCAAAATAACATGTAATCACATATTGAATGCATACAATGTGTTCAATTTATCTCAGATTTAGAAACCTGAACAATACGTTGAAAATGTTTGGATCTTTAATCTACAGTTAAAGGTGACATATGCAACCGGTTTGGCTAAATAATGAATTTAATTGGTTGCCACTTCGGTCAGATGCGATATTTTAGAAATGCTCCTATCTAGTGATGTTTGGTGTAACATTTCAATGTTTTGAGATATGTTTCGCATTTTGAGCGAAAAATTAATGACCTAGCTATCTCCCCATATTTTGTCACATCACCGATTGAGGATAAAGCCTTCGCTGTTGATTTCTACCAACACATAGCATATTTCTGCAACATGAAAAGTCAAGTGATACATGTATTCATTCTTTTACAAAGTATATCTTATAATTCTAATTGAATACAGAGCCAATGATACGATTTGACCAGAAAAGGAAGAGTTTACGGACTGTCTCAAAATTGTTTTCAAAATCTGATATGATCAAATAGACAATTTTGGGGCTATCCCCTATGGGGCTATGGGCCTATTGTGCGACACGGATATTCCGCATGTGAAATAGTATTCCTTGAACTCATAAAATATGGGATGGATTTTCATCTAACTGAAAAGTGTGGTAGTTACACAAACACAACCTACACTTTTCCACTTTTTGGGATCAGATGTGGGGGCCCAGATCACTCTAAAACTGTTGCATGTCACCTTGAAGAGTTTTTTTCTATTATTTCATATATTAATTTCAGTATCATCGAGATGTGTGAAGCGTGTGTATTACATAAATACAACAGTTCTAACTAAATTACACTCTTGAACAAGCTATATATGCATTAAAGATTCATGAAGAAAATATCTGGTATTTCCATTATCCCCAAGAATCTTTACATCAATGTCAGTCAATCACAACATTTAACAGTAAAGTGATGAAGCCAATCAGTATATTGACGATTTTCATCGGCTCCAGAGTTTCTCGACACATAGCTAAAATAGCATAATAAGTTTCCTGTCATATCTGGTCACAATGCTTATTTCAGTGTTCACAAATTTGTGATTACAACTAATTTAACACTAATGTGTGTCCATTTGAAGAGTCCAGAAATTATCAATAATAGCCATCAAGGAGAATAGAATTAAGTATTTCCAAGAATTTCAACAGTTAGCACCCGTTTTTCTTATTCGCCAAAATTCAAGTAACAGGAGATAACATTCTGTCAATCGTAAAACTGCGCTTTGATGTTATACAACAGGAATTGCATGCATAAACTATTTATAGTGGCGGTTATGTGACTTATAGTTACATGTGTATATTCATTAGGACTGTTATGTGTAGCTTATTCCAGCCTGAGAGCCTAATTTTAATGAGAACTGATTATACACATGTGTATCCAGGTGATATACACATGTAAAACTTGATCGTTCTTTTGTATTGACAAAACGCAACAGGTGTATCCTCATGTCATGGCTGATTGTCATCTGTATCAGTTGATAGCACATGCATGTCATGAACATCTGATTAGAATCAGGGACATTTTCATTGACTTTATAAGCTCTTTGTAACTATACCAGAAATAAAAAATTCTGAATGCAAAACATTATGGGCGCAGTGCATGTTCAGCTGAAGTTAGATTGAGATAAAAATAATATTATTCATCCTGACCTGAGGTGTGGGGATGGAAAGATCTCACCCCGAGAGGCAAGATATTTCGGCCGATTGTCCGGACCCAATAGCTGGTCCGGAAGATGAGATTTTTCTATGCCCACATCCCAGGTCATGGATTATTTTTCTCCAAAACCCAAGAGCCACATACTCAATGTTTTGTCTTATACCCAATTTTGGCACATTTCAGTAGTTTCATAACGGTACATCAGGGGAGAAATCTGATGTCACATTTATGATTTTATTTGATGATTTTGGTATATACTGGAAAAGCAAAGCACGATACCCACACAAGCTTGGTTACTTGGTTAGAGTGAAATATACATGGCTAGTGAAAACGACATGGCTATGTCATCATTGTCCCTAGCATGAATTAAAACACATCTAATCATATATTTAGACTGCCAGTCATTGTTAAATTTTCGGAATGACGTGTGGTACCATGTCATTGACCAATATGGTACTAAAGGTGTCCTCTACCTGGACCAATTACCTCGTTTGCAGCTGTTGTCCACAATAATGGGATCTCCAAGAGATCTCGCTCTACTATCAGATGTCAGATCACTGACAACAATTGAGTCGCTTGCTGGTTAGGTCGGCCCCATTTATGTGGAAACAGTTTTCTTTTGATAATGGTGATTGGTGATGATGTTCAATTGCCCTTATACATTTACTTGTTGGCGAATCTTTACCCTGCGTAATTCATCCCCAGAGAATAGCGACACAAGGGAAGAGAGGTACGACTGTTGTCACTCCCGGGCAGCGCATCGGTGAGTTGGTTGAATGGTTAAATATAGAATATCCATACAGTTTTATGAGATACAAGGTTTGTTTCGCGAGTATGATTCAGCAAATGCCAAATGGGGAACCAAGCTTTAGCAAGGTCCCCATTTGGTGAATTATATATACGAGTGAAAATAAGCCTTGTATCTCGTTAAACTATATGGGTATTATTTTTATCCATTGCCAAATTTTAAATATCATAATGAAATTATGTCAGCCTCTGTGCAATTGTTGGCAAAAAAGTATGTTTTCCTTGTAAACATTAAGGCAATTTGGTAAATAATATTTTTTTCATTGCATATAACAACTAGAGTGGTGTGTTTTACCTCCAGTGGACTACACAAAATTATAAAATTATCTTTTGGCTAATGGCTATGCGAGGTGCGAGGGCTGTTGTGACTCTACTCGACTGAAATGGTATGAAAGAGGCTACAATACTATTTCGGATGCCACGCACCTGGTGTCTCGATGCTCGTAATGAATGATACGGGAGAGTGGCTCCGCCCAGTTGTGACGAGGGATACTAATCCATGCCCGTAATGTTCTCTGGGTTGAAGACTGATATCATGTTTGAAGGGTGCTTCCGTCTTTTTTATTATTGGTTAAAGCTATAAAACAATATTTTGAACATGAACATGTTATGTTCTTTGGAATTATTTATCGACTCTTGTGTAGTCCACAACTGCATATAAACAACACAACCATTAGTTCATGCACTCCCATTAGTATTGCAAAGCCCACAAAGTGAATATTTTTAATATATATAAATATGTTTGAACAAATAAAAATCTCTAAAATAGATAAAAACGTCCCAATACGTGATTTTTTGGAATAAAGTAGAGACCCAGTGAAAGACCAGGAATTTTTTATGCGGACCTTTCACATGAAAATATCAATTGAGTTTGAAGATTTATTTTACCTGAATTATAGCCCTTAGTATGTCAGTTTTGTAATGTTATATATGACCTTTGGCATGATAACATGAACAAACTTCAACAAATTCCATTCATATTGGTTATATGGATCTTTCACAACAATATCTCATTTGAGTTCAAAAGTAGGGATTGTCAGATATCTTTTCTACCAGAGTTATGGCACTTAGTTCTTCCATTTTTTTTATATATACATAAATTTATTGATTCTTGGTAAACCGGATTGACTCTAATATGAGCAACCAAAAAAAACTTGACCTAGGGCAATTTTTTATGCACAACCTTAGCTGGGTAGCATCAGTGCTCATGTTAAGAATGCGTTATTTGCGACCCTTCAAGTCATTTAAATAATTAAGTATCTGGGATAAACAGCAGCTGAAATATAACTCTTGACAAAGTTACATCTATGTTTTAAGAATATAATAAAGCTCTTTATTGCTGATTAGTAGCCCATTTATAAATAATTTGATGCCCACAGCACCTATCCAAAATATTAACCATGCATTACTAGTTTTACTTTTGTCCAATTTTGCTACATATGTTTAAAGGAACGCTCTTTATTGCTCATTTTTGCTTTTTAAAGACGTCTGAGGTCAAATGACACTCCATTTCAGTTTATCGCTGTTTTAAAAAATTGACAAATCAGATTGCAACAACCATTTTGGTTATATAATCAATTTGGATGAAATAAGTTTTAGTGTCCTTTTAAGACATTTGAAGTCTGATGAGATTCCCTGGCATTGGGTCAATTTTTCAACTATTAGAATCCATCGATTTTCACAAAATTATGATGGGGTCATCAGGAAGACAGCCACGTACGAGGTTATGCCTACACCAGGCTGAGTGCACCCCATTTGGGAGTCAGCATGATGTGGATCGTCATATATCCATATCTTGCTGACCCTCAACTGGGCAACATCAGTCGAGGTATTTCTGCAGTTGGCTAAAAAATATCGAAATAAAATAAAAATAAAAATTCCTTACCTACCCTAATTTTTTCGCTGGCCTTAACACTTTTATTAATCTATATCATCTCTTTTGGCCCGTTATTTGCAGGTACAGTGCAGGAACATGTTTGGAACTACATTGGAACTACAGAGAATAATTCATAATATGATCCCGATCTGAGCTTCAGGTAGTGTAGTTCGATGTTCGTACTAAGAATCATACCCACAGGTTGCATCTATGTACATGTACCTGTGTATGTACAGCAGGAAATTCTCTAACGTGGTGACCAGGATGAAATTCATACAATGTTCCGCTTCCAGTAAGAAACCGCATCTTTTATTGATCGGAGAGTCGCGCAGCATATCCCATGTTTACGCCTGGAGCCATCAAAATAACGGAAACATGTTTGGAACTACAGAGAAGAAATTCAGCGCAAACGCCTAATGTGATCCTGAGCTTGAGTTTGATGTTCGTACTAAGAATAAAATGTTCAGCATCGTACCCACAGGTTGCATCTACGAGTATGTACATGTGTATATACTGAAGGAAATTTTCTTATGTGCTGACCAGGATGAAAATCATACAATGTTCTGCTTCCAGTAAGAAACTGCATCTTTGATTGGTCAGACAGTCGTGCAACATATCCCATGTTTACGTCTGGAGCCATTAGCATAACGGAAACCAAGACCGCTTCATCGTCTCTCGATGGCCGTTTCATGTCATATGTTGGAGAGAGGTTTAGGAGATTTTGACATTTTCTGCTGATCATTATGCGGAATAAGTGCCAAATTAATGTGAATGACCAGGACTGTTGGCAGAACAAATACATGTACGCCATTGTGGTGGATTGATGGTAACATGTCATGACATTGACCACTTTTAGCCTGTGTTCAACCTTGTCGCTTTGTGAATCGGTTGAACATAAACCCGAAGTTGTCAATGTCACGCCATGTTACCATCAATACACCACAACTAAACTTATATTAATACAGGAAAGTTTTCAAAATAACATGTAATCACATATTGAATGCATACAATGTGTTCAATTTATCTCAGATTTAGAAACCTGAACAATACGTTGAAAATGTTTGGATCTTTAATCTACAGTTAAAGGTGACATATGCAACCGGTTTGGCTAAATAATGAATTTAATTGGTTGCCACTTCGGTCAGATGCGATATTTTAGAAATGCTCCTATCTAGTGATGTTTGGTGTAACATTTCAATGTTTTGAGATATGTTTCGCATTTTGAGCGAAAAATTAATGACCTAGCTATCTCCCCATATTTTGTCACATCACCGATTGAGGATAAAGCCTTCGCTGTTGATTTCTACCAACACATAGCATATTTCTGCAACATGAAAAGTCAAGTGATACATGTATTCATTCTTTTACAAAGTATATCTTATAATTCTAATTGAATACAGAGCCAATGATACGATTTGACCAGAAAAGGAAGAGTTTACGGACTGTCTCAAAATTGTTTTCAAAATCTGATATGATCAAATAGACAATTTTGGGGCTATCCCCTATGGGGCTATGGGCCTATTGTGCGACACGGATATTCCGCATGTGAAATAGTATTCCTTGAACTCATAAAATATGGGATGGATTTTCATCTAACTGAAAAGTGTGGTAGTTACACAAACACAACCTACACTTTTCCACTTTTTGGGATCAGATGTGGGGGCCCAGATCACTCTAAAACTGTTGCATGTCACCTTGAAGAGTTTTTTTCTATTATTTCATATATTAATTTCAGTATCATCGAGATGTGTGAAGCGTGTGTATTACATAAATACAACAGTTCTAACTAAATTACACTCTTGAACAAGCTATATATGCATTAAAGATTCATGAAGAAAATATCTGGTATTTCCATTATCCCCAAGAATCTTTACATCAATGTCAGTCAATCACAACATTTAACAGTAAAGTGATGAAGCCAATCAGTATATTGACGATTTTCATCGGCTCCAGAGTTTCTCGACACATAGCTAAAATAGCATAATAAGTTTCCTGTCATATCTGGTCACAATGCTTATTTCAGTGTTCACAAATTTGTGATTACAACTAATTTAACACTAATGTGTGTCCATTTGAAGAGTCCAGAAATTATCAATAATAGCCATCAAGGAGAATAGAATTAAGTATTTCCAAGAATTTCAACAGTTAGCACCCGTTTTTCTTATTCGCCAAAATTCAAGTAACAGGAGATAACATTCTGTCAATCGTAAAACTGCGCTTTGATGTTATACAACAGGAATTGCATGCATAAACTATTTATAGTGGCGGTTATGTGACTTATAGTTACATGTGTATATTCATTA
The DNA here is from genome assembly GCA_032622095.1 of Siphonodentalium dalli. Classification (NCBI taxonomy): domain Eukaryota; kingdom Metazoa; phylum Mollusca; class Scaphopoda; order Gadilida; family Siphonodentaliidae; genus Siphonodentalium; species Siphonodentalium dalli. The sequence goes on along the minus strand of CP136068.1, from coordinate 158,842,757 downwards.
GGACTGTTATGTGTAGCTTATTCCAGCCTGAGAGCCTAATTTTAATGAGAACTGATTATACACATGTGTATCCAGGTGATATACACATGTAAAACTTGATCGTTCTTTTGTATTGACAAAACGCAACAGGTGTATCCTCATGTCATGGCTGATTGTCATCTGTATCAGTTGATAGCACATGCATGTCATGAACATCTGATTAGAATCAGGGACATTTTCATTGACTTTATAAGCTCTTTGTAACTATACCAGAAATAAAAAATTCTGAATGCAAAACATTATGGGCGCAGTGCATGTTCAGCTGAAGTTAGATTGAGATAAAAATAATATTATTCATCCTGACCTGAGGTGTGGGGATGGAAAGATCTCACCCCGAGAGGCAAGATATTTCGGCCGATTGTCCGGACCCAATAGCTGGTCCGGAAGATGAGATTTTTCTATGCCCACATCCCAGGTCATGGATTATTTTTCTCCCAAACCCAAGAGCCACATACTCAATGTTTTGTCTTATACCCAATTTTGGCACATTTCAGTAGTTTCATAACGGTACATCAGGGGAGAAATCTGATGTCACATTTATGATTTTATTTGATGATTTTGGTATATACTGGAAAAGCAAAGCACGATACCCACACAAGCTTGGTTACTTGGTTAGAGTGAAATATACATGGCTAGTGAAAACGACATGGCTATGTCATCATTGTCCCTAGCATGAATTAAAACACATCTAATCATATATTTAGACTGCCAGTCATTGTTAAATTTTCGGAATGACGTGTGGTACCATGTCATTGACCAATATGGTACTAAAGGTGTCCTCTACCTGGACCAATTACCTCGTTTGCAGCTGTTGTCCACAATAATGGGATCTCCAAGAGATCTCGCTCTACTATCAGATGTCAGATCACTGACAACAATTGAGTCGCTTGCTGGTTAGGTCGGCCCCATTTATGTGGAAACAGTTTTCTTTTGATAATGGTGATTGGTGATGATGTTCAATTGCCCTTATACATTTACTTGTTGGCGAATCTTTACCCTGCGTAATTCATCCCCAGAGAATAGCGACACAAGGGAAGAGAGGTACGACTGTTGTCACTCCCGGGCAGCGCATCGGTGAGTTGGTTGAATGGTTAAATATAGAATATCCATACAGTTTTATGAGATACAAGGTTTGTTTCGCGAGTATGATTCAGCAAATGCCAAATGGGGAACCAAGCTTTAGCAAGGTCCCCATTTGGTGAATTATATATACGAGTGAAAATAAGCCTTGTATCTCGTTAAACTATATGGGTATTATTTTTATCCATTGCCAAATTTTAAATATCATAATGAAATTATGTCAGCCTCTGTGCAATTGTTGGCAAAAAAGTATGTTTTCCTTGTAAACATTAAGGCAATTTGGTAAATAATATTTTTTTCATTGCATATAACAACTAGAGTGGTGTGTTTTACCTCCAGTGGACTACACAAAATTATAAAATTATCTTTTGGCTAATGGCTATGCGAGGTGCGAGGGCTGTTGTGACTCTACTCGACTGAAATGGTATGAAAGAGGCTACAATACTATTTCGGATGCCACGCACCTGGTGTCTCGATGCTCGTAATGAATGATACGGGAGAGTGGCTCCGCCCAGTTGTGACGAGGGATACTAATCCATGCCCGTAATGTTCTCTGGGTTGAAGACTGATATCATGTTTGAAGGGTGCTTCCGTCTTTTTTATTATTGGTTAAAGCTATAAAACAATATTTTGAACATGAACATGTTATGTCCTTTGGAATTATTTATCGACTCTTGTGTAGTCCACAACTGCATATAAACAACACAACCATTAGTTCATGCACTCCCATTAGTATTGCAAAGCCCACAAAGTGAATATTTTTAATATATATAAATATGTTTGAACAAATAAAAATCTCTAAAATAGATAAAAACGTCCCAATACGTGATTTTTTGGAATAAAGTAGAGACCCAGTGAAAGACCAGGAATTTTGTATGCGGACCTTTCACATGAAAATATCAATTGAGTTTGAAGATTTATTTTACCTGAATTATAGCCCTTAGTATGTCAGTTTTGTAATGTTATATATGACCTTTGGCATGATAACATGAACAAACTTCAACAAATTCCATTCATATTGGTTATATGGATCTTTCACAACAATATCTCATTTGAGTTCAAAAGTAGGGATTGTCAGATATCTTTTCTACCAGAGTTATGGCACTTAGTTCTTCCATTTTTTTTATATATACATAAATTTATTGATTCTTGGTAAACCGGATTGACTCTAATATGAGCAACCAAAAAAAACTTGACCTAGGGCAATTTTTTATGCACAACCTTAGCTGGGTAGCATCAGTGCTCATGTTAAGAATGCGTTATTTGCGACCCTTCAAGTCATTTAAATAATTAAGTATCTGGGATAAACAGCAGCTGAAATATAACTCCTGACAAAGTTACATCTATGTTTTAAGAATATAATAAAGCTCTTTATTGCTGATTAGTAGCCCATTTATAAATAATTTGATGCCCACAGCACCTATCCAAAATATTAACCATCCATTACTAGTTTTACTTTTGTCCAATTTTGCTACATATGTTTAAAGGAACGCTCTTTATTGCTCATTTTTGCTTTTTAAAGACGTCTGAGGTCAAATGACACTCCATTTCAGTTTATCGCTGTTTTAAAAAATTGACAAATCAGATTGCAACAACCATTTTGGTTATATAATCAATTTGGATGAAATAAGTTTTAGTGTCCTTTTAAGACATTTGAAGTCTGATGAGATTCCCTGGCATTGGGTCAATTTTTCAACTATTAGAATCCATCGATTTTCACAAAATTGACATTGTTTTGTGCAGGCTAATGTACTTATTCCTGGTAAGAAACCTTGTATTGCAATTTGCTAAAAGCACAAATGCTCTGAACTATATATATAAATATTTATGTTTTGTTTTGTTTTTAATAAATATTGAAATTATTTTCTGCATTGTCTTATTTTGTGGTCCACATGTCATTACTATCTTTAGAGGTAAAATAGCTACTTGGAGTGGTTAGATGGGACACCTTTGAATTTCCAATTAAAATAGTTAGAATAACCATTCTAGGTAGAAAACTTTCCCACCAATAGTAGTTATCAGATTAACTACCCGTAGGTAGTTAAAATTCCAACCACCCACAGGTAGTAAAATTAACTACTGGGTAGTTCGTATTCATCCCCCTACCCAAAGTAGTTAAAAATTTGCCTCCCGTTGGGTAGTTAAAATAGCCCCCGGGGGTAGTTATTTCAACTACCGAATGTAGTTATTTTAACTACCAAAGGTATTTAATTTTTTACCTACCCATCAGGTAGTAAAATTAACCACCCAAGGTAGCGGGATGAATACGAACTACCTAAAGTAGTAAAATTTAACTACTTTTGGGGTTAATTTACCAACTTTGAATTTAGTGTGTCCAAATTATGCAATTGTGGCATTTTTAAGAGTCATCAGATAAAATTGTAACGAGTCTATCTATGTTAACACACTAAACATCCGAACATATATGTACACACACAACAAAGTTATTTATATTTATAATAAACACTTCACTGTGTAACATGTGTATACTGCCATGATTGTTATGTGCATATGTAAATTACACTATAGTTATAACTTGTCTAATTCAGTCCTATAGGACAACATATTTAGTGAGCATAATATTTAAACAAGACTTCATTATGTTATCGTATAGGTTGCATGTACTGTAATTGATATGTATGTTTAACCGAAATGAATCTTATCTTATCAGGGTCTCCGTCCTGAATTTGGTTTATGGTTTTAACCAAAATTGTTATGGATGTTCAGCGTCACGATGACTTTCAATTCGTATTGTTTGCAGATTTAATTTTCGGCTTGTTAAGTTCTAGAATTATTCTTTTTCACCTATTTTGAAAAAACGTAATATCGCTAAGATTTGCACACAACAATCTAAATGAAATTGTGCATAAATCTCCACCATTTTGGGAACTATTACATGGGTTCATCGTATATACATGTGTTGTTGTTTTGGTAGATTCAATATGTTAACGTTATCATTCTTAGTTTAACGAGGTCAGAATTGATTCTTGTTTCGATCAATGGTCTGCAGATATAACCGAAAATTTTGAAAACAAATTCTACAACGCCCAGCGTGTTATATGGGTAACTTATAACTGCATAGGCTTAATAGGAATATTTATTTCTCATAATGCCACGCGTTATTTCATATTAAAACCCACCGGCGTGTTATCCCTTTGTCCGGACACGGCTCTTATCTGGCAAAATTCCTCGCATGAGCATTATTTTACCACCAACAGTCATTCTTTTTTAAGAATGCCCGTGGGCATTATTTTTTAAGAATACCCGTGGGCATTATTTTTTACGAATACGCGAGGGATTAAATCGATTGAGGGACGTCATAGAGTGGCTCCTCCCCCAATCATGTATGTTGAGTCAAGAGCCTGTCGGCAAGCTGCATTAAATATCGGAACACTTAAAGGTACTCAATCCGATCAGGCCCACATAAATTACTATCTCTTTGGCTTCGGGGATAAAAAATAATTGACTCGAGACGAGTAAACCTACCTATCAACGCTCATAGTGATCAGATTGTTTTTTGAAGTTTTTTTATTTCTATTGTTTCTGGTCCAGAAACACGCCGTCAAAAGGATGGTCTCAGTCAAAATTGCGTTATTAATACACTTGATTTTAGAGTTATCCAGCTTCGCATGTTTGAATAAGTGTTTCTGTGAAAATCATTAGTACACATCTCGAGAAAATTGCAAACTTAGGAGCAATTATTAGTACGCATCTTGAGAAAATTGCAAACATCAAAAATCGATATCTAATAACTCTGAGCTTTGATGGATGGGTTCCTCGACTCGAATCAAATATTTGTTTTACCCCTGAAGTCAAAGAAATAGTAATTTAGGGGTGCTTAATCGGATTAAATGCCTTTAATTTGTCTGAGCTAATTAAAACTGACAAATATTTAGCGATTTTGGTTTTATATTGCCAAAAAATAAAATAAACTTTCATCAAACTTTGATACAAAAACACCCAACAGCTATTTGGACTAACTATTTAGAAAAGTCCACAGACTAAAACACATATATATAACATCTAAATACGTCCCTAAGTCGGTCAAATAAACACAAAACAGTTTAACACAGATTTTAACTATACGTTACTTATTGAACAAGAAAGTGCTCACATAGTTATTTTTAATACAATGGTGAAGCACAGAAAAAAATATCATTTCCAGTATCAAATTGAAACAAAATAGGGTATATCCATGTGTATAGATCATGTCATGCATATCTACTCTGGCTTCGCCAAGATATCATAATCCACTAGTTCAAAACTGGTAACTTTCTGTTGCTCCGACAGGGAAGTTTTATAACATTGAAAAAAGAAATGCAGTTAATATAATGCTCGGTTATACCTGTTCCGTAATAACATTGTATTTTATAGCAGGTAAAGGTCCCAACTCGAGTTTGCATGGTTTGGGGGACTTGAATTAATCGCTTGTACTGTGCGTCGCTTGGAATTTCATTGGTGTTGGCTCACAAAGCTACACAAATCTTGCAACCTCGAGCTGGGAATTTATTTTCAAGGAACAAGTATTAACACAGAAATATATTCCCTGAGTGGTTTGTCCAATCTTCAACCCCATCAGAAAATAATAGAAAATGTTCACAGGGTTTGAACATATGGAAAATGATATATACGGGGGTATATAGCCAGAGTAAAGATTCATGGCATGATCTAACATGTGTGCCGAACTTGAACATTTTAGGGTGAACATTATAGGTACGTAAGGCGTTCGCATTGGTCTGTAAAATCATATATCACCAAGAGAAAATGTTGAACAATGGATTGGTTTGTTCTTGTGTTGATTGTCGATAAGACATGGATAACGTGATCATGCGTTGTTTTTTAAAAACTTTTTTTGAAGCACGAGTCGTTTTACAATCGATACAATCTCTTTGGTAAATGGTCAACAGAACCGAGATTCATGCACTATTTGGCGATAAAATGACTATCAATGTTACAGTACTGTTCACATAAGTATGCAAAATACATGGAAAGTGTCGTTGTTGATCATCAGCGATCCAGTTAAAACGAGGTTTTGGTGTTTGAAAAAAAAATTGTGTGCACATATACTCACTGCGAAAACCCCATGTTTAATACTGGCATACCACATTCCATTATTAACTGAATTTAAAAACAAAACAAATCGAGGCCTGAGTTTTCATGGAGTTAGACTTTTTTTTATAGATGCTTGGATTTTACAGATTTCAGGCTCATATTTCAAATTGTTTCATGATTCCTCCCCACAATTGGTACAGTTAGGAAATTCCAAACCACGGGGTGGGAAGCAAATAAAATTACACGACATTGCGAGCTCGGTCTGGTTAAAAGGGGCGGGATGCAGCCGGAAAATCACAGGAGCCATCTAGCCACGTCGCTGGTGACTAATCAACTATATATTGGAACGATATATAATTACCAATACTATTTACGCGATTGTATGCCGTTTCGAAGAAAAGATAATACATGTTATACATTTGCGCACTAACCATTTGTTAACTTCTGTGTGTGATACTTAAAGGTACATGTAAGGTCATCGTGTTTAGTGAATATTTGGAAATCATGCATATACGATGGGAAATTTCTAACAACGGGGGTGGCCCATGTCATGTAAGAATTGTCCAATAACTGGAAATGCTATGATACCTTTTAGTTTGAAACATCATGAAGGGGGTTGGTGTGCGAAATTAAATTGTCATGTTCTGAGTCACGTCTAGCCACGCCCATGTGTATAAACCATAGGATGATACTTAAAATTCAAGCAAGTACATCATGTAGGTTTCTTTCTGATAATAATTGGAAATTCAAAATACCCCATACGATTGAACACTATAACAGGTCGGGCACACATGCAAAATGGTCTATTTAGCTCAATTCGTCTATCATAGCCCGATTGAGCTTCGTTTTTAATGTGATTTACACGCCTCTGCCGATTGCGGACAATACAACGACAATACGACACAAGAATCGATGTTCATCAGTTGCCTACTAATCGGATGTATACAAAGAAACAAACAACTCCACGACTCACCACGGATTAAGCGCAATTAGCGAGTTTTTAATTAAGGCTTACTGACGTCTGGTAGCATCTTTTGTGAAACAATCAGAGTTTGTTGGAAAAAGTAGAAAGTTAGCCATTTGTATTCACACGTCTTATGTAGTTGAAGGTCATAAACATTCATTCGATATGTCTCACCTGATTGGCTAAAGCGAATAACTTCATTCGGAGACGACTGTTTATGAAATGGCAACGGACCACCATGCAGATAAGATAATGTACGGGCACACGAGAGGTCAACAACTCGAAATCGAGATAAACGTGCGTTGCGTGTGATTTTGCAAGGGATGAATACAATGTCTACAATATCTGCGTGAATTTCGCACTGCTTTTGGTTTATCACTATAATGTTATAATAAATAGCCAATTATGGTTTCAACATTGGTAATCTGGCGATAGGGAATCCCATGGAAAAACAATTAAACAAACGCTGAGCAATATTTACACGGAAATTTTTTGTTGTGATGCCATAACATAAGAGTATAAAATAAAGTTAATAATGTCATTACGTCCTCTCTTCGATCGGTAGATGGAAATGGTAAGCTTCGTACATATGCATGTTGCTTAGCTCAGATGCAGTATCCATGTTAGATTGCCAGTTGTGATATTAGGATTTAACACCCACCTGTTCCAATACAGCCGCAGCATACCGGTACTACCATGTGGCCAGACACGATCCTGCATCTGCAAATTTTGTCGATTCACTGTCGATCATAGTTCCTCTGTCATATGTAATTATAATTTATCAGATATATTCTATGCACTAAATGGGAATGTTATAGATATTTCGTTTCGAACAAGTGAAATGTTTTCACGAGACACGTCATATGTATACATTAGTTTGCTTTAACATATAGTTTCAGCTACATATACCGTATATGCGATACGGAACTTCTGCCACCGTGAAAAGATGTAACGAGACGGTATGTCTGTCGTTATATCCTTCGGCGCTAGCACTCATTTCGCATCGAAAAACTCATGAAATCATTGGCACCGTGTCATTATGGGTATTAACAACACCGCGGCGTAAATTGTGGACAACTTCGGCCAGGGTTGTAATATACAATGTAGCTTAATCGACTTACACAAATAAAGATATGTAGTAGTACAATACTATTCAGATTTTGTAAATCCCATCTACTCCGTAGTCTCCTACAAATTCTGACACCGAATCAGATGATTCGCCAACCTGCGAAAACGAGGAATCGCCGCAGATTGCAGGCCAACCGACATTATTTAACGTTAACAATGCTATATCAAATAAAATATGCAACCCAGGAAAGAACATCCGAGGACAACCGGCGCGAGCAAAACAACATGCTAGGGGGAAACGTTCGGTACAGTATATAGAGGACACACAAAAGAGAAGCCAGTCCTTTTCAAAAAGAAAGAGGACAGCATTCAAAAAAGTGAGACATATCAATAAATATATAACAATATTCATCATACAATAAAATATTGTGGTAGAGCACAGGGGTGGGTCTTTAGTGAACCATCAGTCGCTATATCACATTATCTCCAGATATATGACCAAAAATGGACGCTGTAAGGGTGGACTTGAATTGTACAGGGGGGGAGGCTTACAAAGGGGCTCGCAGCCAGTGTTATGCCTTATATAAAACTATACTCACCCTGTTCATTGGACCAATCAGTAACAAACTGTTGCTGTGTGTCGATAACATGCTGCTTAATTGTTGAACAAAGCAACACGAGGTCCGCCTTCTTCCCACGTTTAGCCTCTCTGAAAAGCTCTGCAAACCTCGGGCACTCTTTGTCCCCGACATCATCTAGCTGCTCAAGGTCTCTAGATATGATTTCCTTTATTTTCGGGACAGTCTGTTTCTCAACCGACTCTGCTGCGGTCCTGTCTGCTGGGCGAATGTAGATTGGTTCCTGTAAACCACCACGGAAGTTGCCAGACTTTTCCACTTCGTTGAGATACGCATCCCTGTTTTGAAGGCAGGTGTTAGTCAATAAATGGAGCCTGTCGTCGAGTGGTTCCCCTGTAAACGGAAAACATAATTACTGATAACTTGATTTCAATAAATGTGAAAGGCATGGCACAACAAAGATAATAAGTAAATAATACATCCATCTTGCTATACGGCCATTGATATCTACCGCGTATATGATAAATTGTTTTTTTTATCTCCTGAAACGAATGGATGAGACGTTTCGATCAGAAATATCAAGCTAAAATTTCACAATTATTAAATATTTGCAAGAAAAGTTAATGTTTTTGACTTTAATAAGTATCGTTTAATGTATTGGAAGAATAGATATGAATACACATGAAATTGGCCATGCGTTTTACATGGAACCGTCCTCTTGTCACATTTGAAAGACATACATTACAAATAGTTTAGGTCTTTTTGTCTAACCCGATTGAAATATAGCACCGCGCAACTAATAATTATAACTAACCAGAGAAAGATGAAGCGGATACTCTCTTTTCCAATGGGTTTAGAAACGTTGTGTGCCTCAATTTTTTCCGCCACTCGCGAATCTCAATGTCCAGGTTGATATTTCTGGAGTCGTGGTCCTGGGAAGTATCGCCTTCAACCGCGGCTACCGTGCCAATCACCGACTGCATGTTGCATTGTATCTGAAATATATCAAACTCATTACAACACTATTGACGTTATGAGCTCCGTCATTCGTCTGGTCACAGGGGCCTGTAACGCACTCCGCTGTCCACCCCTTTTGCGCTGCCTATATACGCCTTTATATGCGCACCTGCTTCACGTTCATGGCAGTACCATTAACATGCAGCAGGCGCGTATATAGAGGCGGTGTATATGGGCAGCGCAAAAGGGGCGGATATAGGAGCGCGTTACAGGCCCCTGTGGTCTTGTTGTTTTCATAAATTTTAATGATTGTAAAGAACTGATGGTACAATTAGAGAAATATTTATGAGAAATGGGTTTATCTAATATGATTAAGGGGCGCTATAAGATACATGCGCTTGTGTTAATAATGAATTACAGATAACTTACAAGTGAAATTTAATAAAATTCATACAGGCGTACGAGGTGAACCAGATGTGCGGCGCCGACGTGTATCTGCACATTGAGTATGACGGGAGGCAGAGTCAATACTGGGCAAGCGAACGCTTCATGCTTAAATACCAGGTATAAATATTTGTATTTTGTGCGGATTGCATGTTATAAGTCAAATTTAAACATACTAAAGTCATATTTATTAAAGTAAAACGTAATATCCCACATTTTCAACAATGGGTTAATCCAATTCGATTAGGGCCGGTGAAATAAATTCGACTTTGTTAAATGTGCTCAATCCGGTCAAAGGGTCGATCCCAAATTATGATTTCTTTGGTTTCGGGGGTAAACTATATCTTATTAAAGTCCAAAAACGGACACACCAAAGTTCAGAGTGATCAGATTTTGAGTTTTGAGGTTTGTTATTTCAATTATTAGTGGCCCTGACACACCCAGTCAAATGGTTGGTGTCGGTTGAAATTGCGGCTGAAGATGGATAACTATAAAACAACTGATAATAGGGCCATAATTAATTGAACCAAATGTTGATAAATAACACATTTAGGGAAAATTTTTACCATAATTGACAGTGGTTGGCATTATTCTGTTGTAATTAACGAATGTGACAACTAAAGGGAATTTTGAATAAATGTTGTTGTTGTCGTTGATGTTATGGGGACCCTCTGATTGGATTGAGTACCTTTAACACTTTACAATGCGCGTGTTAAAGCGTTACAGAGCATCTCCATACCTCCCGTTAACACTGCAATGAATTCAGTCATGGAGCACAAGTTTCACTAAATTATAAGCACCCACCCACCTCCCATTAACGCTGAAATGTATTCAATTGTGGCCCAAACATTTCTGCATACAAAATATTGGAATAAGTACAGACTTATTGTTTTAAATTGCCGGAAATAGCCGTATGATGATCACAATGATTTCTGTATTTTAAGATGAAATTAGAAAGATGGCATCCAAAATGGCCAAAGTTGTATAACGTTTGTTAATATATCGCCAACACAAAAACAATCCTGTTTTAAGGATATGATGCGCCCCAGCCAATCAAGCCAGAGCCCTGATGTTCCTTCAACATCTACAGAGGTTGTGGAGGAAGTTACACCTCAACTGTCCCCGACACGGCTGCGGAGAAGGGTGAGCAGGACGACCCAATGTGGCGACATAGCGTCAGGGAAAAACAGATGCAGGGTTTGCGGGATTATATATGATCTGCCAGATGACGAGAACGGCCGGTGGATAGGGTGTGGGTCTGGTTCATGTAACTATTGGGTGCATGGGTCTTGTATCGGGATTGTTGGTCTGAGTGCGGCAGACATAAAAAAACTGAATTACTTTTGCCCAAAGCACGTGGTTGAGAAGCATAAAGCTGTTAAAAAGAAACAAGCTCTAGAGGAAGCTAAACAGCAAGCTTCGTTGATTCAGCAAACTTCAGTGAATCCGCAAACATCGGACACAGAAACCGATGCCGATTGTGGAAAGGGAAAATGCCCGGTGAAGGGAAAGCGAGTGATAAAAAAAACTAAGAAATAATCTGCTAAGTATTTACTATGGGTACAAGTTAATAAATAATCATATGTATTCATTAATTGTTTTCCATGCGATTATAAATCGCCATATTACCTATGTTGAAACCATATTTGGCTATAATACATGACATTTCAGTAATCAACCCATCAGAAGTGCGAATTTGACGCATAGATTATATTCCCCCCTTTCGAACCACATGCAACGCACGTCTACATTGCATAATCGAGGTTCCCAATTGGTGTACACCATCCTATTCACCATTTGGGAACTTCAATATGAGTCTACACATTTGTTTCCCATAGCAGTCTAGGCCATGCATAATGAGGTCCTCGGATGCTGGATTTGGTGACAATATGCCGCTGTGCGGGAGAGCGTCACTAAATGTACCCTCTGTGGACCTCATTCTACAAATGACAGTCACGATAAACTGAGGTTTGAGTAAGGTTTTAAGCACATGAAAGAAAATGTTCCATTTGTCGTACAATTTGATAGTTCTATGTTATTGCATAAATTCTTTTTCGTTGACAATTTAAATTTTTCCATTATTTTATCGCAACTTTAAATGCCAAAAACTAACGGTGATATTGACAATAATAAGTTGTTTGGCCATTCTAGTTGGAACCTGGTTCGATCTTTATCAAGTATGCATTTTTTTTCATAGAGTTGTTCGTTCAAAGAAAACATTTTACCTTTTCAAGCTTGTCGAGGTTGCGACAGACCGTGACCCATTGCTTATTCGTTGGAATGCCTGGTGGAATCCACATTTTAATTCTGCGATTTTTCGATTCCAACACAAAATCACCGCCCTCTCCTGCACTTCGATTTCCAGATTGAGTAAATGTCATGGTGTTTTTAAGGAATTCTGTCACCTGTATGGGGCACTGGACTCTCATTGATAAGTATCGCGTTAGTATTTCTCTGTAATTTGGCATATTAATGGCAAAAGTTAAATTGTACAGTTTGTCTATTGCCGATAACATGGCTTCGTTGTTGTTTCGCCGCATGCCTGCTCTGAACAGGTTTAAAGCCAAAGAATGGTTGAATAGAACATCGTACATCAGCGATAAATTTGCATCGTCTGACATAGATGCAGCCCAGTCTGCAAATCCGACCACAGTAGGCACGGGATCACGAGACAGTCTTAAATACAAAACTAGCATTTCATCAACTGTCGCTGTCAGGAATATCGAAAATATCTGCCACGATTTATGATGATCATAAGCTGCGCGACAGCTTTTTATTGCATTAGTCGATTTATATCCTAACATGTCGGCTAAGTCTTTTAGGACAACATCCCACAACAGTCGAAACAAGCCACGAACGAAATTTATTTCTATGTGCCCCAAGCCCGGTATCAGAAGAATATTTTTAAGATCGTCCGTTTCTGGTAATTTCGCTATAATTTTTGATCCATTGAGAAAAGGCGATCCGTCGCATCCAACTATTGCCCATTTGCGATCCGAGTTTTTCACATTGTCATCAAATAGATCGCGCAACACTTTTTCAACTGCTTTAAAGGAACACGGATTGACTTCAATGGGGTCTGATGTTACAAGAGATGGAGGCGATGGCGGGTGGTTATGTTCGATTGATGAATATTTAGTTGGTGCATCATTCTTTTTGTTAAATACTGGCTGATTGTCACAAAATACTACCACAGAAGCACTTGCTTGAAATCGAGGGTCATCAGAAGTGTCATTTTCATCTTTGTCAATATTGTCACAGAATTGTCCGTTGATCATTTTATTTTCACTTATAATCTTATCAAGTCTACTCTGTATAAACTTTACTCTATATGAATTGAAGAATGCCAAGGAAGATTCACATTGAGTGGTCATCGACTTAATCAAATCTGGGCGTTCTTTTAGATTCTGTTTGAACCAAACACTTGGTGACAAGTTGTCCACAACTTGAATATTTACATGGAAATCTGGTACGATATGCAGAACAGTTGTTATAACAGATAGCATTGGTTTAGCGTTATAGTTCACGCGATATCGCCTCCCGAGGACTTGGTTATTATCAAAAAATGAAATCACATTTCCTTCTGTCGGACACTTTATTGGTTCAGACGCCTGATTCTTTATCCATTGTAGAATGTACGTGTAGGAGCTTGATGGGTGAAGCAACCCATTCATGTTGCATACAGTCTTGCTTGAAGTTAAAAAGTATGTCAATACGTTTTCTAAAAAACATAAAGGGCCCACATATAGTAAGTCCCTGATATAGTGTACTTGCTCAATTGCAACACATAACGCATTAAGTTTTTTTGGTGAATTTCCCTCCTCGTATCCTGATATACCTTTTATAAATGAGCAAAGAACATTGTTTTGTGAATTTAACCAATCCTTTGGTCTGAATGCGGCAAGCTGTTCATATGTTGTTGGAGTTTTTGGTTCTTTGTAAAATGAAGAAGTTTGCGATTTACCCAATGCCATTGCTATCTCTGCTAGTTCTTCACATGTAAAGAAGTTATTTTTAATGGCATTCACAATTTCACTAACACGAGAATCGGTAGCGATATCTGTTGAACTAGCACTAGAGTGTTCCGTTTCCATGGAAATTAGGCTTCTGCTTTCATTTTCAGCATACGCCTCGCAAACTGAGCAGAGTCGAGCGGCTTTTCTGCAATGAGAGGAATAACAATATTGATAGACAGTAACGTGTACGTTGGGTAATGGTCAATGTTCTGGTCAATGTTCAATGGTCACTAAGAAAAACTTTTGTTCTAATTTTCTGTGAGCAAAATTGTATAGATCACACAGATAAGTATGCGCGTGGTGATATGACTACTTTTCAAGCAACAATAAATCAGTATATAAAACAAAACACATTGTGTCTGGTACCAGGACACCATTTTGACAGCCATCTTTCGTGGTTGACTTTTCAATACAGCTAATATCGGCGGTGTAGGGGCATGCGACTGCTTGTCATATGGTATAATGCCTATTCGTGAGCTTGGTGCTCATTTTGATCTATGAATAAAAGTTGTTTTATGTAAAATATATTTAAATTGTTCTCATAAAAAAAAAAAATTCAATGACATTTGTTTTCAACATCTCTTTAATCAACATAGTCACTCTGATGTGTTTATAACATTATGTGGTGAAGTAGTCTTGCGTCACCAAAACATTTTTTTATTAAATGGGCCCAACTTATTGAATACATTTCGCGAACAGACAGACGTATGTGTGTATAGTAGCGAGGTGAGTGGGATTCATCAATGTTCATTTTTGGGTTAATAGGTCAATCAAATGACAGAAATCATTTCCTCCTTAGGAAATATTCAAACGACTTTTCATGAACCATCATGTCGATTTATCTGATATTTGGTATGGAGTTGATTTAGTTTGGTCAGTGGTGGAGAATTGAAAATTACAATGTGAAGACCTCGGTCATCGGTACACATGTAGATGTGTATTTATCCAAATACGTTAAACAAATAGTTACAAACAGGAACTGATTGTCCAGTCAGGTGAGGATACCAACAGTCATTGACTGTCTTGTTTCTTAACATTTGATGTAACCGGTTGGACTATGGAAACTAAAATTCGTACATCTCGTTAAATTGTGTCGGAGAGTATTATGGGATAGGTCCCGGTCGTTTGTTGTGGCGGATTGAGTCTGTTTTAAGCAAAAATGTCAATTATTTTCAAAATATATATATTGTATTCTCGTCACAGGAAACCATATTGGTGGCCATCTTTCGCGGTCTATCAGAAATGATACACCAACCGGTGTTAGTGATGGATAACATTTAATGTGATAATATACGTGTTGTATTTTTTACATATCAGGGGACGATATTTGTTGAATTTACGTTCGTATAGTGGTGGTATTTATGTGGCAAAATTAATTAACAATTACCCCTCCCATTGATACCAGCAGACAATAGACAATACAAATGGGGTGGTATTAAGTGTTAGTTTGATACCATGTCAGGGACGATGCTTCTTCTGGGAACGGGGTTTAACATATTTAAAGTGACGTTATCTATAACCGTCACCCCATATAAAAACACAAAGGTACTACATCATTGTGCCCATAGTACGACTGGAGTGGTCACGTTAGTGCGTATTCATATATGTGCAGTTTTCGACAAGGGACCAGTCTATTTAACAAGAGACGTGCAGTGTGACATAGACATAGCAATTGTTTCTTTAAAAAAGGACTTATATCAACTTTGGGATTAAACATCTTTCAATTAATTATACTTTGACTTCCAGGAACTTGATTTTAGCCAGTTTATTTGACAGTTTGCACAATTTCGCGCAATAGACTGGTCGTTTTTCCATTTTTATACTGTCAAATGCATATCGACCATCCTACCATACGGTACATTATCCATGTATAATTAGCACCATGTTACTGGCACGGCAAAACCATGACTGGTCGATTTCCCTACAGTAATTCCCAACATAATTGACCACATGACCACAGCATTTTCTCAGGAATTGGTCGGAAATATGGCTTGTTGCCATTCATCGGAAAGCTCTCATCGAGAGCTTTCCGATGAATGGCAACAAGCCATATTTCCGAATAAATCCCGAAAATGTACTCATAATTCTGATGTGGTTAAGTGGTCAATTTCTTTGGGAATTACTGTAGCTGTTTCATATCGCATTGAATGTTGTGGTTTATTGTTGGCAAAGTTTATTCGTCCCAATCAGGGTTGCGCATTGACTGAGGGCACCAAAATTGAAATACAATATCGCCCATAGCAACGATGTGTTATTCATTAAAGTCATACTGTGTAAATATGTTAGACTTCAACTCGTACCGATATTGTATATACATGTACACATCGCATTGCGATTTCTGAATGAGGGAATAATTAATTACTAATTTGAATCACCGGTTCACTTTCGTCGGTAACGGTAATTTCAATAGAATTATACTGACATCCAACCACTATTGGGAATTTCAAGTCAGGTGAAGTTGTTGGATGATATTACTGAATAACAAACTCGTTGATATTTGTTTCTGGCTGTGTTCGGGATAATTATGTTAAGTAAGTAATACTCACTTTGATAATAAGTTATCATCGTACAGCTTGTCCAGAGTCCGTTTGCGAATTCTCTTGTTTGATATCTTTTGTAGTGTGTAATCTTTGCCTGCAGCTAGCTGATCGTGAATTTTGCAGGCACAGTGAGTTTTTCCAGAACTACTTGATGTTTCCATCTTGGATTAATGTTGTCGACAATTTGTGCGATTTTTTTAGGTCTTTTAAATGGTTCAATACTAGGGCGGAGTCTAGTTTTCTGACATTGATAATGAATTTCAACCAATTACAACACAAATCGCAATGCGTGTTGTTTGGCCATTGGCTGGAATAGGAAGCATAAACAACTTTCGATCAGCCATTGGACAATATATTGACTCGTGACTGCTACGTCGAACTGACGGTGAGATCAACGTACTGGTGTGGCATTTGGAAGGTCACCATACAGAACTTAACACGCTGGTATGTTATCAAAATTATTGCTATATGTCAAAGACATTTGACTCTTTATATCTACGTCGTCTCTCAACATCTATATAACGTTACTAGTCACCATTCTGTATATCTCCTCGGCCCCCCTCGACCGTACCACCCCTGTTACTATTATTTACGATCCCTGTTAGCAATTTCGACGCACCTCAATTAACTGGAGTTTTTTCAATAGTGGTTGTCAGTGTGGCTTTCCATACATTCATACCAGTACCTTGGCATTTAAAATTCATTAAATACATACCTTTGAGCCAGGATTATCGGCAGCCAATCAAAATAGCGCTTTCATAATACTTCGATATCCCTCACAAGATGGTGCTTTGTGAACTTTTGTTGACGATTTCTTGTCGCGTTTGAACAGAAAATAAGCGGTTTTAGTGCCTCTCCTTATGGTAAATTATGAAAATAATGTTAACTTCAACTTCTTCAAAACATATATCATCCGTGGTGAGTCGTGGAGTTGTTTGTTTCTTTGTATACATCCGATTAGTAGGCAACTGATGAACATCGATTCTTGTGTCGTATTGTCGTTGTATTGTCCGCAATCGGCAGAGGCGTGTAAATCACATTAAAAACGAAGCTCAATCGGGCTATGATAGACGAATTGAGCTAAATAGACCATTTTGCATGTGTGCCCGACCTGTATAATACTTCTATTCATGCGTATTCTACACAAGACTATAATGAGAAAGAATCAGTAAACCCATTTATGCAAGCTTCTTGTGTGCTTTCGACTTATTAATAATGAGACAGTTTTACCAGGTATCGTGTTGTTGGCGCCAGAATATTCGAAAAATCACATTGTATAAAGAGCGTTTTTACATCATTACCATTATTTTTCATGTTTTATTTCCTGATAAATTATTATGGAATGTTAACGTATTTGATGTCGAATTAGATGAGGCATCTTTAAATCAAGAAAGAAAAAAATAATAAACACAATTGGTTAGTAATATATTGCTCACATTCACTGTCCGAATCCATGGCGCAACGACAAACTTCGGAAGAAACGTCCCTCAACTGGCGAGTCCTAATTCGAATTAAATAATAATTGAAATGCGTTGCTTATCGGCGTGGACAACACGGACATCACAAACTGTCCGTGCTGAACTGTGGGCGTGTACTCGGGTAATCAAGACAGAGCTGTTAGTCAGACAAAATGGATAGTTGGCTCCAATGACAATTCAATGAGTGGGTTTTAAGTCAGATAATATTCTCAGCGCCGGGAATTCGGTAAAGAATGGACTCGGGCAAGCCCTCGTCTATTCTTTTACCGATTTCCCTCTGCTTCGAACATTATCCTTTACAGAGAGTCGCCAAAGTAGACAGTACAATTAAAACGACCGCAAAAGTTTGATATTATTTCCGACAACCAAGTCATACCGTCGCTGTGACACGTTGTCACTCAAAACAATCTAATTATCGTTTAATCAAATAACGTCATAAATTCGTCGAGGTTGATTGGCCAGTGGATCTGTATGCACGCACTGTTCAATTAATCAACCTTTTCAACACGTGGCCTTGTTTATTTCGACTGTATCACGAGTTGTTGGTTTCAATTTCAATTCTATATGCACATGTTGAAATATATTGGTACTTATGGTACTTGGTATTGTCAGGGCAGTACTACCCGAAGCAATGATGATGCAATAAGGGGTCTTTTTTAGAACAATGTTTCCGTCTGAAATGTGTATTCAAATCACGCTTTCTCCTAAATGGGTGTCCTCACTCCGAACAGGGGCTGTGATATGCATGCTTGGAGCGATTGTGGCTCGTTAATTCTTCTTCTGTTGAAAAAAACTGAGTGCACGCCGAACATTTCGGGGATTCGTCACCAACATGTATTTTAAGATGCCGCTTTAGGTTGTAATTTGTAGAAAAATATTTTCCTCACAAGTCGCATCTTGCTTTCCCTAACGCTTCCTCTACAGGCACAATTTCCAATGACGCGTCTGATTCAGTCATGGTGTTTCATAATACTAAATTCGAGATGCCACAAAATATCGGCGCAACACATTAGGGAACGGATGAATTGACCGATCAAGGGATTAATTATACTTTAATTAAGCCTTCAGTGCCCGGTGATTTTATGCGGACTGGCTGTTTTTGCTTTGTTCACAGACAGAGATAATTGTTGTGATTATAGCTCAACACGTGCAAACATTCACGATACCCGATGATGAGTATAACGTGTCATGCATCATACATTTATTTGTCTTCAGGGAGAGTATTTGTTTTGTTGTGGGAGTCTTAACCTCTGTCAAACCATTCAACAGAGAAAACTGTATATCATAGCACATGGTGGCAGTCAGGCGAGAAATTTCCAATGATAATTCTTATACAAAACATCACAAGAAAAAAAGATAAATATTTATACGTGCTCTATCCGCGAACAAACTAGGCTACAACCGAAGATAACATTCTCTGCCTTTTAGTCGGCTAGTTCATCCAATCGGTTATAGGGATGTGGCAGTGGTGTGTTGGTGTAACATAATAGCTTCATCTGAGGAAGATACGCTATTTATCAAAACCGCATGGTCTGGTTTGATTTTGTTTAAACATGGTGTTGTAGGTTGGTAAGCTGACTACATGTGCTACATAGACACAATACAGAGGCACATCGATATCCAGATAAGAAGGCACACACGTGTGCCACACATTGTGATGATATATGTTCGGATGTTTAGTGTGTTAACATAGAATCGTTACAATTTTATCTCATGACTCTTTAAAAAGCCAGAATTGCATAATTTGGAGCAATACGATATATGTATATTCTTTCGGTTTCATTGTCGCGTAATGGTCTAATCGAGTGGGAACGAGTCATAAAGTCTGTACAATAAACATGATTAGAACAAATCGTTGATACGCCGTGTCGTCCGGCATGTGTGGTATATATACAAACTCCAAGCATGTTAATACTAAACGAATATCCGATTAGCTGCATGCATGCGAACGGCAGCATTCACGTACGTGTAATCAAGGTATCGCGTTATCATTTGTTCACGTTCTTGAGATCGCAAATCTGAATGCTGAGATGGATGTTCAATTAATTTCAATTGAAACATATTCATAATATATATGCACACAATATTTCGAATATCTTATGGATTCATATTTTCGATGTCATTCGCAGTCCAATTGATCAGTCTCAGATACACATAAACACTCGAAAACTCATCAGAACTCCTTAAGTAATACGCATATTTACTGCACAGAAACTCGGCGTTTGGTCGGATCTTCATCTGTGCCTTTCGGATCTTTCTGGACCGACAGTGGTCCCTTCATATCGCGCGGATATTGAGAACGACATGGATTTTAAAAATTCTGTCAAATCCTATGCTTCATTGACAGATTCAACTATAGACCGGCATTTGTTTTGGAAGCGTGGAAGTCCAGGAACTATACTAGTGAATGGATGGTCTCGAAAAATTGAGTGAGCAAAAGCAAAAACACCATTGAAAAAATTCGCCAACAAAAAATTAATGGTCTGATCTGGGAAAACTTAACGACAACTGGTGGATAAATACTTCTGCTTCGTGTGGTCACACACATACGATGCTCGATGTCTGTTTTACAATGAGAAACAAACATATCCCCATATCATATATACATGGAAATGACTTTCCCATTTCCTCGGCTTTGGTCGTATCCTCGGCTTTGGCCGTACCACGTACACGGGGTGTTACTGGGCCACTTAAAATTAAACTAATAGATTTCAAACATCGAAATCTGATAACTCCTAGCTTTGATGGGTGTGTTCATCGACTCGAATCAAATATATTTTACCCCCGAAGCCAAGGAAATAGTAATTTGCGAGCGTTAATTCGGATTGAGTACCTTTAAGGAGGTTACCTCCCCCGCCCCCTCTTTTGGTACGCGATATTCAGTCCATTTCAGGCGGTACGCGTGATTCACACCTCTATGTTAAAGTGATGTGAAACACTCAGGTTGGGTGACCAAACAGATATTGAGAATAATATTGCTCAAAGTAGTTATTTTTACGAATATTAATCCAAATTTACAACACACACTGTCATTCTTATATATTAATTAAATGCAGTGACTCTCGATGGCGAAATCGTTTTCGTTAGTTTATTGCAGATAGATGCGTCCCGAATAGAGTAGTAAATATTTACATTTGAGCGTAGTTCAGACGATGTTTTCTGTGGAATGGTATGGTCGATTTGCTTAGATTTTCGGCGATGTTAGTAGAATGGTACATTCCTCCAGTTGGCATAGCGCCTGGATACTAACTGATCAGCTTCACGCACCCAAACAAGTACATATTATTATTATTATTATTATTATTATAGATACATTTACAGCGCATTATACAATATATTAGTTTCAATGCGCTTACAATACAAACATGGCACACATCCTAAAATAATAGTAAATAGCGAATGGATAAAATTATATACTAAGAACCAAACTAGAAAATACCCAAACTTAACCTAATTCTCAACCGCAGTAAAGGCAATATAAATAAATAAATAAATAAATAACAGTTTTGTTTAGCGTAAAATCCACCGAAGTGCTCTAAAACGCTTGACATGTTAAACATAAAATACAATTGAAAATATAAGACATAAGTATGGACATCAACACAAATGTAGAACTATAAGTGAGACATGCTAAAAAAATGCTAACAGCGAAAAAAATGGGGTAAAATATGTCTTTAATTTGTTAACTGGTACTAGGGATTCCTATGCTCATTTTAATCGTTATTAAGGACTCAACAAGGCTGGTATAGGCAGCTTTTATAGCACCATTTGTTCAAAATTTGATTATTTCTTAGCCAAAATGGCATATTTTGACGTAACTCAGTACCATACAACTTGATATGTTGAAAGTATGACCATTACATCAGCAAAATGTTAATGTGTGAAAATTAACTGTGACTTGTATTCTATATTTTCTTATCTGGTACGCAGGATTCACCCCTATATTGTATTTGGTACGCAGGATTCACCCCTATATTGTATTTGGTACGCAGGATTCACCCCTATATTGTATTTGGTACGCAGGATTCACCCCTATATTGTATTTGGTACGCAGGATTCACCCCTATATTGTATTTGGTACGCAGGATTCACCCCTATATTGTATTTGGTACGCGGATTCACCCCTATATTGTATTTGGTACGCAGGATAAGATTCACCCCTCTATTTTATCTGGTACGCATGATAGGATTCACCCCTCTATTTTATCTGGTACGCAGGATTCACCCCTCTATTTTATCAGGTACGCAGGATTCACCCCTCTATTTTATCTGGTACGCAGGATTCACCCCTCTATATTATCTGGTACGCAGGATTCACCCCTCTATTTTATCAGGTACGCAGGATTCACCCCTCTATTTTATCTGGTACGCAGGATTCACCCCTCTATTTTATCTGGTACGCAGGATTCACCCCTCTATTTTATCAGGTACGCAGGATTCACCCCTCTATTTTATCTGGTACGCAGGATTCACCCTTCTATTTTATCTGGTACGTAGGATTCACCCCTCTATATTATCTGGTACGCAGGATTCACCCCTATATTGTATTTGGTACGAGGATAGGATTCGCCCCTCTATTTTATCTGGTACGCAGGATAGGATTCACCCCTCTATTTTATCTTCTTCTTTTTTTTAAAGTTTTTATTGATCAAGATTAAATGTATATAAATATTGTAACAAGATTTGCAAAAAAAGATCCCACACTAACTCTTTCATCCCCAGTCTATCAGTAACCTGCATACATCCTTTCGCTCACATGCTCTTTCACTCATCGCGACAAGTTTTTAATTATACACGTTTCTGGTATGGGTCCCGCAAGCTATGTTAGACATAGGTTTAGTCAAAGAGCTAATATCGGTAGGTTCAATGCTTATAAGATATTAATTGTGTATATATTGCTCTTTGCTGAGTATAATGGGATTTTGATTGATGTGTTGAAATAAGTTTTTTCCCTTTCTGGTGGATTAACTCGGCGGTTTCTCGGCACTTATTTCTCTGGTCAATACTTGTGAGTTTGAGAGGTAAACTTGGGTTTTGGTGGGAACGATATTTTGATACATCATGGTTTGTTTGCTTCTGACGTTTTGTTAAGAGCTTCAATGATTAAAAACCAGTTTTTCTCAAAAGAGGGTAATTTCATTTGGCACTGTCCCAACAATTTCTCCTGTCAATATCTAGATTGTAGTTCTGATAGAAAGGATTTTAGTGATAACATATCAGGATTAAATTTAGTTTTATATATGTATTGTTTTATCAGTAGCCAAAACAGATTCATCATAGCGTTAGTGAGTTACCGCCCATTGATAGGGATCCAAGAATTGCAATCTTTCTTGTGGCTAACAAGGCGATACCATTTGATTTGCACCAAATAGTAACATCATTTATAAAGTTTTTTTTACAAGCGGACAGTCCCAAAAATATGGGATATATCTTCAGATGTTGTGGCGCAGCGATTACATAAATCATTTTGTTCTAGGTTGACCATTTTAAGAAATTTCTTTGTGGAAAGTATTCTATGATTAATTCTATATTGTAACCACCACATTTTCGTGTCAGGCGTCGTGGTGAAAGCAAGCCGGTTGTAGTTTTCCCATTGAATGTCATTATCCTCAAATTCGGCCTGCCATCTTGTATGGGATTTTGGTACGATATTCATTGAATTTAAAATTTTGTAGAAGTCCTGTCCACCATGAGTATTGTTCAATGGGATGACAAAATTACTTGGAAGGAAAGGGCTTTCAATACGAAATAAGGGTTGGTTGAGCTTTTGTGCCATAGCTATTATTTGTTTCCAGATGCTGTTCATTGTCAGAAAATCTGTACGTATATGATAACATTCGAATAAAGATTGTTCTGTGTGTAACACTGTGGAGGATCTATTCCTAGGAATGTGGTGCTCTCCCGAGCAATATTTACGTGCTTAGCGAGCAAATATTCCGGTGTTCTGTCACATTTTGCTCATTGTGCGACAGAGATGACATGCGTGGGTAATAAACACGCGTTTTAGTAATGTTTTAAACGCAAATATTGGACGAATGAATACGAGATGGACGTGCCAAAGAAGGTGAGTAATATATGTTGTAATATTATGCCACTACATTGGCATACTGCCCAGTAATATAAATAAATTACTCGATATTTTGTTTTTTTTGGGGGAAATTCGTCACTTCAACGGCGTATTACCGACTTAATACTGAATACTGTATATTGTAACTTTGAATGCATCATTAGGCAGACTGCGACATTATGCAGACGAAATCCGGTCTGCCTATTTTTTGCATACCAGTAAAAACTAGTTATCTGGTGCTTTAATTGTTAACATCTCTCCTTGTTCAACCTCTTTAGGTTGTCTTTTGTCTATAAAATGATGGGATTGAAAAAATATTTGTTAAGGGCATTTCAGCCCCGATAATTTTGAGACATGTATATTATGTCGATATATAGCTTCATCGTTGTGCGGTCGAAACACATGCAGCGGTCTTGAAAAAATCAACTTTTCTGGTTTTGCATTTTTTATGTATAGGATGCAGCAAAAAAGGAGATAACTGGCCAAATGTCATTAAAATATCGAGAAATCTGGTGTATACATCGAAATTGAGTACAAATTTCGGGATTGAAAAAAGACCGCACAATGATGAAACTATATATCGATCGAATATACATGTCTCAAAATTATCGGGTCATTTCAAGGTCAAACGCCCGAATATCACGGGATTTCGATGAAACTTGGTATGTGGGGGTACTTTCTTATGGCGAGTCTCATAAGCATGTTCATTTGCCCGTGCGACGTGACCTTGACCTTGAAATCGGGTAACTTCAAGGTCAAATCGCCAATTTTGATGGGATTTCGACGAAATTTGATACGTGGGGTTAGTTTTGTCCACTGATTGTTTTGGACGGGTCCAATCGTGACCCCGACCAGACCTTGACCTTCAAAATGATCAATTCAAGGTCAAATCGGGTAAAACCGGATGGATTTCGACGGGCACGTTTGTCGGGTACTTTTGTCCGGGCAGTGTTTTTGGACTGGTCAAATCGTGACCCCACTTGACCTTGACCTTCAAAATGGACAATTCAAGGTCAAAGCCCGGACGAAGTCGGGTCACCTTCTATTATATATATATATATATATATATATCTATTATATATTTTGAAAGATCTGTGTGTGTGTGTGTGTGTATCTGTCTGTGTGTGTGTGTGTAATCGATGGACTCGAAAATGGCCCAGCCGATTTCGATGAAACTTGGTACGTGGGGGTATTTTCGGCCGGGGGTTAACATAGGCCTATTGATTTGCCCGTGCGACGTGACCTTCAAAACTCATATCTCGGGATCCGCAGTGCTATCACGCCGGATTTAGCACTGCGATGCAGGGAGGATAACTCTATATTCATACGTCGACGAACGTTAGCAATTTGCAGGCATGCAATTACGCATCGTGTATTTTTCCCAAAATTATAACATTTACAATATATATTGTCAATTTGCAGGCTATTAAAAATCGTGCATCTATCCCAAAATATATCATTTATTACAATTTCTGATATATAAATTTTGTTACAGCTAATATTCTTAGGTCTATTGTCGATAGATTTATTTTTTGTATATTCACACCACGCATAGGCTCAAGCTGTTTACATTTACCCCGCGGGTCTGGAATCTCATCCAAGAATCCATTTAGCTGAAATGATACTTCGTTGTTGCGAAATGGAATCTACCGGTGGCCCCAAGCCGTCAATGTCAACAACATCGAAATTGTTCAACTTTGACTGCGAGAAAATAATTAGTTAAAATTTACCACACAATGCTAATTTATCTTTACGTTGAAGCTTGATAATTAATGAGCGTGTGTATATGAGGCGCGTTTACATACTTTAGTGGAAATCAAATCGGGTAAAACTGGCGGATTTTTACGGACGAAATTTGATACATAGGGTATCTCGGTATCCGCTGGGCCGATTTCCCGGTATCCGCTTGCCCAATTTCCACCATTTTTGGGGTGTTGGTGTTGGAAAATTGCCAGACGGATTTTGACAAAATTTGATACTTAGTGGACCATAGTGGTAATTGTTTCCAGGGAGTGTTTTGGACGGGTCAAATCGTGACCCCACCTGACCTTGACCTTCAAAATGGTCAATTCAATGTCAAAGCCCGGACGAAGTCGGGTCACCTTCTAGTATTATATTTTGGAAGACCTGTGTGCCTGTGTGTCTGTCTGTGTGTTCGCGATTAACTCGAAAACGGCCCACCCGATTTCGATGAAACTTGGTATGTGGGGGTATTTTCGGCCGGGGACGAACATAGGCATATTAATTTGTCCGTGCGACGTCACCTTGACCTTGAAATCGGGTCATTTCAAGGTCAAACGCCCGAATATCACGGGATTTCGATGAAACTTGGTATGTGGGGGTATTTTCGGCCGGGGGGTGGCATGGGCATATTAATTTGCCCGTGCGACGTGACCTTGACCTTGAAATCGGGTCATTCCTAGGTCAAACGCCCGAATATCACGGGATTTCGATGAAACTTGGTATGTGGGGGTACCTTCGTATGGGGAGTCTCATAAGCATATTCATTTGCCCGTACGACGTGACCTTGACCTTGAAATCGGGTCAATTCAAGGTCAAATCGCCAATTTTGATGGGATTTCGACGAAATTTTATACATAGGGTTACTTTTGTCCCCTGAGTGCTTTGGACGGGTCAAATCGTGACCCCGACATGACATTCACCTTCAAAATGATCAATTCAAGGTCAAATCGGGTAAAACCGGATGGATTTCGACGGGCCCGTTTGTCGGGTACTTTTGTCCGGGCAGTGTTTTGGACTGGTCAAATCGTGACCCCACTTGACCTTGACCTTCAAAATGGACAATTCAAGGTCAAAGCCCGGACGAAGTCGGGTCACCTTCTAGTATCTATTATATATTTTGGAAGATCTGTGTGTCTGTGTGTTTGTGTGTCTGTGTGTTCGCGATGAACTCGAAAACGGCCGACCCGATTTCGATGAAACTTGGTATGTGGGGGTATTTTCGGCCGGGGGGTGGCATGGGCATATTAATTTGCCCGTGCGACGTGACCTTGACCTTGACATCGGGTCATTCCTAGGTCAAACGCCCGAATATCACGGGATTTCGATGAAACTTGGTATGTGGGGGTACCTTCGTATGGGGAGTCTCATAAGCATATTCACTTGCCCGTGCGACGTGATCTTGACCTTGAAATCGGGTCAATTCAAGGTCAAATCGCGATTTTGATGGGATTTCGACGAAATTTGATACATGTGGGTACTTTTGTCAACTGAGTGTTTTGGACGGGTCAAATCGTGACCCCGACCTGACCTTGACCTTCAACATGATCAATTCAAGGTCAAATCGGGTAAAACCGGATGGATTTCGACGGGTACTTTTGTCGGGTACTTTTGTCCGGGCAGTGTTTTGGACGGGTCAAATCGTTACCCCACCTGACCGTGACCTTCAAAATGGTCAATTCAAGGTCCAAGCCCGGACGAAGTCGGGTCACCTTCTAGTCTATTATATATTTTGGAAGATCTGTCTGTCTGTCTGTGTGTGTGTTCGCGATGAACTCGAAAACGGCCGACCCGATTTCGATGAAACTTGGTATGTGGGGGTATTTTCGGCCGGGGGGTGGCATATGCATATTGATTTTCAGATACGAGGTCAACGTTTCACGTGCCGAGGTCAAATCTGTTTTTACGCTGTGTTACGGGACTTTCATTTGAGTTCGGTGCTTAAAAATCGATTCGAAACAGCGCGAATAATTAAATGCCAGTCATAATAATGACACTGTGAGAATCTTTCGTGTTTCCTCTTTCCAACGATATATAATGCGTATGTATACGTTTTAGTTATCTGCCTCAATTATCAAGAAGAAGTGGTACTATCTTCCATCAGGATAAAAACAATGCATAACTTCTATGACGTCGTTAGAGTTCATAACGTTAGATCACGTTAACGCTTAACCGGCCGATGCATTTGACTGTTTCAGACGTCTTGACGATATCTCGGGCACCGATGGTAATTTATCTGTACGTTGAAACTTGATAATTAATGAGCTGGGCCGATTTCCACCATTTTTGGGGTGTTGGTGTTTGACCCCACCTGACTTTGACCTTCAAAATAGTCAATTCAAGGTCGAAGCCCGGACGAAGTCGGGTCACCTTCTAGTCTATTATATATTTTGGAAGATCTGTCTGTGTGTCTGTGTGTCTGTGTGTGTGTTCGCGATGAACTCGAAAACGTCCCAACCGATTTCGATGAAACTTGGTATGTGGGGGTATTTTCGGCCGGGGACGAACATAGGCATATTAATTTGTCCGCGCGACGTCACCTTGACCTTGAAATCGGGTCATTTCAAGGTCAAACGCCCGAATATCACGGGATTTCGATGAAACTTGGTATGTGGGGGTACTTTCTTATGGCGAGTCTCATAAGCATATTCATTTGCCCGTGCGACGTGACATTGACCTTGAAATCGGGTAACTTCAAGGTCAAATCGCCAATTTTGATGGGATTTCGACGAAATTTGATACGTGTGGTTACTTTTGTCCACTGATTGTTTTGGACGGGTCCAGTCGTGACCCCGACCAGACCTTGACCTTCAAAATGATCAATTCAAGGTCAAATCGGGTAAAACCGGATGGATTTCGACGGGCACGTTTGTCGGGTACTTTTGTCCGGGCAGTGTTTTTGGACTGGTCAAATCGTGACCCCACTTGACCTTGACCTTCAAAATGGACAATTCAAGGTCAAAGCCCGGACGAAGTCGGGTCACCTTCTAGTCTATTATATATTTTGGAAGATCTGTGTGTTTGTGTGTGTGTGTGTGTGTGTGTGTGTTCGCGATGGACTCGAACACGGCTGGACCGATTTCGACCAAACTTGGTACGGACACGTAATTCGACCCGGGAACGAACATGGGCATATTGATTTTCAGATCCGAGGTCAACTTTTCACGTGCCGAGGTCAAATCTGTTTTTACGCTGTGTTACGGGACTTTCATTTGAGTTCGGTGCTTACAAATCGATTCGAAACAGCGCGAATAATAAAATGCCAGTCATAATAATGACACTGTGAGAATCTTTCGTGTTTCCTCTTTCCAACGATATATAATGCGTATGTATCCGTTTTAGTTATCTGCCTCAATTAACAAGAATAAGTGGTACTATCTTCCATCAGGATAAAAACAATGCGTAACTTCTATGACGTCGTTATATAGAGGTCATAGCATTAGATCACGTTAACGCTTAACCGGCCGATGCATTTGACTGTTTCAGACGTCTTGGCGATATCTCGGGCATCGATGACCGATGGTAATTTATCTTTACGTTGAAACTTGATCATTAATGAGCGTGTGTATATGAGGCGCGTTTATATACTTGAGTGGAAATCAAATCGGGTTAAAAGGTCAAATCGATTAAAACCGGATGGATTTCGACGGGTAAAAAGGTCAAATCGGGTAAAACCGGATGGATTTCGACGGGTACTTTTGTCGGGTACTTTTGTTCGGGCAGTGTTTTGGACGGGTCAAATCGTGACCCCACTTGACCTTGGCCTTCAAAATAGACAATTCAAGGTCAAACCCCGGACGAAGTCGGGTCACCTTCTAGTCTATTATATATTTTGGAAGATCTGTGTGTGTGTGTCTGTGTGTGTGTGTGCGTGATCGCGATGGACTCGAAAACGGCCCAGCCGATTTCGATGAAACTTGGTATCTGGGGGTATTTTCGGCCAGGGGGTGGCATGGGCCTATTAATTTTCAGATCCGAGGTCAACTTTTCACGTGCCGAGGTCAAATCTGTTTTTTACGCTGTGTTACGGGACTTTCATTTGAGTTCGGTGCTTACAAATCGATTCGAAACAGCGCAAATAATAAAATGCCAGTCATAATAATGACACTGTGAGAATCTTTCGTGTTTCCTCTTTCCAACGATATATAATGCGTATGTATCCGTTTTAGTTATCTGCCTCAATTATCAAGAAGAAGTGGTACTATCTCCCATCAGGATAAAAACAATGCGTAACTTCTATGACGTCGTTAGAGGTCATAACGTTAGATCACGTTAACGCTTAACCGGCCGATGCATTTGACTGTTTCAGACGTCTTGGCGATATCTCGGGCACCGATGGTAATTTATCTGTACGTTGAAACTTGATAATTAATGAGCGTGTGTATATGAGGCGCGTTTATATACTTGAGTGGAAATCAAATCGGGTTAAACTGGCGGATTTTTATGGACGATATTTGATGCATAGGGTATCTCGGTATCCGCTGGGCCGATTTTCCGGTATCCGCTGGGCCGATTTGGTATGTGGGGGTATTTTCGGCCAGGAAGTGGCATAGGCCTATTGATTTTCAGATCCGAGGTCAACTTTTCACGTGCCGAGGTCAAATCTGTTTTTACGCTGTGTTACGGGACTTTCATTTGAGTTCGGTGCTTACAAATCGATTCGAAACAGCGCGAATAATAAAATGCCAGTCATAATAATGACACTGTAAGAATCTTTCGTGTTTCCTCTTTCCAACGATATATAATGCGTATGTATCCGTTTTAGTTATCTGCCTCAATTATCAAGAAGAAGTGGTACTATCTTCCATCAGGATAAAAACAATGCGTAACTTCTATGACGTCGTTAGATGTCATAACTTTAGATCACGTTAACGCTTAACCGGCCGATGCATTTGACTGTTTCAGACGTCTTGGCGATATCTCGGGCACCGATGGTAATTTATCTTTACGTTGAAACTTGATAATTAATGAGCGTGTGTATATGAGGCGTGTTTATATACTTGAGTGGAAATCAAATCGGGTTAAACTGGCGGATTTTTACGGACGAAATTTGATGCATAGGGTATCTCGGTATCCGTTGGGCCGATTTCCCGGTATCCGCTGGGCCGATTTCCACCATTTTTGGGGTGTTGGTGTTTGACCCCACCTGACCTTGACCTTCAAAATGGTCAATTCAAGGTCAAAGCCCGGACGAAGTCGGGTCACCTTCTAGTCTATTATATATTTTGGAAGATCTGTGTGTCTGTCTGTGTGTTCGCGATGAACTCGAAAACGGCCCACCCGATTTCGATGAAACTTGGTATGTGGGGGTATTTTCGGCCGGGGACGAACATAGGCATATTAATTTGTCCGTGCGACGTGACCTTGACATCGGGTAATTTCAAGGTCAAACGCCCGAATATCACGGGAATTCGATGAAACTTGGTATGTGGGGCTACATAAGGCCGGGGAGTGTCATAAGCATATTCATTTGCCCGTGAGTCGTGACCTTGACCATGAAATCGGGTCAATTCAAGGTCATATCGCCAATTTTGATGGGATTTCGACGAAATTTGATACGTGTGGTTACTTTTGTCCACTGAATGTTTTGGACGGGTCGAGTCGTGACCCCGACCTGACCTTGACCTTCAAAATGATCAATTCAAGGTCAAATTGGGTAAAACCGGATGGATTTCGACGGGCCCGTTTGTCGGGTACTTTTGTCTGGGCAGTGTTTTGGACTGGTCAAATCGTTACCCCACCTGACCTTGACCTTCAAAATGGTCAATTCAAGATCAAAGCCCGGACGAAGTCGGGTCACCTTCTAGTATATATATATATCTATTATATATTTTTGGAAGATCTGTCTGTCTGTGTGTTCGCGATGAACTCGAAAACGGCTGACCCGATTTCGATGAAACTTCGTATGTGGGGGTATTTTCGGCCAGGAAGTGGCATAGGCCTATTAATTTTCAGATCCGAGGTCAACTTTTCACGTGCCGAGGTCAAATCTGTTTTTACGCTGTGTTACGGGACTTTCATTTGAGTTCGGTGCTTACAAATCGATTCGAAACAGCGCGAATAATAAAATGCCAGTCATAATAATGACACTGTGAGAATTTTCGTGTTTCCTCTTTCCAACGATATATAATGCGTATGTATCCATTTTAGTTATCTGCCTAATTTATCAAGAAGAAGTGGTACTATCTTCCATCAGGATAAAAACAATGCGTAACTTCTATGACGTCGTTAGAGGTCATAACGTTAGATCACGTTAACGCTTAACCCGCCGATGCATTTGACTGTTTCAGACGTCTTGGCGATATCTCGGGCACCGATGGTAATTTATCTTTACGTTGAAACTTGAATGAGCGTGTGTATATGAGGCGCGTTTATATACTTGAGTGGAAATCAAATCGGGTTAAACTGACGGATTTTTACGGATGAAATTTGATGCATAGGGTATCTCGGTATCCGCTGGGCCGATTTCCCGGTATCCGCTGGGCCGATTTCCACCATTTTTGGGGTGTTGGTGTTTGACCCCACCTGACCTTGACCTTCAAAATGGTCAATTCAAGGGCAAAGCCCGGACGAAGTCGGATCACCTTCTAGTATATATATATGTGACTGGCATCAAAAATTAGGCAGACCGGATTTCGTCTGCATAAAGTCGCAGTCTGCCTAATGATGGTCAATATATATATATATATATCGGCACTTTGGGAGACGAAACAATGGCATATGAATACTCGTTATTCAGTAAATAATTAGATGTTAGTTATGCCTACATATAAATATACGCGTGTATTATGGATGCTATAAGAACACCATATAATGTATTTTCCTGCTGACATTGCGGGGACAGTTTGTCAAAGAATAATGCAAGTTATAAATGGGGCGAACTAATTAGCTCGTCCACGGACGGATATCAGGACATGCTAGAATAGGGATTCATGGTCTGATATCCGTCCGCGGACGAGTTAATTACTTCACCTGTGTATTAGTCGGGGCGACATTGATTTTCTTAATTTTTCGAGTATACAGGCACACCATATGAGGGAAGAAAGCCCTCGGTGACACCACATTCACACTATAGGATCATGGAAATACTATAGATTTGTGCAAGAGATGCTGATTTAATAAGAAAAACTGGAGCTCTAGGACTGAGACACCAAAGCCTCAGTAATTACACACCATTTTTTGGACAGGGATGTTGATAATATGAAAATAGGGTTTTTTCCCCTGATTTAAGTCAATAAGTAAACCATACAGTAATGCTCTAATTAATCAACTCCTTAACCACAGCAGAATTATGGATAACTTTTCAGGATTTAGTCGGAAATATGGCTCGAGAGCTTTTCGATGAATGGCAACAAGCCATATTTCCGACTAAATCCTGAAAAGTTACCCATAATTATGCTGTGGTTAAGAAGTCGATTAATTAGAGCATCACTGCATGAGGTAAGAAAGCCCTCATGCAGTGATACCGCATGTATAGGCTATTACCATAGTAAAGGCTAAAATCTGTGCAAAAATACATTAAAAACATCATACAAAAAAATACTAGAGTTCCGGGAAGGAGACATCAATTCTTTGGATAGAGGGATGCTGATAATATGTAATTAGGGATTCTCATTGTTGAACACAAACCCACAGTTGACTGTTGAGTACAGGTTAAAATTAGCTCAATGCTCATCTTGTGTTGCTAGGTGATACACCAGGTCATGCTAATAGTTTATGGGTAGGTTAGATAGTAGTCACAATTACGCTTAAGCGCAATTGATTGCACTTAAGTGCAATTGATTGCACTTAAGCGCAATTAAGCGCAATTAAGCGCAATTAATTATGCTTAAGCGTAAATGCCCTATTTGCGCTTAAGCACAATTCATTATTAAATGTGAATTTGGCCTCCCATACAATGCATATGACTCACACCCAAGTGGATTATCCATATGAATGTGAGCCACACAAGAACACACATTGCGAAGACAAATAGTATAAATATAAAATAATTGCAAAATGGCTTTAAGAATAGACATGTAATCCATACAACTGACCCCAAGCATGTGGTGTAAACCACTAAGGTCAATGACAATAAATATATGAATACATGAATATATAAATACGAATAATGAAAATCCAACATTGGTGCATACACACATGATGGCGTCACAAATCAGAAACAGAGCACTGACCACCAACACGACGCAAATGTCGAAATAAAACAATTATACATACAAACGGCCACTCACATACACACATAAACATATATATATACACTTACACATTTGCGGGTTTGTAATTTGGCGGGTTTGTAATTTGGCGTTCGAGTTCGCAATGAAATCTGGTCACGATTATCGGGGAACATCACTGAACGATGAGAATAAAAACACCCCCACTGGTCCATCAACGTTCTATCACCCCGTGATACACATGTAAAGTGTAGTTTAGCTCTTTTTTAGCCACAGCAGGAACAGTAGCGTGGGATTACTCTATTAAAACACTCTTACTACCTGATTGTGTTGTAAGTTTTGCTCGAATGGACCTAATTGCATGAACCTGTGTATAGTCATACCTGATATCGTGTTTAGTTTTTCGCGGTTATTCCACCAAACTACGTAAGAATGTTTGAGGTTTTCTGGTTTCGACTGCTCGGTTGTTTCAAAATCTCAGCATGATATTTTACATGAAACATGATATTTGTGAACACTGGTGCAACAGTTTCTGTTGGGGATATAACAAGGATAATGACCTATTAATTGCCATAAATCAACCAACTATGTCACATTCCAAGATTGGCCACAATTACAGTTACACAATAAAAATACGTTCGACAATCATTTCCTGAACAAGAATTGAGCGTTTGTTATCAGTTATATCCAATAGAACACATGGAAATAATTATAGATTACATAGTTCATTCATATACTCCCCATTGCGTTTGCTACCCCTGAAATACGTGATTAAACGAACAAAGTATGCCTTTATGGACGTATATGCGACGCAAAATAACATATTAAGTTTATTACCCCCTAACCAACGCATAATATTTAGTATTTGTTCGCTTTTTTGCTTGTTATAGCACAATACATTATCCTGGGGAGAGCACTTGACTATTGGGAGAACACTGAGCACTCTGTAAAGTATCGGAATATAATTATAAAATGTCGATTTACGGGCATTCCTATGGGATTTCTTACATTTTCTCACATATCAATGTGAACATCAATATAAATATTCCATTGGTTAAAAGAAACCTGCGATATACTTACATAATCTGTAATTTTTCTTCTCTTTTGTGCGGCGAAAATAAAAAATCCCCAGTAAAGCACCGGAATGTCACGATAAATATTGCTAAAAAAATTGGTAGAGCACCACATTCCTAGGAATAGATCCTCCACAGTGGTGTGTAATATGCCACCTCTTTGAAACAAGTCATTTACATATATAATTCCTTTTTTTCGCCATGAAAAAAATTTAATGGTGTGTCCTTCCAGTTTTATATAGGGGTTGTTCCAAATAGTGCATGCCTGAAATCGATTTTGTTTCTTATTTTTTTCTAACATATTTGCAAAAGCCAGTAGTACGTCATGCCAGAAAGGATTTTTCACGACATTAGCTTTGTATTTTAGAAAAGCATGGTTGTATGTCAGAAATAGGTGGTCTTTGGTGATAGGAAGGTCGATTAGGGGTGTCCATTTTGAACTTTTCAATAACAATCGTCTCACCCAAGTTATTTTCATTGACATGAGGAAATTGTTTACATCTACCATTTTCATTCCACCGTGAGAGTGGTCTTGACAGACGAGTTTTCTTTTTACTCGGTCCCGCTTGGAATTCCAGAGAAAATTGAATAGTATTTTTTCGAGTTTGGTCATGAAATTGTTGTTAGGGTTAGGCAATGCGATGAATAAGTGAGTTAATTTGGGGATAATGATGGATTTTATAACTGTTATACGACCAAATGGGGTAAGTAGTCGATTATTCCATGTTTCTGTTAATCGTTTAAATATTTCATTCAGCTTATTTTCAAAATGAATCGACATTTTGTTTAAAGTAGTATTAGTGTTGATTCCAAGAAGATTAAATGAGTCAGCAAATGTGAGATGCAGGTCCGAACATATATTTTCTTGCGCCCCACCATGGATCCAATCCACGACGCCTGACACTTACTCGCATTAAGTTGAGTCCGGATATTTTAGCAAAGGCATTTAGGGTGGAATATGCCTCCCTCAGACTACTTTCGGAACCGTCTAGAATAAGTGTCGTGTCGTCTGCGTACTGCGTTATCTTAAATTCAAAACCATCGAGGGTAATTCCTTTGATTTTTTAATTATTTCTAATCATGAGAGCTAGGATTTCTGCGAAAATCAAAAAAATGTACGGAGATATAGAATCGCCCTGTCGACAGCCTCGACCTAGTGTGAAACGTTGTGATATATGCCCATTTATGAGTAAGGAGGAGTTAATATTCGTATAAAATATTGAGATCCATTATTTTATCGTTTCTCCAAAGTTGAAAAATTCAAGACATTTGTGCATGAATTTCCACGATACAGAGTCAAATGCTTTCTCAAAATCTAAAAGTAGTAAGAGGCCAGGAATTGTCTTCAAGTTAGTTTGGTATAGAAGATCATAAATCAGTCGTGTATTGTCCCCTATGTATCGACCCTGCAAGAAACACGTTTGGTCCTCGTTAATGATATGGGGGAGAACTTCTTTCATCCTAGTGTTCGGTCCGAATATTCGAATGTTCGCTCGTAAAAATAAATATTCGAATATTCGAGAATAATCTCCGGGTAATTGTTTCCTAGTTTGTTATTAGTCTGAGGGTCTGTTAAAAGTATAGTCTATTTTCCACTGGCCATAGACGAATTAATATGACGTAACTGTAACGTTCTGATTTGATTGGCGTCATGCCGTCGAAATAGTTTTATTGGCTAGGTGTAAACCAGACCGTGCTTGCATGCATGTGGTCATAGGAAGCGGACCTATAAGGCATTGTTTTGTTTTGTTTGCGCGTTGTCACTTGTGTGTATAATATGGCGTCAAATTCGAAGAAATCAGAAATATGGACTCACTTCACGTTGGATGCCAAAACTAAAAAGGCAACCTGCAAGCTCAATCCAGATCATGTTCTTAGTTATTGTGGCACTACGACCAACTTGTGGAACCATGCATGGGACATTGACTACTTGAGACTTCATAAACAGATAAACTCTTGCTATTAAAGTGATGTGAAACACTCCGATAGGGTGATGAAATAGAAATGGGGATAATCTTGCTCAAAGTAGTAATTTTTGCAAATTTGTCAAAATTGACAACAAACACCGTCATTCTTATATATTAATTAAATACAGTGATTCTCTATGGCGAAACCGTTTTCGTTAGCTTGTCGCAGATAGTTGCATCCCGAATGGAGAAGTAAATATTTACAATGGAGCGTAGTTCAGACGATGTTTTCTATGGAGTGGTAAGGTCGATTTGTTTGAAATTTTCTGCGATGTTACTAGAATGCTATATTCCTCCAGTTGGCATAGTGTCTGGATACTAACTTACTAGTTTCACGCACCCGAATAAGTACATAATATGGCTTTAAGCCAAAAGACTTTTTTCTCTCTCTCTCTCTTTTTTGCGTACAACATGTGCATGGATAATTATGCTATTTCAT
This sequence comes from Siphonodentalium dalli, assembly GCA_032622095.1. NCBI lineage: Eukaryota > Metazoa > Mollusca > Scaphopoda > Gadilida > Siphonodentaliidae > Siphonodentalium > Siphonodentalium dalli. The sequence continues at coordinate 158,805,084 of CP136068.1, read as the reverse complement.
TAAATAATAAATTGGTTCCAAAATATGTTATCTAATCTATTATCTACATAATTTTATAATTTATCTGAATATTCGAATACCGAAATCCGTCGAATACCGAAATCCGTCGAATACCGAACACTATTTCATCCGCTGAGCTATACATGCAGATGCCAGCTTATATGAGCTGTTCAATAAGGTAATCGGTCTCCAATTTTTTAGAAGATGTCTGTCATTGTCTTTTTTGGGGAGAAGAGTTATAATTCCTTGTTTGTGTGTAATGGAGAGCTCTCCTGATTTATAGGACTCATTGAGAGATTCACATAAAATAGGCCCAAGCTTTCGCCAGAAAATTTTCCAAAATTCATACGGAAATCCATCCAATCCACATGACTTACCATTCTTTGTTTGTTTTAATACTGCAGACAGTTCATGTATGGCGATTGGCCCTTCTATACTATCTGAAATATCTTTATTTAGTTTTAAAACGTTATTGTCGAAAGTGGCAAAATATGTCTCGGACTGAGTAGTGCATTTTGAAGTGTATAAAGTTTGATAAAAGTTACGAGCTTCTTTAATAATGTCATTTTGGTAGGTTAGTAATTTCCCATTTGAGTCTATCAGATTGGTCAGGGTTTTGGATATATAATTACGTTTTTTCCAAATTTAAGAAATATTTTGTTGGTTTTTCGCCATCCTCGATCCATTTTGCTCTAGATCTTATCATTGCACCCATTGTAGCTTCCTTTCTCATATCCATTAACTCGTTATCGACTTTTTGTATCTCTTCCAGAAGTTTCACCTTCTGTTCAATGTCCGACCCATTCCTATCAACCAATTCGGTAAGATCATATTTAGCTTTCTGTAGAGATTCTTCTTTTGATTTTTACGCTCTCGTTTTCTGTTTGAAGAGTAAGCAATGGTAGCCCCTCTTATATTCAATAAAAGTGAATCTAGAAAAAGTCTTTTGCTGATATCACATTTACAAGTATGATGAGGGGAACTATCTAATTCGTCTGTAGTGTAGTTGTATCGAATCTTATTGGTTTCAATGAGCTCATTCATCATATCGACATATGTTTTGTCTCGTAGAAGTGAAAGATTAAATTTCCAAAAACCGTGACCCTTCTGGTGAGTATTTAATGTTAGTGATAATGTTATAATCGAGTGATCGGATCTATATCCCGGAAGTATGTTTGGTTTCTCTCCAATTAGGCTTAAAATATCATCTGATACGAGGAAATAGTCCAGCCTCGCCATTTTTATAGGTGACTTTCTTCTCCAAGTGAAACGCTTAAGTTCTTTATTATTGGATCTCCATACATCAATTAGTTCGAGCCTATCGACAAGACTATGCACCGCCTCTTGTGCGCGTGGACTGTTTGTATGTTTATAGTTAAAAGTATCGGACGCTTGATTTTGAACCAAATTCCAATCACCATATATTACGATTTGAGTATTGCCTATTTTAGTGATTGCTTTTTGCAGGTTATGGTAAAATTCTGGGTTATCGTTATTTGGCCCATAAATATTCGCCAAACTAATTCTCACATTTTCAATGGAGATATCCAAAATGATATAATTTCCGCCAGTATCTTTCAGAGATTCGTGTATGTGGAAATCTAAATTTGTATTGAACAGAATTGCTACTCCACGAGAATTTGATTTGAAAGATGCTATTTCTGTTTTGGAGCCCCATTCGGCTGAAATAATTTTTTCCATATCTTTTGTAAAATGTGTATCTTGTAGACATACTATAGACGGTTTCAAATCTTTCAAGTGTCGATAAACATCGCGACGCTTAGTAGTTTCGTACAACCCTCGACAGTTTGAAGAAATAATTTTTACAGACATGAGCAGACGTTAGTACGCAGACGTCCGACCGATCGACCACACGGGCGGAAAAGACTTCAACTGAAATGCTTAATGTGGAAGTTATACAGGAGTATACCGAAACGTGTAAAAAATAACCAATGTCACTTACACTCACACTCTCCTTACATACCTAACATATATATTTATTTCATACCCCCATTGCTGGAGAAGATATTATATACATAATACAATAAGAATAATGGTATCGTACAAAATGTTGATGTGGAATAATACAGATTTTCTTCCTTGGTGTTGATGTCTAGGTATGTACACGATCGATCAGTTGGCACACAACAAAGATAAAATAGGCAGAATCCAGGATGATTTGGTCTAGGTTCTTTGTTATGACGTCGGGTGGATTCAAGCAGTCGATTCCAAGGAGGAAGGCGAGTAGTGAACAGTCATCACTCGAGTCCAAGTGCAGAAATGTAGCCACACCGAATTGGTTAATTATATGTTCCCAATAGGCATTCCTGATCGCAAGCAAACGGTCGTCTGTGCAGTGTCGCATGGCGTGCAGTAATTCGTTACTAAATGAGTTAGTACAAGCACAACATATGCGATTGTTGTCAAACGTCGTTCTGTTCAGAAGTAAGGAGAGGGGCTTTAGTGTCCGGGAACACTGGGGATGACATTTGAGCAATCTCGAGATGCTCCAGACTGAGAGAGGTTGGCGGTGTGTTAAACGGAATATTTCCAGTGATGAGTCGGATGTAACTTTGCGATCCCATTCTGATATATAGTGACGCTGTGTAGTTGACTTACAAAGTTCTTTCCAAGTATGTTTGGACGGAAATTCACCGGTCTCCGTGAATGATTCCAAGAAATTGTAGAGGTCATACTGGTGGAGCAGGTGGATGGCATCTGCAACATAACCGCTGATATGGTGACTAAAGATTGTACATTGATAACATTTAAAGATGAATATCCTGAGTGGCACCTGGTGATTTTGTGGAAGATGTATGAGATCAGCTAGGAAGACGAGTTTCTTAATATGAATTTCTCTTTGGAGTGGCATGAGTCCCAGTAAACTCATAGCGATGTTCGTAGACGTACGCGTCGGAAGTCCTTGAATGTGTTTTAAGCATGTGCGATAAGCCTTTTCCATGTGATGTGTATTCGATGCTGAAGAGAGAGGCATAATCTCACATCCAAATAGGCTTTTTGGAAGGACGATAGATTTTAAAAGGGAAGCCATCGTCGTTGGTGTGCATTGTTTAACAATGTCCCTGCCAGAAATAGAGAAATAAGATTTCCTCATCTTGTCAGAGACGGCAGAAGACCTACGCTGGTCATTTTGGAATTTTGCATTGTCTGATTCCAAGATGCACTGCCACGGTAGATTCGGGAAGTCGTTGCTCACCAATGGACCATGTTCTCTTTTGTCGGTCATGTTGACTCTTAGTTTCATTAAAGACCACAATAGCGCTCTTCGTGTGCGAGAAAACGAACCGCCACGACTTACTGTAACTGTCGCATATATCGATGAGTTCTTCCAATCCAGCTTTAGAAGTCGATATCAAAGCGATGTCGTCTGCAGTAGTGGGCGCATTACACACCACGTGTCCTATGTCAAACCCACTGTTCGATGTGGTAAGTGAGTCCAGCAAGCCATTTATGAACATGAGGTAGAAGAAAGGGGAGGTTACTTACCCCTGTCTTGCTCCTTGCAAGATAGTCAATGGTTCAGATAGCAGGCCATTTACCATCATTCTGCTGGTGCAGTCGGTGTACATGTTAGCAATGAGTCGAATAATTTTGCCTTT